>OX463847.1:20284720-20442509 GCA_949825065.1 Odontocerum albicorne | reverse complement strand
ATATATATATATATATATATATATATATATATATATATATATATATATATATATATATATATATATATATATATATATATATATATAATATAATATATATATATATATATATATATATATATATATATATATATATATATATATATATTATATATATATATATATATATATATATATATATATAATATATATATATATATATATATATATATATATATATATATATATATATATATATATATATATATATATATATATATATATATATATATATATATATATATATATATATATATATATATATATATATATATATATATATATATATATATATATTATATATATATATATATATATATATATATATATATATATATATATATATATATATATATATATATATATATATATATATATATATATATATATATATATATATATATATATATATATATATATATATATATATATATATATATATATATATATATATATATATATATATATATATATATATATATATATATATATATATATATATATATATATATATATATATATATATTTATATATATATATATTATATATATATATATATATATATATATATATATATATATATATATATACATATATATATATATATATATATATATATATATATATATATATATATATATATATATATATATATATATATATATATATATATATATATATATATATATATATATATATGTTTATTTTCGGTTTTCAGCGACCTTTTATATTTTTAGCTATGCAAATCAAACTTTGCTTACTATCTCAGATATCAAACTGGAAAAATTGATGATGTTTTTATTCTAGAGATACTAAAATATCTAAGAGTATGTATATTATTTCCGTGAAACATGTTGTTTGAATAAGGTTGTATGGACATATATTGTCAAAGCAAACCAGCTGAATATACAGGAAACCAGACACTGGGAATAGAAGAAGAGGTCATTCAAAGAGATGATAGAAGGATATTATAAATCGAGACATGATTTATCTGAAACTGACTCCGGAGATGCCTTGAACAGAGTACGATGAAGAGAGGCGACTCGTCATCCAAACAAATGAAAAAATACAAGGATGGTAATATTGTTTGAAAAAGTTGCTACAATAAAAAACATCGATTTCCTCAACTTTATCTTTAGAAAGAGCTTACCAAATTTGGTCTGTATTGACTTATTTGTTCTATTAAAAAAAATAATCATCCATTTTTAGAATAATTGTTCCGCTCAGTCCTCCATTGCGGAATTCTTTCCTCGGTCAGACTAACCGCCAGTATAACTCATGTAACTGTTGGTAATTAGCAGAGAGCCGAACAGCCATTAAAAGAATGTTGCTGCCGTGTCAATACGTTAATCAAACCGATTGGAATGGAACGGGGAATGGTGAATAGAAGGGAATAATGTTAGGTGTCTTGGATTTGTGGAAGAAAATTATCCAGCGCTGGGTTATACTCGTATTGCGTTCTAATTTACTGAAAACAATAAAACTCACTGACAAGTTATACATATTTACTAGTTGTAAACGATTGAAAAAACACGGGATGTACTCGTAAATTGGCTTGCTAATCTGAAAGGATGAAAAATAAAACCTGCTTAAAAAGTTATAAGAACGAATATTTATTTTAAAGTTTTTGTAGCCCAGAAAATCTGGATTGCTGCTCCATAAAATTTTTTGAGGGAACTGGCATCGTGGGTCAATGAGATATTCAAGGAGAACAGTGTTTTTATGACAGCAATTTGAATACTTTGTCAGGAGATCTCTCAATTGTAAAATTGAGATCAATATTCATCGAGCCACAACTTTGAATTTCAACTCTGTTCTCGTCAAAATGTTCATGATGACAAACTTCAAGTCTTCTCGTAGGATGTTAACGAATGTCACGTATTCGCTGTGATCTTTCACCACAACACTCGTTAGCCTTCTCTTCAGTGTCGTGCTGTAATTGGAATTGTTGAAAATAACACTTTTATTGGGCTTTCTCAGTGTGACGCTCATTGACTTCCTTTTCAGTCTATTGATGTAGTTGCACTTATCGAAAAAAATTCATTGGCTGAGCATGTGCAATGCGATGCTAATACTCGTATTATCTTATGTAAAGCCGTTGACCCCGATGGTTGCGCATACGAGTATATTTAGCGCGCTTTGCTCTTATTTCGTTTGAATCCATTCCTATTTATTTAATTAAACGGATGACAATAATGTTCATAATTGTTGACAAAAATATTATAAATACTTAACCGAAACTATAACATTACAATAATTACCCTACTTCTGATGGTAATTAAATTATTTGAGCCTCGTCGATGATGCTTTTTTACCGCTGACGATTCATAACCTTTTCTTCCCAAAAGTTAACTTCGCTAATCAACTTAAGCAATATTTTGGAAGCACTTTATTATTCTGCCGAGTGTATACCTTTTGACGGCCTAACCACTAAGGCGTGTGAGTGCCAAACTTATCCAAACCATCTTAATCAGAAAACATTTCAGTTCTTCAGTAATTGAATTACAAGAAACATTAAATGTTTTGTGTATTTGTTATAATAATTTATCAAAAAATATATATTTGACAAAATTTATTGATGATATCCTTAAAATATGAGCTTAATGCGACTAAAAATTATAAAATCAAAAGCAAAAATCATTATTGATCGAAACAACGAACTAAGATTAACGCATCTATCATTAGATTTGGAGATCATATACGTTTTTTAAATATTGGATCTACAATTGCTGTGAAACTGAAGTCACAATAATAATAAGTATAGCGTAGAATACTATGTTGAGGAGGAAAAATACGTTAACCTTATTAAAACTCTGTTTTTGTCAATACTCATGTATTTCTCAGAAACTTGAAGAATAAAGGCCAGAGAGAAATCAAGGATAGACTCTTTCAATATGTGGTGTTAGACATGATTGTTGGGTGTTTCATGGATGGAATGAAAAAAATCCTTCCACAATATATAAAAAGAACATAATCAACGTATTCTTCAGTTCTTCGATCACATTTTACAAAAGAAGGAGCATGGAAAAAAATATGATCACTGGCAATGTTTAGAGTCGTAAGAACAGAATTAGATAACCTATGCGCTGTAACAACCAAGTAAAGAGTGCTACGGACCTGTCTTTGCCGCACTTAGCGGTTGGCACAGTGAATGGAGAAGAATGTGCACGACATACAGCAGTTGCAGTGTGGATCACATTCCTCAGCATTTAGATCACAATACAGAAAATCCCCAAAAACTACAACCGAAAAAGACTCATACTGAGGAGTGTAGCCCAACGCGTTTTAAACGGGCGATCATTTTCACGTTATGTTGACAGCACGGCCATGCACCTCGACGTATATTAAACTCGTAATTTGTATTAAAAGAAACTAGAGAAAAAAGTATACTCGTATATGTTACGTCTATAATAAGTTATAAAAATGTAGAATTAAAGGTGTTTTGACCTGGGGATATCTGTGGTAGAAATATATCCACTTTAGATAATATTAGGTTATAATTTACTTAAAACAGTTACCCTCTCTGACAAGGGATGCTAGCATAGATTATTTAGATTGGTAAAGAAAATTGAAATTCGTTCATTAAGCGTCGTAAATTTTACTAAAATCCTAATAAACGAACGTGTAATGACGGGTCTCCCGTTGGCTCATGCTAAAATATTGCGTTTACTAAATTTATTTTCGGATATAAAATTATAATAACCGCAAGGTTTCCGATAGTGTTCTATTTACTTTACATATCGATTTAAATTAAATTGCCAGTGTATCATTATCTTAGTTTTATTTCATTTGTGATTTACGTATAGAAATTTATTGTTAATTAAAGTTTCATGGTATATAATGTTATATAGTGAACTTTTTGAAATTTGGTAATTAAATAACTACGACAGATAGTTCAATATTAAAAGACAAGAATATGTAAAAAAAATCACTATCAAGTATCGTACAAAGAACTTTATAGATGAAAAAAGTCTTATTTATTTCTTTACAATCTTTATTTTTTGTTTGGTCACTATCAGATATCGCACGAAGAACCTAATAGATGAGTGTTTTGTATTTTTATATGGTTATTTACGACGAACCGTATAGATGAAAAATAGTGCTATTTATTTAACAAAGGTACAATGTACCTTAAAACAATATTTTTTAAATAAATAGGGAGTGCATAGTTCGTTACAAAAGAAAAATATTCTAAAAACATAATTAAAACAATTACATAAAAAATAAATAAAATGAAACAATCATTAAAAAAAATTAAACAACACATAAGTTTGCAAGTACACACGTCTAAACTCTCACAAAAAAATCAACAATATACATAGTCAATAATACAATACGGAACCGTATATTAAAAAAATCATACAACACCAAAAAACACAAACACCGAATAAAAAAAGTCTGGCAAAGTTGTCAATGGCCCCGATAATGATAGGGAGATTGGAAAAAATAGTGTTCCGTTTTTTTTGTTATTGTCATAAATGACCAGAAGATGGAAGGGGCCTGAATGTAAAAATAGACTGGAGAGAAGGATATAATATATTGTTTTTTTAATTCTTATCATCAATGACCAGAAGATGAAATGGGAGATTGGAAAGAAGGGTGTATTATTTTTTATTTATTGTCATCAATAGATGTATAGGGAGATTAAAGAGAAGGATATATTGTTTTTTTTAATTATTATCATAAATGACCAGAATAGGGAGATTGGATAGAAGTATGTATTGTTTTTCAATTATTGTTTTAAGTTCTTGTTAAAGAGAAAACTTTTATACATCATAAACTACTACACTCAAAGGTGTCATTTATCCACCGTATGGACCAAAAACAGCATCTCAGTTTTTTTCTATAGTTTAGAAGCTACATTTTTTAAACTTTAAAGCAACACACAAATTACGCGAAATGGAAAACTCGACCTAACGAAAGGCTACAGCAAATTAAAAAGGGCGATCATCTTGCAAATTTGATATCTTGCCATCCATTGCTGTTAATACTGTATGCTTGCTGAAATTCAACAGTTTGTACACAACAAATCAATAACGTAAAGACGTCTTACATCGATAGGATGACTGAGTCCTATTCAATCACAAGAGATTGCCTATCATATCTTATATTATAATATACAATAGATAATTAAATGTTTGTCTAGGGATGAACGTGAACTTAAATGGTTGTCTAGGGATGGACGGGAACTTAAGACATGTATTAAATAGGACGAAGAAGAGCAAAATGAGATAGTTTGATCATGTAGAATTAATGAATGAAAAAAGGCTAACAAAACAAATATATAGTGCAAATGTGACTAGGTAGTAGGTTTGGTAGAGGAGGACCGAGATAAGTATGGTTGGATCAAGTTAATGATATTTTTTTTAAAAGTCAGATAAATCGTAAGAGCTGTATAAGCAAGTATATAAATGTAGAGGAGGCGAAAATGTACCCAATAATTGGAAAGTCTGACGTTGTTTTCTCTGTCTACACCGACAGGAAACGGTGTGATAATTACTATGTATTTTGCACGCTATTTTTCATCGGTGAAATATTTTTGTGTAATTATTGTCATTACTGCTTATTTATTGTCATTATTGTTTTTGTTTCTTTTTAATTTAGTTGTACAAGGTTGTGAGTTGAAAGATCTGATATCCTCACAGCCGAACTTACCATATATTGGTGGGGGTGTATCTCGACTGAGGGGATGCTATGAGATGAGTCCAGACCTTTTGATAGCTTCTTTCTTAAATGTACTTTCTTCAACATTATCCTAAGATATACTCGTATATGTGATTTCTGGATATACATATGTACTCGTATATATATCATAAACGAGTACATATGTTACTATGATGCTTTCAATAAACCTATATTTATTTATGAAATATTCGTATTTGAAATCAAGTATCTTGTTTAAACTACGAATCTATTAAATATAACGAGAATTCACAATATTGCGGAAATTTCCAAAGATTAAATCGTGTCAGTATTATAAAATCCCACGCCTAAATACGGAATGAAAGCCTTTAATATGGACACGCTAGCAAAATAGATACACATGTTTTGTGTAATTCCGTTTTATGAAATATTGACAAATTCCTCGATGAAATATCGAAGGCGTACCGTGAAATTGGACGATCGGCCCGCTCCGCACTTCATTCCAAGAAAAGGTTCAATGATGAAGAAAATGTTTTCACGTCTTCCACCATAAGTCTCTGTACAGCTTGCGGGACGTGCCAAAAATTCCACTATGAGAGAGATTGATGGATAGAATTTTTTCGGCTAAATCCAACGAATACTGTCCGAATCGGACCATTATCTAAACTGTCATAATGTTTTTTAATAAGTGATTGGTTTTATTGCTAAGGCTGGTCAAACAATCGAAAAAAAACAAGAATTTATAAACAAACTGACACTCCAAGAGTTCAAGTTAGACACCTACGAAGCTGTATAACAACGAAAAAAACAAGAATTTATAAACAAACTGACACTCCAAGAGTTCAAGTTAGACACCTACGAAGCTGTATAACAACGAAAAAAACAAGAATTTATAAACAAACTGACACTCCAAGAGTTCAAGTTAGACACCTACGAAGCTGTATAACAACGAAAAAAACAAGAATTTATAAACAAACTGACACTCCAAGAGTTCAAGTTAGACACCTACGAAGCTGTATAACAACGAAAAAAACAAGAATTTATAAACAAACTGACACTCCAAGAGTTCAAGCTAGACACCTACGAAGCTGTATAACAACGAAAAAAACAAGAATTTATAAACAAACTGACACTCCAAGAGTTCAAGTTAGGCACCTACGAAGCTCTTTAACAACGATAAATTTATATGAATATAGACCTGAAAGTCATTTTCTTTATTTATCGTTACACAAAATTGTAATGTATAAAAGTGCGCAGTTCATTGCTAACATATTTGCTAATTTCTACCAACCAACCAGATAAGAGTTACGCAGACTAGTGGGCATTGCTGAGCTAAATGTTATAACGTTATTTTCTAAAAGAATAAAAATTACAATAGCATACTTAAATTATTAAGAAACAACCAGAAAAAAACAGTAAAATCAAATATTTTCAAATGTCACCCAATACTAGGATAGGAGACGACCTTCGTGGTCTAGTTAGTAAGAGGATTGCCTTCCACCCGGGGAGCTTGGTCTCGATTTCCGATGGTATAAAAAATATGTAATGTAAAGAATTATCCAAAGATGAAAAAATAATCCATCCAGTAAGGATGCTCGCAGACGTTGAGTAAGTGTGTGAGTGTTGTTGCCTCTTCACGGGTGGTTGTTTATAGTCAACATTACTAATGACGAACCGTGAGCTTAGTATTACTCCAATGGTTCTAACCAAAACTCTACACGTATTACTGGAGCCGAAGATAATGTTGTTTCCTGGTTACATGTTTTAATATGTCCGAGTCACTAATTCGGATAAATTGAAGTAAAATTGGAACAAAACATTATATGACGGTGAAGTGAAAATGAAATTAAACATATATATGAAGAAGCAATATTCTTATTTTCAAATACGCTGTTAAAGAAAACAAATGAAAATTGATCTACTGTCATTGTTGAAATGGGCCTTTGCAATTACAATTAACGCTTTTTAATAAAGTTGCGGGTTGTTTATCGGTGGGGCGGTCTGACGTTTTCATTTAAGCTTTGAAGACTTGTTTTATTGTGTTAGATGGTTGAGTTTTGTTTTCAATGAGCCCGTGTCTGCTCACTTAATGGTATTATTGTTTAAGCAAGATGAAAATATTTATTGCAAAGGGCGACGATTTTTGACACTTCTTTCCGTAATGGGATAAAATACAAACCTAGCAATAAGAATTATATTAAATATTTATAAAATAAAATTGCCATACAAAATTATTTATAAAATGAAATTGCAATTATCAAGTCTCGAGGACAGACATTGGATACAGTTAATATATCATATACCTTCACCAGTATATAGCCATGGTCAACTATCTCAAGGTTAAATATTTGCTTGTTTAATTTAATATTTTTATTTTTTAATAACAATTTACTGTATGAAAATATAATCCTTATTACCAGGTTTGTACTTTTCTACCAATACGAAGAGAATTTGCTTCTTTCTCTAGATTGGCGGTGAGCCCTCTCGGCGAGAAAACATCCTCCCGTCGACAATTTTGAACTTCCTGCTTGAATAATAACACCACCCAATATGAAAATAATGGATCTTTAAAGCTTCAATAAAACGTCATCCTCACCCACCGATAGACACCACACAACTCAAGTTTAATATTAGGTATGGCTGAATTAACTATGAAATACAAAAACTATATACTACTTTCTGAAGAGTTGGATGACGAGGTGACAAAAATGTTTAACTTGATCCTGAGCCCAAACGAGTAAAAGTGCTGGAAGAATTCGATTAAAATTTAATTTAAAAATATTATATACAGAGAAATATGCCACATTTAAATATTTTAATCCAGATTGTTACTTTTGTAAATATACAATTGACAAGTATTAGGTTACTAGTTTCAAACGTCCTTGGACTGGCATTCCAGCTTGTTTGTACATAAAACTTGTATTTGTAGATGAACATTATATTTTATTCATTGTTCTAGTACTTAAATATTTCAGAGAGACAGGGAGAGGGGAGGAGATCCCTTGGGCAACTCCTGATGAGACTATACTACGGCTGAGTAACCTGTATACGTGTTTGTCAGAGGGACAAATATAACACGAAAGAATTAAGGTGAATGATGAAAATAAAAAAGATTACCTTTACACAGGAATGGCAAAGTAAAAAATTCACCAAGTTGTATAGTATTATATTACACTTTCGTTGTATACAGTAAAACCTGGCAAATGTATTGCTATGCGGCAATCTCATCCAATCAAATAGATAGGTATTTCTCAAGATACCTTAAATGAAAACCAGACTGAAAACTTTATAAAAAACGGATGCCAGGAGGAATCGAACTCGCAACTCCCGAATCTTACCAACGAATGTAGGTAGTTTCTGTATGCAATAATATTATAAAACATAATTAAACCTGCAGTTTAAGGGAATTATATAAAAAATAAAATAAAATATTTGAAAAGAAACCAAAATAAAAATATATTGTTATTTGATTAATGATTATTGGTTGTCTTTATACTTATTGAAATTGAATTTTCAAATATCTATTTTAAGTTATTTTTATCTTTTGACCCTTTAGATCATCAATGTCCCATTTTCTATGAAAAATAATCAAACGATATAAAATCAGTTGTACGCACGTCCATGTGTAACAATTGGAATTATCATACACGTAGTTAAAGTTTCATTAAAGGCATAGTTACGGTTTAGTTAAAGAAAAAAGCTAAATAATAAATTAAAGTTTGTATTGTTGTCTTAACATAGGTGAAGTATTGTGATACGTATGGTTCAAAGAAAAATAATACGAACGAAAGAACAAAGCAAGCTGAATCAGTTCCGGAGGGATAGCGTGAGATACAGTATAGTGTACGAGTATAATCAGTAGAGGAAGCCAGTGAGCGTCGCACTGCACATGTACAAATGCAAAATTTTCAGTGCAACAACAGCTAGAGACTGAAGAGAAAGTCAATGATTGTCGCGCTGCGAAAGCTCATAGAATACATGATTTTCGCCAAACGCCAAAATTTACTCAATGTCTTAGTTAAGAACACACATGGACAAGGACAACTGCTGCCAAACGATTAACAACAACAAACGTATACGAAAAATGTTGTCATCGAAAAATTCATCATCCTGTCGTATAGCTTATGATTGAGCATCGTGACTCCCACGATAATCTCTGGCAATTCTTCTACATCCATCCCTGTTGCACTCCTCGGCTCGAAAGCCTTATTTAGGGTAGTCCAGTAGCGTATCTCACTTGATGTGTTCAACGCATTGGGATTCATCCTCTTGTGCGTCGTCCTTCCACGCCTGCAATAGCACAAACACAAACCTCTCCAAACTGTCTTCTTGGCCACGAGTAATATTCCCAAAGAATCGGAGGACTCGTCGAAGGCACTTTGTCTACAATATATCGGTGAGTCTCAGTTCTTCGAGAATGGAAGCGTTAGTTCGCCGTGTTGTCCGTGGAATTCCTATCAAAGAATTATTGTTATGCTTAAAATAAAGCTTCATTTTTGTAAAACAATATTCTGAGGCATTTTTCTATATTTTAGTTAAGGAAGTCCGTTTGCATGGGTAACGGCTACTTGATTTATATTATTGAATTTTATCCCGATTCCATATTCGTAAACATATTTACTTTTTATTTGGTTGAGTTTAATCTTTCCCGGTCAAAATATCTATAATGATTTGAATTAATTCACGCGTAGTATTTTCCATTAAAGGTTTTTCAATAAAGATGTACGGTGAAGGGGATGACGGCTTGTATATGAGGCTCCTTTAAAAATTCAACCTCACTTATTGAAGTGTTTTAAAAAGATGAAGTTTAAGCTGTGCCTTATGATACTCAACGCGATTCTTGTGCAACTTTAGGAAGCACTTGAAAACAAACTTTTCAAGAATTATATATATATATATATATATATATATATATATATATATATATATATATATATATATATATATATATATATATATATATATATATATATATATATATATATATATATATATATATATATATATATATATATATATATATATATATATATATATATATATATATATATATATATATATATATATATATATATATATATATATATATATATATATATATATATATATATATATATATATATATATATATATATATATATATATATATATATATATATATATATATATATATATATATATATATATATATATATATATATATATATATATATATATATATATATATATATATATATATATATATATATTTATAATACTCGTATATTACACATTAGAAGGACCCTCTGTGAAACACGCTACAATGAGATCGTCTAGATTTCAGTAATGGCCATCCTTATAGGATGAAATTTAAGTCCATAAACTTCATAAGTTTACGAGTACGCTTAACAATATATATCACAGAATAAACAACTTTTTAGTCACTAAGATATTTTCAGTCATTAATAAATGACAATCTCCGTGGTCTAACTTTTAGGATGCCTGTCTTCCAGCCCAGAAATTTATTTGAAAGAAAATAAATGGTTTTCTGATGTGTGCGAGTAGATTACTGCATGGTAACGCATACCGCTTGATTATACTGTATACAACGAAAATATAATATAGAAATTCAAGCTATTTTCTGCGCTACAGTCTAATCTGGATCCTAGCTTCGTTCAGAATTCACCTTTATCGATCTCGGTCCTAAACAGTTCTTCGTTAATTCCTCACCTAATGCGCCTAACATATATATCCCTGGAGACATATTCATCCCATCTTACTCATGGCCTGACAACTAGCTCGTCGACGTCTTTCGGGTTTGCTATATGGGAGGAGCTTTGATAGACGAAATTCTTACATTCGATAAGGTACGTGCCCTAACTCGAATCTTAAAACGAGTATATAAGAAAACGCGGACTTCTTTGAAAAGCTCGTACACCTCATTTTTGTGGCATATGCGCCAAGTTATATCAAATACTATTTAGTTTATAATTTGTACCTTTCTTTCGAGATGTTAAAGTAACTCCCGAATGTTTTCGACTTTTCCATGTTTTAGAGGCACGTACTGCTAACACGTGTATTATAAACCTCTTTTATATGCCCCAATACATTGGCACAAATTAGTTTCCACATTCTATTTAAAAACATACGGAACCGTTCAACATTTAAATGCATCAATAGCTTAGTTTTGCTCCCCACAGTTGCACCTTGTTATTCATCACTAACTAACTCTGTGTCTAAATTGGTAAATTTTATTAATGTAGACGTTGATAGTTCCAAGAAGTTCTTCTCCAGCATTTTCTCAATCTTAGGTCTTGACTAAGAATTATTATATATATCATTTACATTTTATATTAGTATATTTTTCAACTCGATCTAAAATTTCATGTTCTGGCTATCCTAAAGAGAGATTTTATATTTTCCTACTCAAGCCTTTTATTCGTTTCATTGTTCTTTACATTAATATTTTCATACATATGTTTTTAACTTATATTGATTTTTTAAATTTTTATATTGTATATTTTCGTTTGTTTTATACATTTTTGTATTGTGTGTTTCTATTTTTTATCTTGTATTTTAAACTAATACTGTACCATATATTTGACCATAACTGGGAAATGTAAGAACACCTAATTTTTCCTATTTTTTTTCATTCATTAAAAGATATATTTTATGTTCTGTTTTACAAGTAATTCCAATTTTTATTGATTTCCATAACAAATTTTGTTAGTTTCATAATAGCTTTACATTTTACAGATTCTCGACTAAACATTATAACAAAATTCAGTCTTGTTTATTGTAAACGAAGGTATTTCCTTGTAAATTAAATACAATATGTTTGAAAAAGTAATAACGCTGCTAGGCCATGCAATCTCCTCCAAGTGTCCATAGATCTCCCGCTTTAATGACATCGCTACTGTTTCTAATGGCGCTTTGCAGTGTTTATGCGCCGTCGCCCTGGCAACAGACAGCCCTCTGTCATACAGATTCTCAAACTAAGATGGATTACTGTGTATCCCTTCATTTTTGTTTTATTTGTTTTTATTTCAACGGTAATTTGAATGACTTTTTTTTATACAAAATATTTAAAAAAAAACATTTTCATGTAAGCAGTACTACACAATAGAAAAAACTAGAAAAAGACAAATCCAACCTATACAATTTAAGAAATTTCTTCCGGTATGAGCAATTTATTCACTATACTCCTGTAAGAACTCAAAGTCACATTAAAATCCATACAATGCCCATATTGATTGCCGAATCTTGGTATGCAAGAGTTCTACAAATATTAAGTTACAACCACGTAATTATGGAACAAAATATTTGCATACATGGAACGTATAACATGACAATCTAAGCTAGTTCCGGACTATTAAAATACGAGCTGACGATTTTAAATAATATTGGGTGGTCAATCATTTTCATTTCAACCATCCAGGACATGTAAGATAACGTGACAACGCAAGTGAGGTGCACTTCGGGAACTTCACCAAAATTTCCTGTAAAGGTGTGGGTACATCAAGGATCGGTACTCAGTCCGCTACTGTTCATCTTAGTCATGGACTATTTAACTAACCAGGAAATGAATAGTCTCCTAAAGATCCTACTATTTGCAGACGATATCGTATTAATAAGTGAAAAACATGAAGACCTGCAAAATAGTCAGGAAAGGTGGAGAAGAATCTTGGAGGACAATGGATTGAGACTGAGCAGAAAGAAAACAGAGTATCTGTACCTACCATTCGAGAGCACAAATGCTGTCACTCCCGTAATGCAAATGGATGGAGAAACATTACCAAATTGTGACTCCTTTAAGTATCTTGGGTCACTCATCCATAGCGATGATGGATATGCAGCAGATGTAAGACATAGAATTAGTGTGGGATGGATAAAGTTTAGATCAATGACGGGAGTTCTATGTGATCCGAAAATGCCAGTAAAGTTAAAAAGAAAAGTATACCAAACGATTGTCAGGCACGCACTCCTCTATGGCTGCGAATGCTGGACGATGTATAACTCTTACTCTAGGCAACTAGAAACTGCTGAAATGCGCATGCTAAGATGGTCAGCAGGTGTGTCCCTAAGAGACAAAATAAAAAG
This sequence comes from Odontocerum albicorne, assembly GCA_949825065.1. NCBI lineage: Eukaryota > Metazoa > Arthropoda > Insecta > Trichoptera > Odontoceridae > Odontocerum > Odontocerum albicorne. Next base: position 20,428,748 of record OX463847.1, on the reverse strand, counting down.
CTCACGCATTCGTGGAAGCCTAGGTGTTACAGACATCAACAGCAAGATGGAGGAGAAGCGATTGAGATGGTATGGGCACGTTGGACGCAGAGCACCCGATCACATTGTGAACCAGGCCATCTCCGTGGATATGCCTCGAATAACAACCAGAGGAAGACCAAAGAATGCATAGGTGGTGCAAAAAGATTACCTGATGCAGAGGCACAGCCTGGGGGACGTAGTCCGGGACAGAAGAGCATACAACCTGAGAACGAGGAGAGCTGACCCCAACAGTCTTCGCATACAGTGAGTTGGGGTGGAGCCAGGGAGAAGAAGAAAAAACATTTTCATTCTATTCGACAAGGTTGTAAGATTCATCACTTTAACAATATACCAATTCAGTTAGTGGGATCTGCAGTTTCATGTTTATAAAACGTCAAAACTTCCGCTGAATGTATTAATTTTTTTCAACATGGGCACCTAGTGCGGTGACCATATTACTGAATTGTGATCCAAAATTGGTCTGACCATAGAATCATACGAAATTTTAAATGTTTATATCTTAGAAAAGTCATTAGAAGGCCTCAGTATGAAACCCAGACTGGACAATACTGCATATATTATTTTACCTATATGCGGAACAACGCTCAGCTTCTCATCAAATATATAACTCCGAGGTCACGGACCAGCGAAACAGTTTCTAGTACTATTTAATTTAAAACATTGTTATATATGTTGACTTGGACTTTTTCTGCTGAATATAAAACCTTGACAGAAGGCAACATTAAAAAATCAGGTTTCATTGAAAAAAGAACATTATTTCATTAAAAAAATTAAATTCAATTAACAGTTAAAAACAGACATCTGGTACAAACAACATTTGATATTTAATTACATAATCATCATCACCGTCAGGCCAGGTTCTATAAGGGTAGGCAGAGAGAACAGATTTGAACTTTATTATATCCTAGCACACATCTTTCGCTTCTGTCCCGTTCATATACCTCATCATGCGTACATTTCTATTACAAAAGCTTTTCACTTTTCCTTCTTTCCACATTTGATTAATTTGATCGTGCCACGTTTCTCTAAGTCTTCCCAAACTTCTTTTATATTTTGTACTACTCGTAAAGATTATTTTTGTAAATCTTTCATCATACATTCTTTTTAAGAGGCAGATTCAGCCTAATGCTCATTTATTCGTCTTAAGCACTGCATCTTTCAATCAGCATTATTTTCTAATGTCTTCACTTCTAATTCTGTCATAAATTGTTTTTCTGCACATTTTTCACACAAATTACATACATTTTCTGTCATTTTTTTTCTTAAATATCACTAAATACTCATTTATTTTTATACTGAATTTGGTTATTTTTATCATTGTTGTTCTTTAACAACCTTTTTACCTTGAAAAAGTAGAACTTTTACAGCTACTTTATAATCTAAAGTAACACGCTACGAATAAGCTGGAAGTCATGGAAACAGTTAAGGTAAAACGAGCAAGATAAAAGTATTATGAAATGGAAGGATCAAATAAAGGAGTCAACAGGATTCTCTTAAAGCGCTGTATTCAACTTGGCCTAGGACCGGGAGGGACGGAGACAAGTGCACCGAACTCATAATAGCAGAGGATCACAACGCGATTAAGAAGACTACCGTATGTAAAAAATAATTATCAAAGTTTTGAAAAGCACTGGCCGACATAATCTCCCGCCTACCTTTTTGTATTCATCATTCGGAAAGCTTTAGACTTGAGACAATTCAGAGAAATGATAGGATACATTTTCGAAAGAAAATTCAACAAAGTATTGAACTATTCAATCACTGGAGAAAAATTTGGAAGTAAATTGCTAACTGCGTGTAGATGCCCCTTTATTGTGCAACAGTTTACTTGTTGGGGTGTTAATATTTTACGTTTCAAAGGGGTTGTTTCAGATTTCATTAAAATATAAGAACAAGCCTATTTCGTTATTTTTTTTAATGTAATTAAACACCAAAGTATGTTTACATAATTATTTTCCATAATTGAGATATTAATCATTCTACGTTAACGCAGTTAAAACCATTTAAATTATGATTTTAATTATAAACAGATTTCTACGGTATAAATTAGTTCTACGGTATAATTTTACAAGAAAGTAATTAAAAATAAAAATTTAAATACATTATCTTGATATAATTTTACAAAACGGCAAAGATAATCAAACAATATAAAAGCGGTTGAACTAACGTCCTTGTATAACATAAGATAATGGCATAGTTATATTTTAATATTTTTTATTTAAAAATTAATGTCATTGTTAGAATATTGTTATTTTTCAAATATTATTTGACAACGTCTTGATATAATTATTAGACAAAATATCAATAACATTTATTGATGTAATATAATTATTAGACAAAATATAAATGACAAATAATGTATTTATTAAGAAGAGATGACTTTACTGGCGAACAACTAAATATAAATATTATTTTGCTAAAACGAGAAAGCAATGTAAAGAAAGAGATAATACTTGAATCTCCTAACATTTAAATGAATAAATAAATTATTTATTTATTTATTTAAATGTTAGGAGATTCAAGTATTATCTCTCTCTTTACATTGCTTTCTCGTTCATAATATATCATATTAACACTCAATTATTAGAAAAACATATCATTCTCACGCATTTTATACCGTTGGTAAATAAACTAATTTAGTGGTTATTACAGGTGTCTTCCTACCTCCCTGGAGGTAGGAGGTTCAAATCCCGTTGGAACTCAGGTTTTTTTAAAATGATTCCAGTTTGGTTTTCACTTAAGACATCTTTAAAATATTTTAAGTTGGTTGGAAAAGATTGCCATATGCCACGTTTTATTCAAATTCAACATTAAAAATTTCCAGTTTCCTTCCGGAAACGGATTAGACTCGTCATTGTGTTGAAAATAACCTTTAAATGTAAGTTTAAAACTGTTTCTGCAAAACATGTTTTAAATTTAAAGTATTACATACTTATTTGTCATTATGGGTCAAAATCATAGGATGGCTGCAAAAAGAGCTACATACGCTAAAAGGAAGAGACGATCACGTCAACAACATGAAGCGGCACAAAGACAGGCACAGCGTGATATCAAAGAAAATTGATTTACTTCCATCATTATTGACGAATTCTTACTACGTATAGTTTTAAATTGATTTTGTTTTAATATACTCGTATATAGAAGTTACAATACAACATAATTGACATAAAGAAAATCTTTAAAATAAGAAAAAAAAAATTTCAACTTCAAGATATTTTCTTTTATCTTGGGTAGAGGTTTTCATTGTTAATAACGAGAAATATGAAGTTGAACTCAAAATTAAGTTAACTCTATTAAAGTTATTTTTGTAAGTTGTATTGCTATGCATTCTAATAAATGTGTTTCTTGAACATTAAATGGTCTGTCACTGTGATTCTTAACATAAAATACACTATGTACAAGAGTCGTCTACACACATCTAAAACTCGTATTCAAACTAAATGAAACGTAAAAAGCTATCATACTTCAGGCAAATTTTTTTCTCCGTACTTTTTTTAATCTTTTACTAAATTTCTTTCGTAAACTTTTATTGTTATTATTAGAACGTTAATACCACCATCTCATTTCATCGAAAATTATTTGAAAACATTTTGAGGTTCTCGTATATCTGATATAATGTTAATGTAAAAAATATTATTTTGTATAACACTTTCGCTATATTAAGTATAATCTAGTGGATGTATTGCCAAGTAGCAATCTCTTCCAACCAACTAGAAAGGTCTCAAAAAGACCTTAAATAAAAATCTGACTATTTTTAAAAAAATCTGAATTTCAGCGGAAATTGAACCCGTAACCCTCGGATTAAAAGATAGTCGTGCACTATCTTGAAGAAAAATATAAAGTTTAAATACAAAAAAAACCTCAAGAAAATTAACTTACCTTAATTAATGTTATGTTGCTATGCATTGCAAGACATGTTATTCTTGAACATGAAAAGTAAATAGTCTAATATGAAAAGTAAATAGTCTGTCACAAATAATTATAAATGTAACACTTGAAAAAAGCCCCCCCCCCCCCTTCCCACACGCACATTGAAACTAAACGAACAACTTTAGACAAGTATTTTTAATCCTTTTTTCTCGAGTTTTTAGTATATTTCTGTCTTAAAACTTTAATCCCAATTATCATAACGGAAACTTAATACTGCACTCGTTTCTTAAAAAAATTGTTGATGACACTTTTTGGTAAATTTGATATTAATATAAAAATACTAGTAATAAAATTCGGCGTATGTGGCCTCGATTCCTCTTGGTAACCGAGTTTTTTTCCGGTAAAAAGGTTTCAATCTTATAATCATTCTAACATTGTTTGGTAACTGCCCCATTAACATATTTCTGTTTGTTTAAAGAGATTGCCACATCGCAATAAGCCCGCTAGACCGTACTGTATACAACGAAAGTGTTAAAAGACAAACATAATTTTAAAAATTTTTAGAATGTAATTTTTTTTTATTATTTGCAAACTAAATTCCTGAGATACGTATTGTTTTTCCACGTGCTTTAACTTTCGTTTATCTTTTAAATTACACTATAAAGTTTAAGACTTCCCTATGATCACGATATTCTGAAATTTAAACTTGTTCATTTCAAGTTGTTTAAGCTGCTAAGATTAATTGAAATTTTGATTGCTCTAATGAGACTTCACCTAATCTGATGACCACTCTCCATTGAGACAGGATCACGAATGTCATCTTTAAATATCGGATATTTATGGGTTGTTTTATAAAGCAAAGCTTTGTTTAAAATTAACGGAATGAAAATCGTGTTACGATCTTGCAATATATTTTATATAAATAATTTACCGTATTAAATAATCTGGTGGTTGTATTACTGTATAATTATTTCTTCCAACCCACTAGAAATATTTGGAAAACCGAACAGAAAACCCAACTTCCATTGGAAATTGATCCCAAAACCCCTAAGCTGGAAGTCAAGCGTTTTATCAACTAGGCCATGAAGGTCTTAAGTTATAATAACTTTAAAGCAGAACTCTTAACCAGGGCTTTTTTATACTATTTGTTTAATTATCAGGAGTTAAAGTGTGTAAAATTAAAGTATAAAAACCTCTGTACTAAGTTATTTATTCCACTGAAATCTGGAAAACATGTAGATACTAAAAAACGAAGATACGTCAAATAAATTGATTGGACATATTATCAATGAGAAAGCGTTAATCGTGCCGGTATATTAATAACTACAGCGCTCCTTAAAGAAAAAGGATTGCGCTGACTTATGCATTTACATAAAATGTAAGACTGTCGATTACTGAAGGGCATAATCAACTATGGAATACGTGATCACACGGTAGACAGCACCTACGTTACTAGGATTTTATATTTTGGGATGATTATTCCATGTATAGAATTTTGTAATGTCAAATTCTTTGTCAGGAAAAGGAATTTGTGACGAAAATTGGCTTGGCGATCACCAATCCATGCAGGGCGAAACGTGGAATCTCCTGGACCAAAACTCATTGAGGCGTTACTAATATGGGCGTGTCTATGAATAAAGAGTAAATATTCAGTTTCCAAAAAATATACTGTGCCGACTTCAGGCTTTTCTTTTATAACAGTTTATAATTAGTACATGTGTATTATAATATGTATGTAAAAAAAATATTCCTTGGATCATGTGAAGGCATTGAGGGTGGGGACCCCATACGATACCATGCAAACGGCAAATGACTGAGAGGACTAAAGACGTGTCGTTACAACTTGTACCACCAAACTCCCACAGATCACGAACTTCAATAATGAGGAACAACAGAGTTCATGATATATAAAAAAGACCCAATCCACACATTTTTTTTTTGTTTATTTCAAATATTGTAGAAGTATACATCAATCCTGCATGTGTGACAATATCAATTCCCTGTATTCAGTATTTCGTTGTTAAATTACGTCTTAACTTTTTTTGTTCCATACACGTGCAAACCAAACGACGAAATATCTTCTCAATTATCTTCGAACAGGTTAAATGTAAGTTTGATTCTTTTTGCATATTAACATTCAAAAGTCACTACATCTCAATTTTCATTCAATGTGGATTGAGGCTAACATATATGTATCGAGAATTAAACCCAAAAATCTCAGGTGAAAGGCTAACGTCTTATCAACTGTGCCACATGGAACATATTTCATTAATAATAAAAAATAAACAATACCGTCTTCAAACAAAGTCATCTCTTCCGAAGTACAGCCTTTTTCAGTAGTCAATTAATTGTTTAGTGAAATCAAAGGCTTCAAAGGGCTGCTATTACATTATACTATACACAGGATTGCATATTTTTTTGCTGTTCATATTGGCTAGACGAGCGAGCTGCTCACAATCACGAGGGCATATTACAAACGTCGAGGGTGGAAATTGTATACGAAGCCCTTCGGCGTTTTTCAGCGTGCACGGGTATATATTAAATCTGAAAACATTATTTTAGTCTACATCATCCATTAAGCCTCACTTACTACAGAATCGTTCTTGAGAATTTCAGTTTTCATTTTTTTATACACGAGATAGGAAATGCAGTGGATTCGTGTTAAAAAATATAAAACAGAATATTATTACATTCAAAGTCTCGACGTTCTCTGTGGCTTACTCGTAGTTGAAAATATAAAACGGAATATTATTACATTCAAAGTCTCGACGTCCTCTGTGGCTTACTCGTAGTTGAAAATATAAAACGGAATATTATTACATTCAAAGTCTCGACGTCCTCTGTGGCTTACTCGTAGTTGAAAATATAAAACGGAATATTATTACATTCAAAGTCTCGACGTCCTCTGTGGCTTACTCGTAGTTGAAAATATAAAACGGAATATTATTACATTCAAAGTCTCGACGTCCTCTGTGGCTTACTCGTAGTTGAAAATATAAAACGGAATATTATTACATTCAAAGTCTCGACGTCCTCTGTGGCTTACTCGTAGTTGAAAATATAAAACGGAATATTATTACATTCAAAGTCTCGACGTCCTCTGTGGCTTACTCGTAGTTGAAAATATAAAACGGAATATTATTACATTCAAAGTCTCGACGTCCTCTGTGGCTTACTCGTAGTTGAAAATATAAAACGGAATATTATTACATTCAAAGTCTCGACGTCCTCTGTGGCTTACTCGTAGTTGAAAATATAAAACGGAATATTATTACATTCAAAGTCTCGACGTCCTCTGTGGCTTACTCGTAGTTGAAAAGAAGCGAGCCATCCACCATCGGACTTGATTCCCGAAGGTATTAAAAAAAAGCTATAAAATTCATATAGTAACAATACTCGCACGCGCTCGACGTGTATGAGTGTGTTTAGCTGTATATGGTAAATGCGGTAGTATTTAGCTGTATATGGTAAATGCGGTAGTATTTAGCTGTATATGGTAAATGCGGTAGTATTTAGCTGTATATGGTAAATGCGGTAGTATTTAGCTGTATATGGTAAATGCGGTAGTATTTAGCTGTATATGGTAAATGCGGTAGTATTTAGCTGTATATGGTAAATGCGTTAGTATTTCCAGGATGACGGAATGTAAGTTCTTTGCTTACTCCAATGGTTCATAACCCGAGGACTTCATTGCTGAAGCCGACAAGAAATTGTCTCTTGGGCACGCTCTTCAACATGTTTACATCATGTTAGGATATGTTGAGGGATATCATATGAATAAATTAATTAATATCTCAACGAGCTCCATGGTCTGGTTGATAAAATGCTAGATTTCCAGCCCGGGGGTAGTGAGTTTAATTTCCGTTGGTACCAAAATTTAAAAAAATCGTTTTAATCTGATTTTCCCTTCAAGTTTGTTGAAACACCATTCTTATTAACTGGAAGGGATTGCAACATAGCAATAAACTCTCAAGATTTGACTGTCTAACATAAAAGTGCAATACAACAATATTGCGATATTCACAAAACAAATATGCAGTGTAAATGTGAGTAGAAGGCGTGGTAAGAGATGACCATGGAAAGTATGGTTGAATCAAGTGAATGATATTTAGAAAGAACGAAATGTCTAGTAAAAAAATCTAAATAATTGTATAAGGTGTATGTATGTAGAAGAAGCGGAAGATGTTTGTCGCGGTACGAAAGTTTGGCACTCTCTCCTCTCTGCCTACCCCCAACATGGAAACAGCGTAATGGTACGTATTTATTTATCACATCTAATTCTTTTTTACCCAGGCTCTATTTAGATAGATTGATGGCAATGTTATGAGAGCAAAGCTAATATTTAACTAGTGTCATATTCCTAACAGCACTTGTCACATCCGATTGTGTGCAATTTCCCCTTGCTCCGTTTTATTCTTTTTTATATTTATAAGTTTTTGCCCTTTTCCCATGATTACAACATAATCCTGATTTACTACCCCTCTTATACCACCTCCTCTATACCTTTATCGGACCCTGCTATTGGACTGGACTTCTCTACACAGCCTTATCCTGACACCCATCGGTTATTTGTTACCAAAGCTTATTCAGTCTTTCTTTCCACTCGACTTTCCAAAAGGCCAAACTATCTCATATTTGATATATCGAGCAGTAGCAAGGAGTTTATATTAACCTCATGACAAATTAAGTGTTTCGTTACGTTTTTTTTTCTCAAAATTACCTAGATTTTTCATATACACAAAAAACCATCACACCGTTTTCTTTTTGGTTTATACAAAAAGTTAAATTACCTTGTCTTCATACATACATATATCTCATAGTATATGTACTCCTTATATTTTTCAACTTTCCGTCAGTTAAAATTTCTCCAACTGTTTACTTCCAATATATCCTCATCTTGTCTCGCCTACACCAATTTCTAAGATTCAAATTGTTTTCAAATTTTCTCACCGTATTCTCTCAATGTGTTCAAACCGTATTTCTCTTCTTAATTTTATTTATAATATTTTTCTGTAACAAACGGTTATCACGATTCCTACATTTTTTTCCTACATTTTAAAATACTATATACTCGTATTTCCTACAAGATAAGCAAGTATATCGCATTTATTCTACTTACTATGTATTATCTTTTTTCATGTCCAAGCGTTACTCTTTTATATCACAGTGGACTCGAGCACATCACTTGTGCACTCTCAGGTATTCACTTAAAAAGTATGCATAATAAAAATAATACTTTCGTTTAAAGACAACACAAAAACATTACATAAAAGTATATATTAATATTGGTTTCACATGACTCACAACAAACAATATAAATAAGATGCTATCAAAAGATCTGAGTTCGTATTTTATGACCTTCCCTCCTCCCCCAATCAGGCATCACCCCAGCGTCAAGTGAAAAAAACTCGAACGAGGGCACACAGGTGTTTTTCAGCCCACACCTTTACATTATATAAAATAACACAGAGAAAACATAACTATGGAGTATTTATTCAAATAATATCCAAGATATAATAAGATACTTCTTAAACATATTTTTAAGGACCTTATATAAATCAAATTCCAGAATACATAGATGCATACCTATATTCATAAACGTATACACATATACACGCAAACACATACGTATTAATCAGAAATATGAAAATACATGGAAATAAATACCGAAGGAATAAATTTAACATAATAAAAATCCTCTTCCTTCCTTCCTACGCAAAAGAGTTTACATCTTAACTCAAAAAAAACGAAGTAAAAAGGTAGTGCTGGTAACGTGTTGCGTGTACTTTGGACCGCACACAAGACGAATACATCAACTCTGGAAAATCTACGAATCAAACAGGGTTTGTCTTCAATTATACAGCTGCAAATCCTCAAGAGCTTCGCCAATATTATCAGTTGGGTGGGAAGATACAATGGAGAAACTGGTGAACCAATGACAGGTCGTGGGGTAGATCACCAACAGGACGGACAGGCCTGGTTAAGAATACTACCAACAAATAATTTCAAGAGTGTAGTAGAATTGTTACAGATCGTGAAAAATGGAAAAGAATCATTATTTCTTAATTCCAATTATCACAACTGCCCTATAAAAAGCATAATAAACTGGAAGAAGAAAAGCCATATTGCTGTTATTAAAGTACTCGTAACTATTCTAGGCATATTTATATACGAGTACCATCAGTATGTAAATATAATACTTATTTACCACGTTCTGTCATAAATCATCGAATAATATGGGTTTTTCTGTTACCTACGTATTATAATTATTCCGGGAATCTCTGAGATCCAAATTTGAGTGACGTCACCTTCTAAGACGTGCCTCTCTCCAAGGAATTGAAATCCCACCAAGCGAATTGAATCGCAATGAATCGGGTTTGATTGTACTGGAGGGGCACGTCCTCGGGAGAATCGACCTCGACCGCTTTGCATATTAAATATAATTAAGAACCAGATTTCATCATACATCTAAATTTTGAGATATTAATGAATTGTAGGTTTAAAATATTTTAGCATTAACCTGTTTTGTTATAAATAAAAATTAATTTGTCTTTAGTGTCCAATCAACACAGTATTTATTTATTTAGGTCAATTTTAATACCCTTAATATTTTTTTATGAAATACAATTCAAATTCAGAGTGAAAGTGAATATAGAAATATAAGATGTTATAATAAAATATAACAACATCAAAACACTTACACGACATAGTAAAAAATAAATATATACGTACTTATACACACAACAGGCCAAGGCTCAGAAGGCCCTTGGCCGTATACCGTGCAAGAAAAAAATTATAAACTTGATTAAAACATTCCAATTTTTTTTTTCTTCTTTACAAATTAAAAATACCTCATACATAAATAAAAACATCTTCACAATAGTATGAATTAAAACTTGTTATGTATATTTTTCTTTTCCCTTGCCTTATACCATCCATTTGGGGTCGACTACTTGGACTGTTTTCCTCCATCTCTCGCGATCTTACCAACCTGTAATGTACATATTGATTTGTAATTTGACAATCACTTTTGATTCTTTTTTTCAGAATAAGAAAACCGTGTTTCTAGATATCCGGTAATTTTACAGTAGAAAGTGACCTATTGATATAGAATTAACGATAAAATTCGCGCAACGCTTCAAAAAGATTGAAGGTTTACCATCCGGAGAGATCTTATTTCTTCAGCATAATTACTGACAGACATATTCAATTTGTTGTTACAGTAAAAAAATGGTTCGAAGTCTCCTTCATCACCATATACATAGACATATTTAAAGAAGTCAGCAAAGTTAACCACGTCACAGTATAAAACGCTTCCTTATTTTTTTTAACACATCATATTAGGAATGTATGTACCAACATGTCCCAAACACTAAGCGTAACACCAAAATGTTTTGCTATTAGTGGGAATACAGTTCTCAATTCCGCGAACGTTTACATGGCTAGTTTTCACTTATTTGAGACATTCCTATCTGAGGTTGCTAAAAACAATATATTTATGAAGCGACTGTCAGACATACGGGCAAAAGTAATGAATATGTACAAAAGTAATGGAAAAACGTGTTTATCTCTCAAAAAAATATTAGTATCAATAAGATATATTTGTAGTTAATTGTTTTAAAATTTATATCGTTCTGTTTCAGGAAATTGATATTTCACGTAAAATAATTGTTACAGTCGTAACAATGGCTTTCTTATTATACGTTGAATATTAAATGAGTTTAACATCATACATTTTTAATTGCAAACATATTTCAATAAGTCACCATTTAAAATGGAGATCAATTCATACAGAATATTAACAGGAAAGAACTTTATTAGTTGATTCGTATTTAATGAGAAACTACTTCGTTATTCAAATAACAATGTAATTTCTCGTTAAATAATATGTGGAATTTCACAAAATTCGGGCAGAAAGTTTTCGTAAGATTTATTAAATTTTCAACTATCGAGATAATTTTGATTTCATTAAATTTTGAATAACGGGGAAGTTTTTTTCTAATATTTCAGTGCATTTGTAATCAGACCTTTATATTTTGAACTGTCTTTTTATACGAATACTGTGCTTTTTTTAAAACGCAAATGTGTTTTTTGTCAATTTAACAATTTTTAATCATTCGTATTTAATTTTTTAAACATTGCCTGTGATTTATGCATTTATTTGGAAAAAATTAAAACACTTTCAGAATATTTTAAATCTTAGTAAAAGGTTGTATTTTTTCTACTGTTAATTTTATAATGGCGTATTGCAGTATTGCATGATTTTATTTCAATATGGAACATTTGTGTCCTAGTCATTTGTGTACTTATATGAATGGAAGTATCTACATTTTTAGGGGGTAATTTTGAATGCGTCCCATTATTATTTTGAATAGACCAGTGTTCCCCAACCGGTGGTCCGCGGCCCGGTGCCGGGCCGCAGAGACTTTCTGCCGGGCCGCAAACAGTATGTCAAATTTCAAGAAATTCGCCATGCAAAAATATTAAATATAGTATTTTTCGCTTGCACGTTGACTTGTATTTTTAGTGATTGTTAAATAAATATAATTGGTTTGATAATGCGATACGATGGTCGCTGGTTTTCTCAGAATGGACAGTCATAAATCTTCTCAGATACACTTAGGGAGAACGGAAATATTTGCTCTTGGATAGTGAACTCGGATGCAAAACCCTACCTAAATATATTTCCAAGAATTTCATAATATATAATTGTTTTCATTTTGGAATGGACCGGTGAGAGTAACAGTACATGCAAGTAAAATAATGTCAGACACAGCACTGCAGCCAAGAATATCCAATATATTAGCAAAGATGCAACAGCAGGTTTCACATTAGTTTGTTGAAAAAACCCCATTGTTTTTGTTAAATTTTAATTGTATCAGACAATGTTACAATTAAAATTGTTTAACTGTTATATGTATATTTGTTAATTATATTGTAGTTACATACGAGCATGTCCATCTGTCACAATATAAGATTAAAAAAATATTAAATAAAAAACCATTTTTATTTCAGTATTAGTGGTCCGCGAAAAAAATTTCCTTTTTTTACCGGTCCACATGTCTAAAAAGGTTGGGGAACACTGGAATAGACAAACCACCCACACTAGAATGATTTGTGACAGAGTTATGTTAATGTCATTACACTTTTTGTAATATATTCAATGTTAGTATCCACGTGTAATCTATTATTTTATTTTATATATTTTAAATATTTTAATAATTGAAATAGACTTTTTTGAACAAATAATTTTTTTTTAATATTTTGTTTGGAAAATACATTTGATGGTCAAGTTAATTTTTTGTTTTCAATTTTAGTTTATAAATCTGATATTCAATACAATTATTTTTTTAAAATACAATCAGCTCACATAAGTGGTCACCATTATATTTCATTTTCAGATCAATTCTAAATCCCAAACTCTAGTAACAACCTCCTCGAGTTGCTTATTAGAATGCTTGTGTTTCGAGTTTGATTCCCTGTAGTAACTCGAAATGGAATTTGATCTTTTCACAACAGTTTTTTAACTTCTTTTTTTTTATTTTGGAAAAAATGCTACTCAGCAACGTCTCAGCTAGGTTATACTCGTATATATACAACAGAGGTGTAACACAAAAATACTGAATCCATATTTTTTAAATTGTAAACTATCAAATAAATTACTTTGACTGCCAAAATTTAACATCATGGTTAAATTTAACAAAACTGGGAATGAAAATGGATATCTACCATAAATAGTATAGATAAACACAAAAAAAATATCTGTAAAATTTAATCTTCACTAAAACCACCTTTTTAACCTGACGCGTGTTATAAATAACAAAGGTATTAATATCAAGTCGAACATGCCCGCTCGAAAATTTCATAGATATAGTGACAGAGCAATAAAGATCCTGTTCAATTATTTATGTATGATAGTCCAAATGAGAGCCACGGCCAATTATAAAAGGACTCACTCACACTACAGCGCATCTGCCATTTTCGCAGAAGTCAGAATGGATGGGTTCATGGCCCTGATGAGGCGTCAAACGGCGAGTATGAGAGAGAGGAACAACATGTGCCACCAAGGTGATTAGGGCTGCTTTCCTCCATCAAGCATCGAAGATGAGTGAAAACAGTATACTCTTTCAGCTAGATGTTACTATGTAATGACTGTATCTTGATTTAATAGTTTGATTCGTTAAATTTGTTTGCATTTTTTTCCTTACTTCAATTTTCAGTATCATTAGATTTTTCATGTGTTGTCGTGTATAAATATAAACTTTTTTGAAGTATCACTGTACCAATATATGTATATTATATTTATTTATGAATTTTATAGGTCTAAACTACGAGTAGATATAACATAAATTCGGAAATAAATATATATCATTATTAGATCATTTAATTATTTTGAACTCAAATATTTAATCAATATCTTATTTCCAGACGACTTATGTATTATAAGACGTGAATAATAGTTATTATAGAAAAAATCTCAATATAAGGTTTCCCTCCGTTTGTTTCAGACCCCTCGGCCACCCCGAAGGAGTGCAGCCCCACGCTGTCCCCGCACAACTCTAACCCCTTCTCGAGGCCCATCGACAACAATGGCCTCTCCAGGTGAGTCTGTTTTCTTCCTCCACATCCTATCAACCCCTGTTAACACTTCGAGTATCTTTAGACAATACTTTTTTTTTAAATGAAAACCCTCAACTTTTATTTAATTCTTAAGATGTATTTTCATTGAGTGAGCGTTTGCTTATCCGTGGAAAAGACACTTTTAATATCTACCTTCTGTATTTGGCAATAAGTAAAGAGTGCAAATGTCTGACCTTCTTATTCCTAAATTATATGTTTTACTTTCTTTCAGGCATTGCATTGATTTATATGTATCATATTTAAACTTATAATAATTAGAATATTTTATAATAAATTACTTGGTTACTCTCCTAATTACATAAATCACCACAACACGTGTTTTCTATCTCCTATCTCGATGATTTCTTCAGGCGAAATGATCCAATCCAACTGTTGATCTTTTTATCGGAAGTATGTGTATGGTTCATTGATCCAAAAGAAAACTGTTATGAAAGGTGATTTTTTTGCATTCTTCGATTATTTATTACTATGCAATGCAAACACTTGTCATAAAAAATCTTTTGGCACAGTATATCACACACACACACGTCCTATGAAATATGACTTACTAACTGACATTATGTATTGTTCTCGTAATAAACCGGTAACATGCCACCTAAGTAGAGCCCCGATGTAGGAATTATAGACACGTTCGTGGAGATTAATGTAAAGTATTAGCGGAATAACAAAGGAATATATTATATTATAAAATATTCTAATAAAAAGTACCACAAAGTAAAACCCTAAACCTTTGGTAAATAATAATTTTAAGACTTTTGATCTGCGTGTTTGAAACTAATTATTGTCAATCAGATCGTTCTTTATTTAAATAAGCTCATTAAGAATAAAAAAATAATAGTAAGCTAGATTTTTATTGTTAAATAATAATGCCCACTAAACATGATACTTATATTTCAAACGATTTCATTTTTGACAGCTTCTATTTTATGTGTTGATCGCATTAAAAAAATAAGGCATATACCTCGAAAGTCGGCACCGAGCATGGATAAGATAAATAAATATTAACGCGAGCTCTGCAAAAATTTATTTATTTTTTGGATTAACGAAACAACAGTGCCTTTTACAGAACATGATGAATATTAACACACAATGGATAAGACAATATTTGAAATTGTGAACATATAACTACATACTATTTATCTTACATTAATAAAACCTTAAGTTGTAATCCAGGTTCAAGAATGCAGTGCAAAATTTAAAAAATAAGAATATGGGATGTAAAATCGACTATGTCTGTAAATTATAATATAACGTAAAAGCGTATACAAAGAAAATACTTAACCGAGTAAGAACTTAGCAATATTAAATATGTGAAATGTACACATTATTGTAGGCAAGGTTTACATAGTTTCCAGTAGGCATTAATTATAATAATACAACTTAAAATGCGACCATCTTATTATAACTTTAAACGGCCATAAAAAACATTTATAAGGATTACGTTAAAAGTTTTATTAATAATAAGACAAGTAGATAGATAAACGTTCAAATCTTCTTTGCGCTAATTACTCAAAATTACTCACGGTGTGTCAGGACTCACACGCGATGCTCCTACTGAAAGGTAGGGTCTGAGAACAAACCCATATGTTATATACAATAGTATATTCATAGAATAAAGTAACAAATTCGTTGAATGCAAACAAACTGATAATTTATTATCGTTGACGACATGCGTGGCCTGGTTGATAGAGCGCACGTCTTCCAATAAGTGGGTTTCGGGTTCGATTCACGATAGAACTCGTTTATACAAATGATACCTTATGAAACATTTCTAGTAGACTGGAAGGAATTTTCTTAACACTGTACACAACCGAAGAATAAAACAATCGTTCCTTTATCGTAGCATCAGAACTACATTTGTACACCAGAAAGGAAATAAGTTAAATACAAAAAATCACCGATACGATAATGTACTCGTATAATCACTTATATATAACATTCTTAACTGTCTCGCCATTCCTTAATATTTCGCCGAAAATTTTCAGCACTTCTCCGATAGTGGCTATGCACAACGCTTAAGTAGTGGTTGCCTTATGGTGTTTCTTGTACATCGCTTCTTCTTCTTCACATCGTCCTTTATTGTCCATACTATCGGACTCAAGAACCAGTTATCGACTGCCGTAAGACTCTCACGCTCGGTGACAAGCTTCAAACAGTGACTTAAAAATATTATAAAATTCTTCAATGAGGAAATATGTTTCCCCACAGCTCGTATTTTCTTATACTATCCCAGTTTATTTTTCTTTCCAGTCTTTGGGGATTTTGCCACCATTCTGTTTTCCTTTTTTTGTTTAATATGTTTTTGAATGGTTTATGTATATCAAAGCTATTTTTATTTTTTGAAAATAACTTTTTTTTTCTTATCCATTACTTATGTTATACGATAATTAATAATTATTGTCTGGTTGATTTGAAAAGTTTCTTTAATAAAATGTCTAAATAAATACTACAAAATATAGGCATGTAAATTTACATCTAAATCTTATACAAAATTGTAATAATATATTATATTTTAAAAATATCATTTATTTTGCAATAAAGACAATTCGGGCTAAACGATGGAAAGCACCTGATTCCCTCAAGTTTGTTGCTTGTATTCCAAAGTTATTTTTAATGCTGTAAACTATGATGCAACGATACATACATGTATTACCCTTCATTGACGTCTTTGTCATGAGAACATAGACACAATTTAGCTAAAAGACTGCAATACACAAAGTGTGATATACGAGGGTCATCCAGAAAGTAAGGTTACAACATTTATGTAGGATCGAAAAATGCTTGTATTTAATTGAAATTCACAGGATACTTCACAAATATATTAAACTATTTTTCAACGTACTCGTAATTGCCGTCGAGGTCGAGATATTTCTGTAGTCAGGGCGCCAGCTTTTGTATGTCAGTGTCATAGACCTCCGCCGCCAGCTCTTTCAGTAACTTCTTCACAGCTTCCTCGACCTCCTGATCGTTGAAAAATTATTGGGATGTAGTGATACACCCACGTCTTATTCTCCGTCACGATAGAGTCCAGAAAAGCTTCTCCCTCCTGTGCAAAACGATCCAAAAATTCACGCGCGGTGGTCACGCGATTTTGACGGTGCTCCGCTGTAAGCATTTTGGGCATCCATCTCGCACACAACTTTTTGTAACCAAGTTTTTCCGACACATTTCGCACTTGTTCTTCAATTTTTTGCACAAATTCGTCAGAAATCACTGCCTTGCCTCGTCGTGAGTATCAGTACGGCCTTCTCTGAACAACCTAACCCACTTCGTGACATGTTGTCGACTCATCACACCACTACCATAAACTTCCACGAGCTTCCGATGGATATTCGCGGCGGTATTGTTCTGCAAAGTCAAAAAACTGATTACCGCGCGGGTTTCGCAGGGACGAGAGTTGGCGGGAGCGCACGACGACCTCTCCATTGGAAGAATTTACTGTGACTGAACAAAATGGCCGACAAACACGCAAGACCAAAAAAACTGACCGTTAGAATCCCCCCTACACGCCAGGTGCACCAACTTTGAAACGAAAAAATTCCCCCGGCCTCAGGAGCCCTTGTAAACTTAATTTCTGGATGACCCTCGTATCAATGGAACATCTTTTGGAGCAAGCTATGTTATCTGAGCAGTATGTTTACGTCTAATGGGCGAGTTGAAAGAAATGTTTAAAGAAAGATAAACGGAACAAGGTAAATGGAGCATTCAATGTAATATACAACAATTACGCTCTATTAAAAGTAGCAAAATGACAAAACATAATAGGGTGTCGGTGCTTACCTTGAAGTATGGAAGTGAAGCTTGAATTTGTGAAATGAAGTACAAAAGTAAAATTAATATACTATTATATAAAGACATGTGTGCGTTAAGAAAAAAATGTGCTTTTCCCACATGTATGGGAGAAAGCGAAAACGAAACCGTCAGAAATGAGTGCATAGGTAAAATTAATGTTTTAAGCAAAATGAAGAATAGAACTTTCAGATGTTGTAATTTGTTTTATCAAACACTGTTCATTCCACTTTTTGTAATGGTATAATCCTACCAGTTTCAAGGCTTTCACCTCATCATCAAGGGAGCACAAAGAAAACAGTGTTTGATAAAACGAATAACAATGTCTTAAAACCTACAATGTTAATATCTTAACTATAAATAATATATTACTTTCAGAGGGTTTGGACATATACTCGTAAGAAAATGAATGACCAAGCGAGTATACAAATCAAAAATGCAAAGTGTACATGTAAGAGGTAGGCCGAGGAAAATATGACTAGATCAAATGGACCAGATTTTAGAAGAAGGTAAATTGAAAAGTATGAAATCATGCATGACGAATTGTATGAATGTGGAGGAGAGGAAAGTTATGTGCTTAGATCGGAAGGTTTAGAGATATCTTCTCTCTGCCTACCCCGTAAGGTACATGACGTGATAATATGTATGTATCTTATTCAAGAGATGATCCTTGGCCATGGCGTGAATGAAATATAAACTTTCATAATCATAATAAGATGTATATATGCAAAACGGAACCAACCTACAAAACAATCTTATGTCGACAAAAATATCTAAATGATTTTTTTATACATGAATTCCGTCTGAAAATAAATGTTCCATACAAGTCCATACAAAGAAACTGGATGCTTCCTCAATTATGTCAGAACAGGTAAAATAAGAATTGGATCATTTATGCATATTACCTTAAATTATTCGTAGTTTTGAGTTGTACACCGAACTCTTTTTCCAATAACACTTTATTGTAATATCTACTTTTCAGTATGTGATACAATGTAATTTATTACACTTTGTGTTGACTTACGCATTTCAGGTAGCGTACTGCTTTTTAATTAGCTTTGTAAGTAGCATGCTGCCTCAAATTTAAAAATAGCTGTAAAATTACTACCTTTCAAAATGATTGATTGCACTATTGTATTATATTTATCCATAGTGATAATTGCAATTGCATCGCCGCCGTCTCGAAAAGAGTTAAGGGTGAAGTCAACAGACACAACTCGTTTAGACCCAAATCATTTTATATTGAGTTACATTATTTAATCATTAAGGGAAGGCAACAGGAGGGGTGAGGGAAGAACGCCTGCAGCGTGATTCGATACTGAAGAGATAAGGTGATGGAAATTTAATTTCATTCATCGCGTCCAAAGTGTTTTTGATGTTTGAAAATGATTTTGTTAATCATTTTCTAGGGCAGACATTTTGAATAATAGACTTCAAAGCCGTTACAAAGAAGTTATATGCATGTAAATGAAAAGTTATTTTAATATTAATTATTTTATGACAAATTTACGAGCGATCTTTTGTATAGTGTAATAATAAAAATATACTCCAGATAATAAGACAAATAACTCTTAATAATAATAATCTCGTTTATTGATAGCAAAAACAAAACAATACAAAAAGTACACGTTATTTTAGGTTTATCATGATGATTCACAAGAAATAATTTAAATTATATGCATTCAAAAGGTGTGTACTCCTATTTTATGACCTTTCCCCACCCTTTCCCAATCAGGCATTACCTCAGTGTAAAGAAAAGAAATCCGGCCGAGATAACACAGATGTTTTTTTTTGGCACACGCCTTCACATTGTTCAATAAATATAGATAAAACATAACTATAGAGTATTTATTTTTAGAACATCGAAGACATTTAAAGACACATTTTAAAAATAATTTACACAGACCCAAACGCCAGAATATATTCGTCGTTATATAGTATACTAATTAATACATAAAAACAAATTTAATTAATTTTACTCGATTTAATGTTTCTTGTATATGATATTTATGGACCAAATTAGTTTTCACACCCACTCCTCCTAGAAAGACATTACAATTCAAATGTTTCAATAGCAATTTGCTAACGAAAATTACACGTTTTAATTCATCAATCCTGAGAATTGAGTAATGTCTGGTTTGGTGAATATTTTTCCTGTTGTTAAATTCAGGAGGGTCCTTATTCATCATTTTTTTACTCTAAGATCTTGACTGGAAAACTAGTTTTCTGTTTAAACTGTTCACATAATATCTCCTTGAAAATTATTATATATTTTCAGTTATATTTTACAATATAAATTATGTATTGTTGATTGAATTAAACTATTATTTTTTTACTTTTCATTAGTACGTTTATGTGTCATATTAAAAAATATGTATCCTACATTGTAAGATATCGTTACACTACCGTTTATTTTTTTGTTTTGTTAATGTGTTATACTAAGGACATTTACGTATCATTTATTTTGTTATTCAATAAACAATAATTTTTGTTATATTTTCGGACTTATATAAAACCTTAATGAATAAATCAAACGCGTAAATGATTAAGACAAGCATAAGTTTTTATTACCATGACATTATGTCATATCATATTTGTATGTTTATTATTTAGTTCCCTCCTCAGAAGACTACGGAAGTCATGTCTCTTTATCAAAAGTAATATTTTTCTAATGTTGCGAATGTAACATCTGTTGTTCCAATCATCTTGCGCTGTGGCCCCGCCCCGCCCCTGTAAACAACATGTATTTCCCTCTCGTGGTCGAAATTAACTTTTCCTTCAGAATCAAAAAGGGTTACATTTTTTAACCTTTTTCAGAATTAGGTTTATTTTTTACGAGATTCTATTTACTTTTTATTTTTAGATACAACTTAATTGAATTGTTTTGACTTGTGTTTTTTAATGGACATTGAACCAGTGAGCAATGATACGTTGATAACTTTCATTAGAAATGTGTTCTAGAAATGCAATAATAGTGAGCTCACGCAATAAAAAAATTGTTTTATAAAATGTCAACTTATCATTTCTAAAGAAGACAAGCTATAAGTTAGGTTTTGATTGAGCTTTATGATTAAAATAAGCTTAAATTCGAATATTAAACATAAAGATGTGGTAATTTGTTTTATCAAACACTGTTTATTACACGTTTTGTAACGGTATAACCCTACCTCATCATCAGGGAGCGCAAACAAGACACTTGTTACTCTGATGATGAGGTGAAACCGGTTACCGGAGTTATACTATACCGTTACAAAAAGTGGAATAAACAGTGTTTGATAAAAACAAATTACAATGTCTTTAAACCTCCACAATTTTAATGCCTTAACTATAAACAATATCTAAATATGTTGTTTATTGAATCTTAGAAAATACGTTTATTTCACTTTGTGCTGTCATGTTTATAGATTTTTAATAAAAATAAATAAAACAGTATTTATTTTTTTTATTCACCACTGTTTTATTTGAATTCACTACCGATTTCAAATACCTGTATTTTTCTTCAGGTGAAGTTGAACTAAATTATGTATAAAATATATGCTTTGAAAAGAAACTTTGAAAAAAAGTTAGGAAACATTTAAGATGTCTCAATAGCAATATTTTTTCGAAGTTCGCTAACCACTTAATCAGAAAAAAAACATTCGTTTGATATCGATCGTGGTTTGCGCATTTTGCACACGAGCTGGTGGTATAGCAGATGAACAACTTAGAAATTTTGGATATTAAAAAAAGTGATAAATTATGTCTCAACATAATTTAACGCTTTTTTAACAATCCAATTAATTTCAATAATAGCCCTCTGCTAAATATGTTTCACGTTCAAAATATCTTTCACGTCCTTTTGACGCCTACCTACTCCCCTCCCATCCTTAGCAACTTCTCTCCTGTACCTATTACAATTAGAAAAAATGTATTTTAGACACAATTTAGTTCAATTTCACCTGACGAGGAAGACGGAGGTCTTTGAAACCGGAAGTGAACTCAAATAAAAGTGGTGAATACAAAATAAAAAATAAGCCTTATTTATTTTATTAAATACTAGTTGTACCCGGGCACGCGTTGCTGTGGCTCAGTCTGATTAAATGGAAAAGAAAGAAAAGAGAAAGCATACGTTTCAATTATGTTTAATTTCACAATGCTTGTGGATATACAATATTTTTTTATGAATTTCAGTCACTCTCAGTCTGTTGCGTTCATCGCCGTGCTCGCAAATGATCGCGTCACTCCAAGAGGTCAATTCACGATATGATTTGAATTGAAATGAAAGATCGATTGCACTGAAAAAGAAGAAAAAAAGTTAGAACAAAAACATATAAAAATGCGAAACATTAATAAAGGAACTGAATAATATTGGTAAGTTGGTAAACGTCTTTGTTCTTGGCGCCAACAAAATAGCTCGTTCACTCAGCCAATCGTGATTCTTATAATTGATTTGAATATAGGGAAATACTTTTTCAACCAATTTTTCTTTTGACGTCACTAAATTTCAGAAGTTATAGTCTTCCAACGTTAGTTCTATTACCGTCATTTACAACTGCATCTCGCAAATGAACGTATTCTTCGGAGCAAAGCTTGGTCTGATTCAAACGAATGAATATCAAACGTTCTGTTTTCTATGACAGTTCACAAATTTGCCCCAATACAATCTTGTAACGACGTTCAGAAATTTTTATTATTTTATCGACTTTAATATAAGGCTCGATTCTAATAAATAGCAAGTTATTTTAGTAAATACATTACAAAAAACTAACAATAATGACAAATTAATACATCTTGTTACAAATTAGCAAAAATTTGGCAGTTCGTTTAAATTAAATATGACGTTTGTCAAAAATGTACATACCAACATCACGCCGTATCTCTGAAGCACATGTCACGTCACTCCAAGAGATTCACGATATGATTTGAATTCAAATGAAAGATCGATTGCACTGAAAAAGAAGAAAGTTATAAATAAAAAGTATTCATTTCAGTTACGTCCGTTGACTTGAATCTTTTTTTGGTTTTTAGTTGCATCTGAGCAGCGTAAAAGTTTGTTTTAATTTTCAGTTTTTTTTGCCATATTTCCACGGGTACTTCTAATGTACCACCAAAAAAATTATTTATTTAATTAACGACACAACAGTGTCTTTATATACAAATGAACATGTGACAGGTTATACAAGTACTTAAAATTATTGACAAATAATACAACTTTATCTTAAACTAACATGAAGATACAAAAAGCAGTAGTAATAATAAATTACAGTCATTATTTTAAAATGATTTAATAATTATATGTATATTTAAGTTCAATATATGTTATGTATGTATACCACAGGAATAATGTTTCCTGTTTGAGTATAATATATTTTCCCTGTATTTCGTTTAATTTTTTACACTTTTTGGATGTACTCGTATGAGTCACCATTCTTTTCTCTGTTGTTATCTACGAGTATATAGTATTTTCATCATCTGATGACGAATATTGTTCTACAATTCTCATTCTTTTTCGATTTTTGTTGAAATCATTACTTGTTACTAGTTCGTATTCAGTCTCTGAATAAAACGGTCTTGTTGTTTTATTCTTTTCCGTGGGTTTAATAATTTCTATAATTTTATATTTTAAATTTAACTGTAAGTGCTTTATATTTTAAGTTTAAATTCCATTGTTAAATTGATTAGACATAGGTACTGATTATTCAACTAAATAGACTGTTAAAAAGTTAGGTTAACTTTTTAAATATGAATCAATACTAATTAATTCAAATTACCTTCATCACTGCCCTCAAACATTTGAAAATCCGTACTTTTGGACATTATCAATAATGGATTGGACTTAGGTCACTTTCAAAATAATGTTTTTAATTTTGAAATCACTGCTAAAACTCACGTGTTAAAAATTATCGTATACTCTGAATAAACTTAATAATGCCGAAATACATCCAACTTAAATTATTTTGTAACCTAAATATAATCTCAACAACTTACCACAATCACTGAAGTCAATTTTATCAAAACACAACTATTTTTTATTAAAATTTAATACAAATGTATAACGTTTTATTTTAACCGCAACACAAAGGACCATCTCGAAATACAAAATGGCCGACATAAACTTTGTATATGTTTACGTCAGCTAATTGGGGTTCATGTCTCGACTTTTCAATTAACGTATTTGAAAATTAAAAATGTGTTATTTATAAAATTTATTATTAAGCATTAAATTATTTAATATTTTATTTATTGTATATAGATTTAATTATTTAATATTAATTCCGAAACGTCGAAAATGCAATGTGACATCTGTCAAAGTTTAGTTTCAGCTTGTCACTGCAGGAGGCGCAAACGTTATTTTTTCTGATTTCTAAACTTTTTTATATACACCGATATATAAATACAAATATATAAACATTTCCGTATATGAATGTCAACTTTTGTCAAAATTTCAAAGCGATCGGTAGAGAACTTTTGGAGATTAGACATTTTGACTATACGAACATTTACATTTTTATTTATATAGATGTGGATTTAGATTATCATAAACATAGAAAAAGATATATTAATAGCAACAATCTCGTTATTATTTATTATATACTTTAATATAACTTGTCTTACGAGAATAAGACAAATAAATAATTATAATTTCATTATTATTAATTATATTCTTATTATTAATTGTTCTTACGAGAATAAGAATTAATAATAGTTAACTTGTTTATGATGTCACTTCACAATACAAAACCCCCATTTAGTCGTATAACTCTTTTAAACAGATTTTTTAATTGGTGAAAGTGAAACGATATTTCAGTGGAATTTAAATCAGTTCATTTTGAGCCTTTTTAAATGCTCACATTCTGCAACTATTTCGTATACAATAATGCCATTTCATTGTTGGGATAGACAACGAGAATACAACACCACGGTTTTCTATAGATACTTCCTTCGTCTCTTTCATATTCGTACATATTATTATACTGTTCCTTCTGCTTCTCTTACTTCTTACACTTTTTAATCTTTCCGAATTTCATTCACTTGGTTCAAGAATACTTTCTCGTTCGTCCCCTATGTGTTCAATGTGTTCAAACCACCTCAATATTATCTTTTTATCCCTAATTAATACAGCAGATTTTAATCTAAATTTATCCTTTAAATTTATATTTCTTATTCTGTCTTACATCGACACACATTTTCTTCTCAATTCAGGCGTTTTCATCGCATTTATTCGGCTCTTTTTATTAATTTTTCACGTCCACGTTTCACTCCCATACATCAATGTTTGCGCTCGTGCACTGTTGTGGGCTTTCATTTTAACAAATATTGATATTTCTTGGTTTTAGACCATGTCTTTTAACGGCCCATTGACTTTGTTATACGATGAACTAAAATAGTCAAGAAATACATATTTATTGATAATTTACTTTGTTATTTCACGAATTACATTAATTCCCACGACGCGAGTTTCAACGTCCTATTTTTGAGGCGCTCTTCAGACAAAATGATACTGGTTTTTTATAAGAGTAATGCTTAGATCAATCAATTTGACAAGATAGCGAGTAGTAACCATGTTGCGGGGATTAATTAGCGGAATGACATAAAAGTTCCACAAAGATAAGGCCAAAATGTTGGATACTTTAATTCAAATAATATTTTAATGTATGGTTAATTTTAAAGAACAATTTTTGAATGATTTATAATCAAGATGATATTTCCTCTTTTCTCAGTTTAAAAAAAATCTAATGACAAAAACTGCTTTTAGACTACATCTCAGTACAAAAGGCAAATATTTTCTTAAATATATTTTTTAAAGCTTCTTTTTTTTAAGCTGAGCGATCGTAACTCAAATGTACGCAACACGTGTTCACTGGAGGTAAACTTATTTTAAGTTTTCAATTTACTCGCAAATGCGTTACAGGCTTTCAAAAACAAGACTTTGTGAAACATGGGAGTTGAATAACTTTAGTTGATACTCGGTAACAACTTTTGGCGTAATGATTTACGAAGAAAGCTCCACATTTCACATAGCAATACTGCTAGGTTAAAATATTCACATATTTAAACTTCAAGTTAATATTATATTGTACTATACTTTCATTGTATAGGAAATATTCTGGTGGTAGTATTTCCATACTATAATCTCTTCCAACTGATCAAAAAAATGTTGGAGCCTTATGGGAAAACCAGACTAAAACTTTTTTTTAAATGAGGGTACAAACGGGATTCGAACCCATAACTCCCAGGCTGGAAGACAAGTATCTTGTCACCTAGGCCACGAAGGCCATAAAAGTTCAGTACGTTCAAAAGATATTTTCTTCCACTCAACCAGGTAGCTTTCAAAAGCGTACATATTAAATACGAAACTAGGGCGCATTTTATTTTTTATTATCAAATGTAGTTAAAAATCCCTGAAAGGACATTAACTTGGTAATGAAAAATATTTATAAATTGTATGGAAACAATCAAGAACATTGACTAAATCGTATATCATTTTTGGGAAAAATAATAATTAGAGAAGAGTTTCACACAAGAGAGAAAAAAAACTGGACTCTTCAAATTTATTATAGATTTTGTTTCTTCTAGAGTGCCTTTTTTGAATAATATGCTAAATTCTAAATTGATTTTCCTGACAATAATGTCTTTCCATCTCACTTTTGTTCTGTTGGTTATTTATTTTTATATGTATGCTAATTTTCCCTTCAAAACTTTCCCAGAACGCGGATATAATTTTTTTTTCTAAGTACTAAAACCTGGTTTACTGTTTTCTTTGTATAGTATTATTTTCTTTTAAAAAAATATTTTCTCCTGCCTAAAATGAAGAATGTTTTAAAACATGGGTCAGCAAACTATGACCTCTGGGCTCTGTACCGCCACGTCTTTTTGTACGGTCCGCGAAGTAAGAATGGATTTTACTATTTTTAATTCTTAAAAACCTAAGGGAAAACAGGCTGAAATCCTTTTTAAAAAATCTGATATTAGTGGAAATAGAACCCATGACCATGACGTTGGATGACAAGCGTCTTAATAACTAGACCACAGAGGTCATCAATGTTTAATTAGATTTTAGAAAAAATCATTGAATGTATTCAGTTTAACAATAAGGATAATATTTTTTTCAAGATAACTTAATATATAACTTTTTTTTTTCTTCAGCATTATTGAAAAATGAAAAAGTTATTTAATTTAAGTATACACTCAGTATTTGATAAACACTTCGCTTTTCCCAAAACCTATTCATGTTGCTGTCGCTGAGTTAATCGAGGGTTTAAGAAAAAACGATTAAACTTTTTTTTCTTCGCCCGCTTTCAGTTTCATTTTCGAGAGAAAATTATGCTGCGTCTTAAATTGCTACCCATTAGTTAAATGAGAATAAAAAGATTTATATTCTTCACCGCAAATTATATCAATAAATAATGAATAAAATATGAACAAGTTGCAAAAATTCATTTGGAAAAACCAAAATAAACCGTTATTTTAACGATGGTGATTATTTTATACTTTTAAAATTTTTGTTTACTACGAGTAATTTGTGAGTTTGGGTCTGAAACACATTTCCCAGCTCCATATTTTGTCAATAAACTTGACTCACCGATAAACCCTGTATGACTTCAGATCTGAAACATTTCATAGCTCAATATGTTATCAGTATATTTTATTAATCGATAAACCTTATATGAGTTCAGATCTGAAGCACATTTCACAGCTTAATATTTTATCAATAAACTTGATTCATCGATATATCCTGTATAAGGTCAGATCTGAAGCACATTTCACAACTCAATATTTTATCAGTATATTTTACTCATCGATAAACCGTATAAAAGTTCAAATCTGAAGGATATTTCACAGCTCAATGTTTATCAATAAACTTGACTCACCGATAAACCCCATATGATTTCAGATCTGAAGCACATTTTACAGCTCAATATTTTATCAATGAACTTTACTCATCAATAAACTGAAGTAAATTTCATAGCTCAATATGTTGCCAGTAAATTTGGTTCACCGATAAACTGTGTATTAGTTCAGATCTGGAGAAAATTTCTGAGTTCAATATGCTATCAATAAAGCAAATGTCTGAAGCAAATTTCATAACTCAATATGTTTGTTAACAACAAATTTTCCCAGTGATAAAACGTGTATGAGACCAGGTTTGATGCAAGTTTCGTAGTAAATACGTTTGCTGGCAACAAATTTGGCTTACCGATAATTTGGGTATGATTCCATGTCTAAAGTAAATTTCATAGCTCAGTATGTTGGCAATATATTTGGCTTTTCGATAAACCGTGTATGAGTTCAGATCTAAAGTAAATTTCTCAGTTCAATATACTATCATTAAACCAATTTTCATAACTAAATATGTTAGTTGACAATAAATTTTATTAACTGATAAAACGTGTGCAAGTCTGAAGGGAATTTCATAGCTCAATATGAATTTATTAAAATTGAGCTCTCCGATATGTATGTTAAGACATCAGATCTGAAGCATATTTCATAGTTCAATATGTTGTAAATATATTGAGCTTGCCGATAAACCGTATGTGTTGTTGTTTTTTAAGGTAAAACCAAGATAATATACTTCATTTTAAGCTTTTGATAAACAAAGAACATTTTCAACTAATTTTCACTCACATCTTTTATATTTTAAGATAATTCAATCGTCTTTAATTTTATTTTATGAAAAATATTTGGTCCTGAGCCTTAACAAAAAACAAATAGTTCAACCCCCACAAAGTTTGTAAAAAATCTTTATGCCGGAGTTACCAAAAATCATCAATTTATTAATACCATAACCTAGAAATCATTTATCATACACTTAACAGTAAAATAAAAAAAATATTATTATACTTACCACCATAAGATATTACAAATCACTGAAAATCTGTTTTCGTTTTCAAAACATTTGAAAGTAATTTCAACAGGCACAACTTTATTGAATTTTTCAATTTTACTTAGAATTTTTTTGCAAAAATAAAAAATAATAAAATGCTGCTACGAAACTCAAGTACAAATTACTTGATGAAAATTTTTTCACAATCCCGCCTACCTTCATCTCTTGGCTAGAGTCATTTCAATTTATGAATCCCCCTCGGCTTGTTTATTTAATACGACGTGAAGTTTATTAAACTGAGGTATGAGTATTATAAATGTATTCAGAGTTGTTAGACACAACACCTTTAGAATAAAGCTTTTACTTGACTTTGTAAAGAGAGAGACTATTATTCTTTTAACTTACAAATCATACATCATTCAGAAAATCATAACATAAAAGACAAAGAAAAATACTTCGAATAACCATAGACAGATCTCGTGATAATCGATAAATAACAAATTCACAAGGATTAAGGCTCAAATTTATAGTCCAATATTGACACTTAAATCTTAACATTTTTTTCACTGAAGAAATTAATGAAATTTAAATTTCGTACGTATTTGCCGTAACTTCTTGAAATAAGATAGACACGTGGTTTTATTACCTGATTTTAAGTTTTAGAGCGTATGAAGTCCACCTTTTAATACAAATCACGTAATTTTGAGGTTATAAATTAATATTTAGTATTAAGACCGGAACATGAATTCAGGACTAATTGTTTGATTTCATGGAACCTCACTAGCTAACAGGTACTTTCGGACCGAGCCATTATAAGTGTGCCGATACGAGTATGTACAAGTGCTCGTAATATGTGTAAATAGGTACTAACGAGTCTTGTGGAGTAGACACAACTTGACATTGACTAATTCTTTTAATTGAAAGCGCAATATTGTTTCTCTAAATTATACAAAATCATTATTTTCATTTGTCCCCCTATATCTAAGGGAACAGAATCAAAGCATTGTTAATACTCTTTTGTCCCTTATGACAGATTCCATTTCGACCTAATGAAAGACTGAGAAAGGTCATGCATTAGATCCATTTTTGTCTTCCAAACTAACAAGTATTGTAAAAGTTTATTAAAGGATTTTCAATTTTATAAACGTACAAACCATCACACCATTTTACTGGCAGTGTAGGCAGAGATGACAGACCTCCAGACTTTCCTATCCTGGCCTAAATTTTTCACCTCTTCCACATCTATACACCTTCTAATACCGCTCCTACGATTTCTCTGACTTTTGAATTTCCTTTTTAAAAATATGATTCACTTAATACAATCATACTATCCTCCGTCTACCTTTCTGATATTTTCTACTCACATTTACACTATATATTTGTTTTGTTTGTATTTCTGCATGTATTCGTTCTTCATGCCCAAACCATCTCAGAGTACTCCTATTCATTAAACTTATTATATCAGAATTAAGTTCGCATCTTCCCTAATCGCTACATTTCGTATTATGTTATAGATTATCACCTCATGTACTCTTATGACTGCACGCATTTCTACCGTGTTTGTTCTACTCTTTTAACTTATTTTCCACGTTTACGTTTCACTCTCATACATCATTGCACTATAGTACTAGAATACTGTTGGGAATTATCATCTTACAAGATTTTAATACTATGTGCGGATATATGTGATTAAGTGTCCCATCGACTTTGTTTCTGATCGTTACACGCCATCCAATACCCGACGTAACTCTTCCATCATCTGAGAAAATACTACCTAAATAGCTGAGTTGACAGCATATACATTTTTTTACATATATATGATTCGGTTAAATGTTTTCAATGTTATTCCTAGAACTATTTAAATTTCTATTTACCATATCCTTAAAATCTTTCATGAACTAAGCCCTGTGCATATTAAAAATAATTTCTTATATTTATGGTGTATGTATAAAACTATGTTTATAACTAAAAACTATATGTACGAGTTTCGAGTTTATAAATAAAAACTATATGTACGATCTCAAAGAACTCGTATATTTACATGAGGATGCGAAGCTGGGAGGAAAAGATGGTGTAAAATGATTAAGAATGTGATGTCAAGACTGAAAAAGATGTGGAAGAGAAAAACCATCACCATCACGACGAAAATGCGTCTAGTTAAGTATTATATTTATGTATGACGCAAAGCCCTTTACTTGGAAAATAAGTGAAAAATGTGAAAAAGATACATTTAAAATGTGGTGCTGGAGAAAGATGCTACGAATTTCGTGGACGGGAACTAATGCCTTTATTCTCAAAGAATTCAGATTGTCGACAATATGGCTATGACGGGTCCTTTGGACACATTGCCCGTAAGCAAGGAGACAGTTTGGAGAGGCTTCTGGTTACTGGAAGTGTGGAAGGACGACGCACAGGAGGCAGCGTCCTAAGTGAACGACGCAACATGATTATCTTTAAACGCTTCTCTTCGGCATACGGAGTGCAGGCATGGATGGAGAGGAGTCATCAAGGTCTAGCGTAAGATCAGTCATGATTTACACGACAGAACTGATTGATTGATTCACATGTAAACAACGGTTAATTTCAAAATGTATCAATTAGATGATATATTGATATTATAAGTCAAATAAAAAAACCACTTTCATTTATTTTAGCGTTGACGAATTAATCACAAAAGGAATTAATTTTATTTCTAATATTGTAATTTTTCAAAATAAATATTGTAATAAAATTCAATAGTTTGAAATTTTGTATTTAATATTCAATATCTATTGTACATACATAAATAATTTATGTATGTATCTAGGTATGAACGGTACCAATTACTTTACAAACATTGTCTTTAAATATTCATTATATTCAAAGTAAATTAAGAGAGTTATTTTTCGATGCTATAAATAATATACTCGGTGTATTACTTAAAAGTTTTCGACGATTTTTCATTTTACTTTCATTTTATCCAGTACAATTTTAAAAAAAGTCTAAAATCTGGACTTCAACATATCGTATTATTATTTTTGTATGAAAAAAAAATCCTGTAGTCAGAATTCTCTAATTTTAGTGAAAACAATTGTTACACCTCAATATACATGATAATTTTAATTGGTTATTCATATAGTTCCAGCTGACCTGAAAAAATATTGAATGGCTGGATCTCATCTAAAACGTCACAAACCATATAATATCATAGAGTTAGTCATATCATTCCAGTTGACCTGAAAAAGGGGAAAGCTGAATAGCAGAATATTTTAATCAGAAAATGTGTTGCTAGGACATGTTCGTCAAAAGGGGGAAAGGATTAATCCGTACGTAATGGGTATTATCGAATAAAAGCGGGAAATTGACGGAAAAATTATACAAAGGGAACCCGTGTCATGAATGATGAAAAGGTTATTAATTTAATTTCATTAATGTAGTGTGGAACTAAAATATAAAAGGTATTATAGTTTGGAAACCGACTTTTTATTCACTTAATACTTTGCGTGTTGGTGGTTTCATAACGTATTGAATATTAAACAATTAAGTTCATTTCGTGTGTATGTATGGAACAACACAAAATGCAATATTTTTTTATCATTTCTATTTTATAAGATTTTATTTTTAGAACGAAAATTATTTGCACTAACACAACTCGAACAAAAAGCCTTCTTCGATCATCCGAAATGAGAAATATCTGTGAGATAGAGTCTGAAATTGTCACATCCGGCAGACCTACAACACTGGTGACATAGTCAGGTGAAGCAAGAAGAGAAGGCGGTAGTGGTGAAACCACGCGGATAGGATGGACAGTGTTAGAATCCCTTATGAAGCTGCACTTGAGATCGCTTGTAATGCAGACCTAAAAGATGGCGAGATAGCTGGTGATCTACTTCCCAGGAATAATTTTCGCAACAAACGATCCAAGAAGATACATTCTACATCTAAAAGAAGAAAATTAATTTGTTTTTAGTTAGATGAAACATGATTATATGAGATGTGTGAAGAGAAAGGTCTGAGATGATGCGAAATCTAAGAATATGGTGATAGAAAAGCGTGAAAGGAAAGTAAATGCGATATATGGGTAAATTTAATATTGGAGCAAGTTGAGAAATTCTGCTATTTGAACAGTATTTTCTCAGATAGTGAAAGAGTTATGAGGGATATCGAACGTCATGTAACAATACGAAACGAAGTAAATGAGGCACTATAATTTTTTTTTTTTAACCTGGTGAGTTTATTGCCATGTGGCAATCTCTTCCAACCAACCAGAAAGATGTTTTATAGACCCTAAGTGTTAACCAGACTGGAATCCTATTTAAAAAAATTTGGGTTCCAGCGGGGATCGAACCCGCAACCTCCGGATCGAACTAGATATTATATTCGAACTAGACAGTATCAAAAGATGATGTCCACAACAGTATTTTAGTACCAACCTAGATGTATGGGAGTGAAACGTGGACTTGAAAAGAGACTGAGAGAAGCCTAATAAATGTTGTAAATAATACATGGGGGGGCAATGTATGACAGAATACAGAGTAAAGTGATAAAGGATTAATGTGAACTTAAGGTTGTGTAAGATTAAGAAGAGCACCATGACAGGGTTTAGGTACGTGGAACGAATATATAAAAAAAGAGTAACAAAACAAATATACAACACGAATATGAGTGGAATGTGTCGTAGAAGAAGATCAAGAAAAGTATGGTTGGATCAAGCGAAATATATTTTGAAGAAAAGAAATGTAATAAGTAAGAGAAATCATAGGAGTTTTGCGAGAAGGTCTCTGTATGTGGAAGAAGTAAAATACTTGTGTCGTGACGGGAAAATCTGGCACTCTGTCCTCTCTGCTTATCCCAACATAGAAATGGCGTATGTAAAACATTATCAGCCTTTTAAGTACTACAGCATTTTAAGTAAAAGTGTTTTATTGGAAAAAAACTAAAAAGGTAAAAAAGATCAGAAATTTGTCAAGCCACTATAGCCAACGCAACAAAACTTGAATGCGGTTTGAATACATCTCAACTGTACGAGCACTTTAGTTTACAATTAGGAGAATTTAACGTTTTAAGGTTTTATATTTATTACTTACACCCTAATCCTACAAAAATCAATTATTTATGCCTATTATCTCCGAGGAATTGACATTTGGTCGAGTTTATGGTGCCCGCTAGACATGATTACATTTTTTATACTTAGACAATTGTTATATTGAGAATTTCAATTACATTAATTGATTGGATGAATAAAATATAATTTTGAAGCCAACACCAATCTTGGGTGAAATAAAATTGTAACGTACTCTACATCAAAGTTTCCCAAACTTTTTTGGCTCACCGACCCCTTTTCAAAGTTTTTTTTTCAGCGCTTCTCTCCGGAAAACCTTATTTATGTCTCAACTAATAATCAATTTATAAGTGCCGTGTGCCAGTATTCTTTTTTATTTCACCAAACTATTGTAGCTGTACATATCATTTTTGAATTTCAAAAAGTTAGTAGGAAATAAAACAACTTGGAACATACTAGATGGCTCTCTATTATTAGGAATTAATATCGATCAAATCAGTAAAATTAAAAATAATCACTAAAAAGGGGATGAGCGTGATGTTGTGTTACCAATTTGTCTATATTAAACTCTATATTTATCAACAGCATCCTTAAAACTCTGCGGTCAACATTTTGCAGTCTGTTCCTCTTTCTATTAAAAATACTTGTGACCGCACTAAATCCTTTTCTTATTACCCGAGGAGTAGTAGCACCCACTTTGGGAAACAACGCTCTACATAAAGGTACGTATTAATTGAAAAATTGTTTGCAATTTTTGGATCGTGTGTAGCCAGTAGTATAATCTAAATGAAAAAATGTAATATATAATACTTTGGGCGTTTTACCAACAAGGATAGCAAAAATCTTGAGAAGCCGGTGATCAAAGATCACATCAACGAACAAGATCCTCTTTTATCCCTGCATTTAACGTAACCCAGAACCGAGAATGAAAGAGACAAGAAAGTTCCAAACATAGTAAAGAACCACGACTTAAGAATTAAATTTGCGCTGTAGAAAGTATCAACCAAGTATATGTGTATATTAAAATCTCTTTGCTGTACCATTTTACTTGTCTTTTTATGTTTCTGTATCTCACAAGGCTCATGTCACACTTAGTCTTACGTAAATGATTCAATAATTCATTCGTTACTCTCGACAAGTTTCAGAATTCAACAGCAATAGGAATATTATAACTAAAGAGTATTGTATTATAGGGTAAACCTGGGGCAAACGGACACGCTTAACATAAAATGTAAAAAAGTACAGAAATACAAATCGAAAAAAAATAAAAAAATATGCAGAACGATTAAAAAAAACACTTGATTAAATAAATGGATGTATTTAAAAAAAAGGACTTATGCATGAAACAAATAAAAAACTAATAATCCAAGTAGTGTCCTCCTGCCCTCTTACGAAGGGGCATATGGACACCTAATCACTATCTTCAATATAACATCGTACACATCTGAAAACAGGGTATTCTCCATTTAAATCACATGAAATGTTATACCAGACATTACACTAAAGGCACTGAACCCAATTTTCCCCTTCTTAATAGACATCATTACAAGAACCACAATTCTCCGTTTTCTTCTGAGATTTAGTATTGCTTCTTTTTCCTTTTTATTTTTTTTTCACATTTTAGAGTAGCTTCTTAGCATTTAGCTCAGGAATAAATTTTTTGGTGGTCAATATTCTGAACTCAGCCCCTTTACGCCCTCTTCTTGAAGTTTTTGAAGCTGTTGACAGCATTACCAACAGTTGCCGCCTAATTCCATGCTTCTTAAAGTAGAGATCCAAATGTAGTTTTGGTTGCACTTGTTGGATAACGACGTAAATGTACACGACAACTTTCGTTGTATTGAATTTTAATGACCCAAAAAATGAAATATCAAGGGGTTGTAATTGTTGTGCACTATGTGGCGGCAAGCAAAGAAGGTGCACAATATTTTCGAAAGCTTTTTCGTCGGGATCAGAACAATGGGATCCATGCCCATCCAATACCGATACCAATTTTGACAGTTTGTACTGCCAGAGACATTGACTCTTCACTCCAGTTACATCGTTTAGATGTCCTTTCACGATTACGCACCATGATCTACAACAAGCGGGAGTAATTAATACAAGATAAGCTATGTCCGTTTGCCCCTTCAGCACAGTGTCCGTTTGCCCCTACATAACATAGAATTTGTTTGTAAAAATATTCAACAGATGGTAATAGTAGCATGATTTTGCATTCCCTAATATACTGCACTGACATTAGCTAAACACGATATAATCTCAAAAAGAAAGCTTGCGGTTAAACATAAATATTCATGTCATTATAACAAAAATATAGTTGTGTATTGGTCCTTACCAGTAGGTAGACAGCAGTCACAAAGAATAATAAATATCTCAAAAGATTATTGAGATATTACCAGATTATTGTTTTTATGCGGAGCGCAATACTTCTGAAGTTTAGAAAAATACTCACAATGGTGGCCAACATGTATAATAAGGTTTAGCTTGAGTAAAAAGTTAAGGAGATGTCCGTTTGCCCCCATGTCCATTAGCCCCAGGTTAACCCTATATATAACACTTGTGTTGAATCAATGGGGCTGATTTCTTTCAACCGACCACCGAGATGTTAAAAGGTCTTGTTAAAAAAAATTGAGTTTTTTTAACTTAGAACGTCATTGAAAATCGTGTAGAAGACAAGTATTATTTTACACAGAGGTCATCATATATAACATATGATATGAAAAAAAAAATGTCTGTGTTATTTTTTTATAGTTCGTTGTTTAAATATTATTCTCATTACACATACGAGTACATTGGAATGCTTTTTTTTGCCACCAATCTTAAACCACAAATTAGACACTTGCAACGATATTTTGCAGCATTGAGTATATGATAAACATAAGAGTTTTTTCTTCGTTTTTTTTAAATATATTTGAGCTTGGTTAATAGGCATATCCAAATTTGAATGCCTGAAAACGAGGTAGAGTGCTCCAATTTGTCCTGATTTATATTTTTTTCGTGACCCTATCGCTATCATCCCAAGAACACTATATCAAGTACGAGTATACCCTCGGCTTACTGATAGGCTGCTACAAAGCGTCACCAAAGAATATTTTAGATATACTCGATTTTACTAGCTCGGAATCACAGTGGAAAAAAATTATGACACCACCGGGAATCGAATCCAGGGCTCTTGGTTTGTGAGCCAAACGACTTAACCACCGAACCATAAATGTCGACAAATTCTCATATTGATTTTTTTATTGAATATAAATAAAATTCATATCTTATGAGTCATATTACGTAAATACATAAATAAATAAATATTAGTATTATTTTGGATACCTACGAGTATTACACTTAAAAAATATGTACCTATCATATGTTATATGAGTATTATGATTTCTATTGATTTTTGTTTTATGTATAATATTATGTAAGTTTGATTTTGGGTCACATTTAAAAAAGATTTTTATATTTTGATATAACACTAAAGAGTGTCACTATTTTAAACAACTATATTTAACATCTGAATTTTGTTAATTGTTATTTCTTTCATGATTTATAGTAGAATAAGCTCACGAGCCGCTCAAAACACCCTGGCGGGCCGCATACGGTCCGCAGGCCGCGAGTTTGCCATGTCTGGATTAAATAGTGACATAAGACACTCATTAACGTGTGATAATTAGTATTCAATTAAAATAAGTAAAGCCTTTTTAACTCAATTCACCGCATTTGTAGTTCCATATGGTTAGGAAGTTCTCTGTATTTTTTAATTAATGTTGAATTAAGACACCCATTTCTTTATAGTATACATACTATATGTTATATATTTTAACTTTTATATAAAAAAATGTAACATTCTTTCCAAAGTTGAAAAGCCTTTTCTAAAAATTTGTAATACTGATTTTTTTTCATAGATAATTTGATGTAACACTGTTTCCTGACTATAACGATCACCGTAAGAGCGCTACCTAACTAGATTTCCAACCTATTAAAAAAATAAGGGAGGTTGAAAAACTCCAATATCACTTATAAAAGTGCCATCTGGATTCTAAAATTCAGTATTCAACTCATAAAATAATCTCAAAGTAAAATCATTCCGGAGGGGAATTTAACCTGCGGCGCCCGCTTGCTTAGCGTGAATACTAACCGTTAGACAACGGCCACCGGAGTTTGGCAAATTATTTGTTTTAAAACTTGAATAAAATTAATAATAAATCATTAAACAACTGATTTTATAGTTTTATTGGAACTTAGTACCTGCATAACATAATAGCGATTCTTGGGGGATAAGACAATTTGAATAATAAAATATGATCAGTTAGTCTACAATCCAAATATATCAACGTTAAATATTCCAGATCTGTGGAGCAACTCCCTCAGCTGGCAGAGCGCGAGCCGGTCTCGCGATCCCGAGGGCGCAGCGCGGCAGGACACAACGTGGCGCAGATGGGGGGCGGCGGCCTGCCGCACGGGGGACGCGGGCCACGCGGCCCCTCCGCCTGGGGCTCTATCTCCAGGGTGTTCGCTAGATCCAGGCACAGGGCGAAGACTGCGCAGGCACAGGAATGTGGTAAGATATGTTTTTACTTTGTGTACACAACTATTTCTTAACATTATCTCGACATGTGGTAATCGCAAAATAAAAAATCATTTCCTATAAACCTAACTCGTGGTATAAATGTAGCTTACACATCCCCTAAATCAGATTATGCAAAGAAAATGAATTAAAAATAAAAACTGAAATAAAATAATATGGAACATGAAATAAATGGTGCAGACAAAAGCTTCAATAATAACTTGCAAGACATCCTGATCAATTTCTTAATATACTTAAATATTTTATCTTTATTAAAAAAAAATCAAATATCCGAATGTAGCGCTTATGATTTAAAATTTCTCAGCGAAAATTTCTCTACGTTCTGTCAACTATCTTTGGGGTGATGAAAAATCCAAACTGTTCTCAGTATACGAGTATATGTGAAAAGTTAAACTTTCTTTCTAAGCATGGGCTGTCCCACCGATCTGGTAACGACAGAATCCTTTGTATACCAACGCGTCACACATCATCTTTTGCGATTCACTCGGATTGACATTGGTACGATCTTCCTGGTTCAATCAGATGTACTTATCTCACTAAGTTGTCAGTGTCAGTCGTGTGTCATTTGCGGCCGGGCCACTGCGTGATGGCTAGTCTCTTTTACAGAATGGCTGTTATGGAGGATCCCGGTTGCGAGTTTTATCTGGATGATGAAATTATGGATCATGTATTTTTCGTTTATCATTTGTTACAGATTTGATTTACTAAACGCCATATGTCCAATGAATATTGCGTTTCTTCTTTCTTCGTCGAACTTTTCTACTTATAGAACAATTGCATTTTTTTTTATTTAAATTTTTTTTGAAACTTTAAATTGTATAAAATTGTCATTTTTTGATAAATTTTATTAGATTAGCTCATAGAATTATTGTACATAGTGACTTTTTACTAGACATAGCGAATTGGTGCCACTTAATCAATATGTGCAATTATTGTACATAGTGATTTAGTGGCACCAATCATCCTAGTGTGGGTAGATTGTCTATTTAAAAAAATACTATTTACACTATACAACTTCTGATGGGTTCCTATTAATTAAAAAAAATACAGACATTTTAAATTAATTGATACAATATATTGATCTGATTAATATATTTATTTCGAAATATTTCTTTTCCCGAGATGTAAATATTCGACTTATCAAAAATCTGTAGTTCATTGCACCAAATGATCTTTATCTCGTTTCCATCAGTAATTAAATACAAGATCACATCATTGAGAAAGATTTCATATTTAAATAACTAAAGAGATCAAGTTCACAAAAAAAATTATACTGTATTTCAAAACTGATTTTTGTAAAAGAGAAATTCTGAACAATAATAAATAACCATTAAAAGAAATATTACATTTTCTTCTTTCATTTCGCCGAAATCCTGCGTATTCGCTTTAATCTTCAATATCTGAGGAACCGAATTTTTGGTTTAACTCAAATATGCTTTGTAGAGTTGAAAAGGTTAATTAATGATGAAATATTACGATCGAAATAATATGAGACGGGTTTATTTTTTTCATTTATATTCTTGTGAAAAAATTACGTTTACAAAATGATAACTTTATTAGTTTATTATGGGATGGACGTGTAAATGAGATGTGGTGGAACAACACTAAATAAGCCATGGATGGAACAAGTTAATCTAATTTTAATAAAAATATAACTATACTGAAGTCATACAGATAAAAGGGAAACAAAATTTTACAGCGGCAATAGCAATTTTTTTAAATTTCTTCTGTTTGCTTTTCTAAACGGGGAGACTGCGTGGTATATAAAAGCATTAGTGGTTTTATAATTCGATGATTTATTTATTAGCAATCTAATTGACTTTAATTTTCATTTTAGTTAATTCATCATATATTTCAATTTTTTTATATAAATATTATAATCCCGGGTTCGAAAAATGCTTAGAATAATCCCGCAAGGTGTATCATGTACACAAAATAATAAAATAAATAATTGATGTATTTATTTGATTCACAATACAACAATGTCTTTTACAGAACATGATAAACATTAACACAAAAGACAAGTTGATTTTAATACTTATAAGATAATATATAAAATTGATTTTACAATACCATGAAGATGCAATAAAAACTTAACATAAGTTATAAGAATAGTTCGAAAATTTGGAGCAAAAATTGAAGTAAAAATTTAAAAATATCACTGTTAAATGTAAAAATGACTATCTGATAACAGTAATATCTTACTCTATCTGATAATAGTAATTAATATATTACTCTGTCTGATAATTACTCGTATAATAATTTCCTATTTTGGACTAGTTTTGAATATTCCACCTTTAAAACAAATTTAATTTACCAAGAAAAGGAGTAAGCCCCTGCTATAAACTTTCTCGGGGTTTTGTTCACCTTATTGGACTTGTCCTGCCCAATTTCGACGTATGATGTGGTTTTAACTGATTATTTAGATCAGAAACAATTTATAGAATGGTTCTCTTGTAGCATTTTAATGTAATTTTGATACTGAAGAGTCAACTTTTATGAATTCTAAAACAAAGCTCTCTTGAAGTATTTTAGACATTAATTCAACTCTTTATATATCACAAATTTATTATAATATTGAAACAAAAGTTAGACGTATATATTTAGCATTCTTGTATTCATGGTACATGTCTCCACACCATCAAGAAGAATAGACCATATATGGTCTTTGTTATCGTACTTCGTCATGCGTTGCCTTCGTTTAAAATTCGGGTTAGCGAAAATTCCTGCACGGTGCCAATTCAATTGACATCTAGCTTCTTTGTCTGGGTCAAGGTCATAAGTAATTAAATTTCCTATATATTTAAACTACCAACTTGTTTAATAGGTTACCCGATCACTGTTACTAATAGGTTACCCGATCCCGTTATAATACGGAATTTTATTTAACGAAATGAGAATAAAAACAAATCATCTATAAAGTCCAATAAAATAGCGAATATCTCGAGAGAGGCTGGATAAGGAAGAGGGGAAGCTGAGAGGGCCAAGAAGTCTATAAATCAAATACATCCTGACGAACACAACCAACCATATTATAAACTAAAGGGAGAGTAGAATTTGGCATTATCCAAACCACAAATCACACATCTTTGGTTTATTTTTCGTGATGACTCGTGCTTTTCAATGGGTGAGAACAATAAAAGACATTTGGAAACAATTTTAAAAAATATTTAAAGAAGTAACTGGATGGTTGTTTGCCTAACTGAGCCTTACCACGAAGTGGCGTGGCCTGCTGCTTTTACCCAACTCGTATCTCATACGTACAGGCGTACCAACGTACAGGCGTACCAACCATGAAATCCACACACAAAACAATCATACCAGCACAATAATTTGTACCATCAAATATGCATATTTCCTTTATGCCTCGATCTTATATCTTCGAATGTACCAATCCAATAAATGTATTTATTACTTAAATTCCGCAAAAAAAAAACACATTTCTTATAAGTTACGTTGAAATATCTCGTACATGAGTTCTTGATTTGGGTAAAAAATTACACCAGTCATATGCAGGCATTAACTCGTATATATTCACGAGTGCAAGGAATTAAAATTTGAAAATATAAAGAAAAGTCCTATTTTTCTTCTTGGGGTGCCGTTCCCTATTGAATGTTGGCTAACAATATGGCATTTTTCGTTTATCCACGTTCCCAAATATTTGTATTGAGTCACACGTTGTACAGGTTTGCTGCCAATTATCAAATTTCGATATGCTGAAGGGTTTTTTATACTCCCATTGTGTGATATTAATTTGAGGTTGTTGTTGACCGTGGATTAAATAAATACTAGCCCATCCTCTAAAAAATGTATATTTAATTTGGCAAATCGCATATAATTTTGAATCGTTTCTAGCAGGTATTTGATTTGAATCAGGTAATTAATCATTAACTAATAATTACAGTCTTATTCTAATATTTTCCACATTCTTTCTCACATTTTGTTATCGAGTACAATAACAAACCGACTAATAAATACAAAGTAACAAAACAAAATCCCTCAATTTTCGTTTGAAATTCTCTTTGAAACCCGCCTTTGTTAATTACGTATGCATAACATGATTAAAATTAGGCCTCTCCATAAGTCGTGCTCTAAAATATTCATTCGCTGACGGCAGATCAGAGTTTTGTAAATTAATCAACGTTTAATTAATACTTTATTCAAGCTGTGATTCTGTTTTAATTTAAAATTAAGTCTCAAATTGGCACTGAAAATCTTAAACAGTAAAATAAATTTTTGTAACGATAGGAAACAAAGTCAATGGGATACTAAGCATGTATACTCGATGCGAACCGT
Organism: Odontocerum albicorne; assembly: GCA_949825065.1. Classification (NCBI taxonomy): domain Eukaryota; kingdom Metazoa; phylum Arthropoda; class Insecta; order Trichoptera; family Odontoceridae; genus Odontocerum; species Odontocerum albicorne. The sequence continues at coordinate 20,385,683 of OX463847.1, read as the reverse complement.
ATCTAATTCTACTCAGGTATCCACAATATTATCGTAGTTTAATGTATAGGAGTAAACGAACTCGAAAAAATGTTGTATAAAGCTGTACCTTTAGAAGAGTGCATGGAGTGGCAATGTATGACAGAATACGGATTAACGATGGATGTGAATCTTAGACTGGTGTATTTAAGTAGAATTAAAAAGAACTCTAAGGTGGTTTGGGTATGAATAACGAATGAAAATTAAAGACTGATTAAGTCAATAAACAGTACAATTGTGAATGTAAGATGTGATACAGGGCCTGTACCAAGGAATTCGTCCAACACAGGGAAACGGCGTGATGGCATGAATATATTTCTTAAAATGTATTATTTTTGTCCGGGTTTTCGGGACTTTTTACTCGGAAAATATTTTCATTCGATTATAATACGCGATATTTCATATAATGGAGACATCAGTTCATATTACAGTGCAGGACTTCCTAGCAGTGCAGTGCAGGACCTTTTCATGAATATTAGAGGACTTTTTCACATCAATTTGGTGTATTTTTACTCTTCACAAAAATATTCAACTATAATTATCAGCCCTACAACTTTGCAGCCCAGAGTGGGCCTTGACTGCCTTCAATTTTTTCTGCCACTTCAGCATCCCTCCTCCTATTACTTAAATCCAGTGTCCAGCAGCTCTCTGCCACAAAATTCAGCCATCTCAGCTTTAGTTTCCCCACGCTCCTATACCCCATCGGATCGATGAACAGTATTCTTTGCAGATCAGTGTTTTGCATGTGGTATAAGTACCCAAGCAAGCGCAGTCTAATCTACAAAAACCAATTACCTTTTTCTTACCGGGATGTTTCTCTTTATTCTGTCGTATTGCGGCAATCATTGTATCACTAATCTTGCGCAATATATTCGACACAACATTGAATCTTTTTACACTCTCATCTCATCAGCTCGTCCAACTTAAGTTATCCAATATCATATCATAATCATTCTCAGATCACGTCATTCCAGTAGTAAATCTAGTGGTTTTCAATATTGCACTCTCCGCCGTTTCTAATGCCCATCATCTTCCTGCCACCACCATTCATTTATTGAACTGACTTGTGGTTTTCCTCAATTTCATCCTCATGTATAAAGTCTCTACATTGTTAAGTTTTAGCTTCATGTCATCACTGGGCATATACAATGAACAATTCTTATGACTAGTATTTTCTTTGGCCCATTAATTTCTGTTTTCATCCTTTAAAAATTCCCATTATTACCTGTTTCAGTTAGTTTTGCTCTGTTTATTGGAGTTGAGTGATTAAGTGATCATCTTAGTCTCGCAGTCATGCATGCGTCAATGTAATTGACGAAGTTTTTCAACGAACATTTTTTTCTTAATAATCTAAATATTTTATTATATTAAGAAATATTTTGATCAAGTATATTCATCCATCTTCTATAGTTCCAGGTTGTTTCACATTATCGATGTGACAACTTAATGCAAAATTATTATTACGTAACAGTAACAGCATATGTTGCCTAAATATTGAACTGTTTCTCGGACCCCTTTTGTATTTAATTTATATTTATAGCGTCAATCCATATCATCGTCATGGAGTCAATACTTCCGCGAGACTAATGTTGTCAAAATACCTGTGGCGATTGTCCCTGATGCTTGGTGCTGCCATATCATTTTTATGAGATGTTCCGAGGTTATGAGATGTTCAGCTGTGCCAAATTATTTGATTTTGTTTTTTCCTATGCATCTCAGATATTCACTTGGTCTTGAAGAAACGTTATTCTTTGTTTAACCAATACATACTTCACCTCAGCTACGTGGCCCTTGGTAGATGTCTTCTTTATGAAGATATCAAATTTTCATTTAAATTTCAATGACAATATTGCAATCCTTATTAAAAATTAAAACATTCGATGCAGGCTCTGGAATAAATAACATTACTAGATACAATAAAGATATTTTAATTTATTTTTGAAGAAGGGAGAATAAAATGTGATCGAAAATTCATTTAAGTTTTATCAATCGCATTCTTGGTAAAGAAAGAGCGCATAGTAAGTACTCTTACGGTAGAAACAAAAAGTGTGAAACTAATCGCTTTCCTAAAATAAGGAAAGAAAACAAAAATTATTTCAATCCATGATGATTTGAGGGTAATAATTGTTTGTTTTTGTTTTTAACATAAACCGCTTGATATTACGGTATTGCACTGAAAATTGCACATTATGGGGGAAACAGGGATAAGAGTAAACACAGGTGCATTGGAATAATAAAGGTGCATGCGATATCGTGTATTCTGTTCTATACACATTGCTCGCAGAATTACTGCACAGCGCGCCATTAGGGAAGGGCAGCATTTGCCATTTTCCATACTCTGGTCTGAATAAAATATTTTATATCTTGGAGTGGAGCGTTTCCATTTTCGCTCGAGACCCTGTCTTGCAGTTGCTCTTGAGACAAAAGGATCATATATCCCTTTAAAATATAAAATAATGTTTGAGATGGAGGAAAATTCTGGTTTTATCCTGTATAGTTTTTTGATCATCGTAAGAGACCCGAGGATGAAAGCATTTTTAGCAATACCCAAAACAATTCTCCTCTGCTTACAAATAATTTACGTGACTGAAATTCTTTAATTATTTACACATTACTATACATTTAAGAGCCTAGAAGGTTCAATTTCTGTGGAAAATAAAAAATGTGTTAATTAATTTTAAATTCCTATGTTGGCATAAAAAAATAAAATAGTTTGATGTAATAATAAATAGTTGGGTTAATTAAAGTCATCATATGTTACATGGTGGCGTCGATAAAATAAATAAAAAATGGCCAAGTGACATATTTTCCAACCAGCCGAAAATAGTTACTCCCGTGGTTCTAAATAGAAAGCTAACATACATAATAAATTTGCAAAAATAAAAATAACCACTTTTATATTTTCTTTGTTTTTCTTGGAGATTGTTTAAGCGAGGGTCTAATGCTAGAATAAATTCAATTAAAAAATAAGGGTGGGTTGACAGATTTTGAAGCAAACTCGTTATTCACCAAGCCACGTGTACCAATTGCGCCCTACTTTTATCAGCAAACCTCGCTTATGAACATTCCCAAAATTTCAAGACTTTAAACTCGTTTAGACCAGGAACTTGTTTAGACCAGGAACTCTTGAACATTAGTGGTAGTTATCATCGTTACAAATTGTTCACAAAGGGGAAAAAATATGCTGACGCTTTTCGAGACACCCAATTTTTGTGGTAGTCTAATTTGATAAATATTGGTTATATTCTTCCTCAATTTTGTGTAAAAATGAAGTACCAACTTTTTAATGCTGATGTACAAATTAAAGTATGTATCATTTTCTATAAAAATAAACCGTTTTGTTAAGTAAAAAAATTCAAGTGAAACACATTTTATTGCGCCAGTTGGGATTTTGATGTAACTATGTATGTTTCTTTAAAATCTTTACTACCACTTTTTCCCTTACACCCGTTTCATACAATCACAAACAGTTCATATTTATTTTATAAAATTATACACCAAATCCACATCACATGTTTCACATACTCTTTCGAAGGAGGGTGGAATCCAATAACTTGAAGATGTGTTTTCTTTTATTATTTATTATATTATAAATTTAATTCTTTGTATTATTACACTTTCGTTGTGTATGGCAAGAACCTGGTATGTTTATTTCCACATAGAATTCTCTTCTTACCAATAAGAAAGGTGTTAAACAAACCGTAAATGAAAGGTAGTGAGGTAAAGAGGCTTTAAGTGAAAATCATGCATAATCTCTTCTTTTAAATAAACGAACAGGAATATAGCTCACAACTCTCAGATTGGAATACAAATGTCCAACTAACTAGACCACGAATGTCGTCACGTAGCACGAGAGAGTAAAATTTTGATTTTATTGTCCGTTTATTGTAGTTTAGTTACAAATATTTAATATTTAAACAATAACTAAATTTTAAACTAAAATAATATTTTTAAATAAGATAGTTGCTCTTCCAAAAGAGGAATAATGAAATTTTGTTTATATTTATTTAGTTGTTCTTTCCTATTTATATATACCAGAAATGGCCAACAGGTCGATCGCGGCAGTCTTCCTAACTACAACATGGCGTGCAAAGTTGCCGAATCTCACTAAGCGCATGCACTTGTCAACGAAGTCAATTAATTTTTTTTTTAATATGTAGATATATCTACTCCAAATAAATGTATGTATGTTATTTAACATGTATGTATAAGTTTTATTTTCCTTAATATTTTTTTTACCGAAGTAAATTCCGCTCTTACTTATTAATTCACTTTTAGTTATTCTTTTTTAACATGTGTGTTATGTGTTAATGTGTTCAATCTCACAATATTATGACTATTTTTTTACGTTAAAAGTCGAGCGTGACAACAAACAACTTGGCCACCCCTGATACATAGGACTCAAAGAAAAAATACTCATGAAAAATGATAATATCGTTCATCCTCGGGCCACGTCATTATGATAATTACTTATACGCTATACTAGTATAAATTCGTACAATAAATCTGTATATGTATATTTAGCTCTTAGAATTTGAAATTTCACGCATTTAGCTGCCAGAAATTAAACGCGGTGTCTAGTGTTCTTAAGTTTACTTAACCCCTTTGGGTTACAACCCTTTACACAGTCACGTTTATGACGGCTCAACAAGTTTCATCATGAACAGCTCACCTGAGAGATCCTTATATTAATTATTTAAAATTCCAGCACATCTTAGGTCAGACATGCATTCCGTATATCGTGAAAAACATGCATTTGCTTGTCTAAGGGGAAATCACTTTTAACGTGTAAAAATATTACCAAAACATAATTTAAATGAAAAAAGTAGCAATATCGCACCGTTAATGCAAGACTGCCACAAATCGAAATTGCAGATTCGAAATATATATTTTTTTGTTTTAAAATTATGAATATACACAGTGTTTTGTTCCTTCTGCAACTAACATTTAATCTTAAAATAAAACCAAAAAGACAATGAGGATATTGCTGAGAGACAATGTTGGTCGTACACATTCTGAATCGTGTCAATGCTATGATGTTGCCATGAATTGATTTAAGAGAGAGACAGGAATAATGTGACTCACGACAACTTATGTTACATGCCTCAAAAGTACACGTTATTTGGTGGATACGAAAAGTACGGTTTTCTTTAAACAAAAGTCAATAACTTTCTTACAAAAGTCAATAACTTTCTAACAAAAAAACATTGTCTAAAAGAGCTTGCAAGTATTCAATATATATTTATTATTGTAAAATGTTTAATATTATTTTTTCCTTAAATATTATAATATTAACTAGGTAATACTATGTAAATAACGTTTTTTACCTCCTTCCGATTATCCAGATTTTTTGTTTACGGACCACCTTCTTCTCCATTTAGTCCAGATACTCGAAGTTATACTGTATCTCTAATTATTCCAGATCTTAGAAATGTTCAATTCGATGACGTTTTGTTGAAAAAACTCTTCTATTACTATATTACTTTTGTTTTCGTATAACGTGCGTTTCCATATAAATAGATATTTAATCAAAAAATATGTCTAAGATTTTTCGTCTCCACTCAGATTTGATGTGATTCCCGGAAAATAATCATTTCCAAAGCAAGTTATAAATTCATCACACGCACAAGGTACACAGCCCAGAAGATTTTGCGGGGGTAATTTAAGACTTTCATATAAACTCCTTAATCTGCAAGGGTGTGCTGTGCTCTGTTATGGGCAGGTTTATTTTTGCAAGTATAAAATTTTATGTTTATTATCCGACCTAGACAAGGCGCGCTCTAGCTCCTGTAACACGCCCGCCATTATTCCGGCTCGTATAAATATTATACATATTTCGGTTATTTCATATTTTGTGTAATTTCGTATTATATTCATTAACATTATTCTTATGTTAATACGGTTTGTGCTTCGTATTTATGATCGTAAAAAATAATATTGCTTTCTGTATTTTGTATAATAATAATTAAATAAAACCATTTCGTTCATTCGCCTTCTCTTGTTTTATTTCATTTACCAAACGTCATTGTTCAATCTCTTTTGTAGAAACAAATAGTAAAAGAATATAATTAATATATTCTACATCATTAATAGTTAAGGCATCAACATTGTGAAGGTTTAAAATACATTGTAATTTGTTTAATTAAACACTGTTTATTCCACTTTATGTAATGGTATAACCCTACCGGTTTCAAAGTTTTTACCTCACCATCAGAGGAGCACAAACATCTTGTTTGTGCTCCCCTAATGAGGAGGTGAAAACCTTGAAACCGATAGGGTTATACCGTTACATAAAGTGGTTACGTTACATAAAATAAACAGTGTTTTATAACACAAATTACAAATAATATGATATATTCTAACTTTTATATTCTTCTTTCTCGTGTACTGTATCCAGTTTTTTTTGACTTGGCGAATGAATACTCTTTAAATATGATATATACCTTAAGTTCGCAACAGCGCCTCAACTGTCTGGATACCTATCCATTCGCAAATGTTGCGTAATCAACACAAGCGCCTTCTACCAATTCCGCGTCAAACCTCGATTTTGCTCATCAATATTTATTTAGGAATTGGTATTTTTCTCCTCTCAACAAATGACCCAGATAGACAATTAAGAGCTCTAGTTCTACACCTGCTCGTCTTAGTACTTGGTGTTTGAGATACGGTAATACCAAGAAATACTGAACATTCTCCAATTAATCCACATTTCGAACATTCAGCTCTTCGTGGTCCTGTCTCAACGCCATGAAGAAAAATTTACCATTTATAATGTCTTCCAATATTTTCTTCCAACAACATTTTTTTAAAAGTCATCTTCACTAATAAAATATGATGAGGGATGCCGTACGAATTATGTTATTCCTTGATTAATTTCCTTTCCGGTTCACCACTCTCACTCCGGTTTCCGCAGTGAGACTCTGGAATCAGTTACAAACCAATGTTAGACTCGCTCCGCCCTTGGCATGCTTTAAAACAACTGAAACAAAATCTTAATTTCTTGCCAGTAATATGTTATAACGTGTTTCATTCCTAATTTTTTTCTTTCCTCTCCACCATCCTTTCCTTTTCCTTCGATTGGTGATATCTCATTTTATATGAAAAGGAATATTTGGGTGATTGTCCGTCTTTGTGGGGTTTGTGGGCGTATGTTCACGTATGTGTTCATGGATTTCGTGGGAATGGATAGTTATTTGAATGTTTTTTGCGACCATGTAACTTGCTTCATTTACTTTTGTCTGGTTGGTTAGAAGAAATTACCGCCTGGCAATAAGCCCGCCAGATTGTATTTGCAATAAAAGTGATGAATAAATTAATAAATAATTTCAAGTTTACATATTTTTTTCAAAATCATAATATGAGCCAAGCGTACGAAGGTTGTTTTTTAAATATTTTAAAATACGCTTTACTTCTACCCGGGGGTTTCGGGTTCAATTCCCGATGCAACATTTTGTTTTGAATAAATGGGCCCACTCTGGCAAAAGAGTTCGTCTGACATCAATACTCACACGCACTAGACAAGTACGAGTTTTGATGTCTCTTCACGTGCGATAGTGTCATTAACACGTTAGATAGTGTTGTTAACACGTGCGATAGTGTTGCTAACACGTGCGATTATGAACAAGTTACGTGCCTACTCAATGGCTCTAAACCAGATGGATCGATTAATGGAGTCGAAAACGATATTGTCTTCTAGCCACGCTCTTTAATGTGTCTGAATTATCAATTTAGATAAATTCAAGGATATCATACAAATGATTGAATGAAAAGTGATCAAAGCGTTTTAACTAACTCTTTTACAAAATTCATAATATTTGTTCCGAATCTCTGTACCAGCATAGCGGTCAAGTGTTATTAATAAATCAATAATCGTTTTTTTTTTTCAGAATCCCTGTACGAGCCTCGTGCCCAGTGGTCAGCTGGTGCAGAGGCGGCGCTGCGCGAAGCAGCCTCGCTGCCGCTGGAACGGTGGCGCGCCCCTGCTGTGCGGGCGTGGCTGGACCTGGCACTTGGGATGCCGCCTCAGTACGGCATCCGCTGCTCTGAAAACATCAAAAGTGGAAAGGTAAAGCCAACGATTCATTTTAAAAATTCAAAAATCATCAATGGTGAAACTGCACAAATTGAGAAATCAGTGTGAACATTGCGTGGGTTCATTCAAACTAGACTTAGAACTGTACAAAGCAGTTTTAAGTAGATTTTTTATGAATCTGATGTCATTGGCCTTACTTACTGAAACCTGACATCACACGGCTGATGAACTCCTGTAAAAATGTAGTCTCTTGGATCTTCTGCTCCCACCTTTTTCAAGGTGATCTCCGAGAACTAGTTAGTGAGACGCATATCTTCCACCGGAGGGTTTCCCGATCGAGTTCTGTTAGTACGTTAAAAATAATTATGGAATTCCAGTCTGCTTGAAGAGTTCGTACGTTTCTGCTCCAGAGACTACCCCCGAAAGCTTGAGTATTATGACCGAAGTCAATGTTATCGCCCGGCCACGTTCTTCAATATGTCTATATCACCAATTCGGATATTTTGAGGAATATTATATGAATGAAAGAATGTGTTTTAAGATTTAATTTAATTATTTTAATAAAGATGAGATCTAAAAAATAATACCGAAATCACAGACGCCTTTGTGATTTATCTAAAGAACAAAGAAAGCAATAGATCTTGTTCATTTTTTTGCTTCGCACTCTACACTTGAACTTAAACCCTCTTGACTTATTTGATCTAATTGTGTGATATTTTATTGTAGAACAAGCTCGTTTATTTACAATAATAAATTAAATAAACTTTGAAATTAAAGATGTCCATACACTGGCAGGTGATCGGTTCAAATCTTCTACTTTTTACTCTCTAAGTTTTTTTTTCTTGCATTCAAATTTAATCCAGCTCACGTTATCGCCCTCTTCAATTGATTACACTACGTCGTTTTTCAAAAACTTGATATCTCTTATTTGTTTTATTTATTCAAATCTATCAAAATGCTGGTAACGATTTGGATAAAAATTATCGGTTTTCAAGATACAATTTATTCTGATTTATTATATAATATGTTTCGGCCTACGACTAGCAAATCAATGGATATGATAATATGTGTCGTTTTTTGATATCGGAAGCATCATACGATATCGGAAGCATCATACGATTTGAATGATATTCTGAAAGACGGAAATGTAGAAAGTTTGTGTTATCGTAGAAGTTATATGAGAAGAGGTGTAGGAGAGGCTAAGAATATGTGTCGAGATATGAAAGTATGACGCTCTGTCCTCTCTGCCTACCCTGACAGGGAAATGGTGTGATGGTATGTATGTATGAAGAAATATTATTTTGCGTGCGCATTATGTAGTATTGTATTATTCTTTCGTTGTGTACAATAGAACCTGACTGATTAATTGAGATGTGGTAATCTTTTCTAACAAACCAAAAAAAAAATAGAGATGCCTGAATGAAACCAGACTAGAGCCCTTTTTTGAATAAATTGGGCTCCAACAGGAATCGAACCCGTAACCCCTGGACTGGAAAACAATCGTCTTACCAACTAGGCCACTAAGGTCGTTCGTATAGTTATCATTTTATGGAAAGATTTTCATATGTCTGACAACTGTTTTGCCTACTTCTCCAAAACTCATTAAATAGTAAAGAATTAGACATGTTCAAGTCCCAAATGATTAAAATGATAAATATTTCATTCATATTAAGAACAAATTCATTAAACTCGAAACTATTTAAATTATTTTAACAATGAAAAAAAAATTAAAAGCTTCCTTCAAATACACTTGTTGACAGACATGCTTCAAATGGAACATTAAACATAGATAATAATCGACATCCGTGTTTAATTTGGAAAGAGACCTGTTTTCCAGCCCAGAGGTTCGATTCCCGTTGGTAACCGATTTTTTAAAAAAGGGTTCGTCTTCTTTACCTTACGAGCGCTGTTACATCTTCCTAGTTGGTTACAAGTGATTACCACTTGGCATTAAACCCGCCAGGTTGTATTGTATATAATAAAAGTGTAATGCAATACAAAAAAACTTGTTTACAACAAAGAATACATACTTTGCACCTCTCCTAGCGTTATCCGCTTTTATAAAGCAACTATAACCGGTGCGTCAACATAAAATGGACGATATAGTCAGTTTTTCTTATACGAAATCAATATTTGTAATTTGAATATTTAATAAACCCATCACATAAATATAATCTTTGAAACTTTGCGTCATAAAATTTTCATAAAACTGACAAATACTTTATTTAGCCCTAAATATTCCCCATAACATTTTTAATGGATATACACTCACGCTAATAGAAAATATCTCAAAGATAAAAAACCTTCGATTTAAGAGCAGACGGATTCCATTTCATATTAAAAAAAACTGTCAGGTTTTATTTTATAATATTGTGATAGTTTTTTTTTCTTTCTACAATAATACCGCAAGGATACGCAAATCAAAGAACGTTTTAATTTATCTTTCGAAAAGCCTTATTATTTAAATTCCTATATTGTGTATGCTCGAACCTGGCAGTATAAAAATCTGCCAAGATGATAGTCCACAACAGTATTTTAATACTAACTTTGATACGAGAGTGAAGCGTGAACAAGTCTGAAAAGAACCGAAATACAGAAGCTGTATAAATTTTTTTATTGAATACTTCATTGCAAATACGATCGGGAGGGCTTATTGCCAGGCAGGAATCTCTTCCAACGAAGAAATGCGTGCACTTAGACAATAATACATAGATAGGGTGACTATGTATGACAGAATACGGAATGAAGTGATTAGGATATGAGTGTGGCTGGTGTGTTGAGCAAGATGAAGAGATGGTTTGAGCACCTGGAATGAATGAGTGAAGAAAGGCTATCAAAACAAATATAAACTGCAAATGTGAGAGGAAGACCTTAGACTAAGGAAAGTATGGTTATATCAAACGTACGATATTTTGAAAGAAGGAAATGAAAAAAGTATGGGGTATCTTAGGAGCTGTATAAGAAGGTTTATGGATGTAGAAAAGGCGAAAGATGTGTGTAGTGATAGGAAAGTCAGGCACTTTCTCATTTTGAACTACACCGATAGGGAGATGGCGTTAGGGTATTATGTATCTATGTGTATTTATCAAGTCGAGGAAATGTTGTATGTAAAAAGCATATTCACATTGGATGACTACGCGAAGAGCGACATTGAAACAAGAGTAGCAGCAGGTAACAGAGTGGATGGTGGGTTATATAATATATTTATCGCCCAGAGATTTTCAAGAAAACCAAAGCTGACTGCTTATAATGGAATTTTGGTCCCAGTATTAGGATATGCGAGAGAAATTTGGGCGTAGAGAAAAAGTTTGGACCTGAAAATATGAAAAGTTTAAAAAATATACGTACTCTTACATTACGGCTGTGTTGTTTTCTAGAATTGTCAGATTTAGTAACAAAAAAGGAACAGAATTACACAAAAAATATTAGCAAGAAATTCACGCAGTTTTTACACCTCTTAGAAGGAAATAAAATGGTTTCATTTCAAAGTTATTAATGGCAAATGAAAATTTCACCGTCTCGTTCTCTCCCACCCTCGTCACTTTATAATTCCCAACCAACTTCCCGAGTCACTTCATAATATTCCCGCCAAAATGGTGGAGAACACCTGCGAACCAGTAGGGAACATATTTCAAAATGGAATATGTAAATATTGATTACCCGTTCAAATTAGCCCGCGCTCCTGGCAACTCCCCTACAGACGGGGTGGGAGGTGGGGTCGTTTTTCAACTCTGTGTAGATACCATAATATCTCTGGAAGGTAGGCTCTCATTAAAAAGATGCAAATTTGCGGAAAATTTTAAAAACTTAATTCAACTCGTTCCCAAGCAACTGCTTTGATGCCTTTCTTTTTCTAATGCTACACAAACTTCGTTATATTTTCAGTTTATTATTCTGAAACGTTTTACACATTTCTTATCATCTTTTATAGTACATGTTCTTAAAAGAGTGGACCATAAATAAAATTCTTAAAGCATGTTTATATTTGAATACAAATAAGACGAAAACAATTTATTTTATAAGTGCACAATTCGGTACCGGACGTGGTGAAATATGTTTATTATTTTTTAACGGTCTCAATCTTAATAAAAAAATTATCAATTATTAATATCTGTTACAAAAAATTTATAAAATTCAAATTAAAACATTAACCAAGCAAACTTCAAGACATGTCACAGTACAAAAATGAAAATCAACTAAAATGTTTTAATTGTATATACTCGTAGTATATCAACTAATACGTCGTATTGAAATTACTAAGCAACGTTTTTCTTCTATTAGGTGTTAACATATAGTAAGTTGTGTCCGTTTTTTTTTCCACTTAAAAATGAGCACCAAAAGTAAAACAAAATAGTAAATGTTATACGTCATTCGAAAGAAAATGTTCTGCTCTACAAGATATTGTGTTTGCATTACGTTACATATTTTAAGGGATCTTCATGAATAATATGGTTTAAGCGGTCTTCATCGAAGTCCACTGGTCGTCCGGAACGCTCCATGTCTTTCAGGTCGAAATTACCGTCTTTGAAACGCAAAAACCATCGACAAGCTGTCCTTTCATTCATAGCATCTTCACCGCGCACTTCGCAAATATCTCGAGCAGCTTTATTCTATCGATTGAACGCGAACAGAAGGAGATGTCAAAAATGATCACTTTCGTCTACTTGACATTCCATTTTGAGGCTTGTAATCAAATAAAATAATATATGTAACGTAAAAGCAAACACAATACCTTGTAGAGAAGAAATTATTTTTTTTACTTTTGCTGCTCATTTTTAAATTGGAAAAAAAAAACAGACACAACTTATGTTAACACCCAATACATCGTGGCCTAAATGCTGAAGGGCGTTCGTTACCCACACTGAAACTGTTGTATCATATATCGTACACATTCTGCTCCAGTCCTATCGGCATTCCGCTGCTCCCATTATATCGGCATTCCGCTGCTCCCAGAGCTTGTAGCAAAAGCAGACCCATAGCACTATTCAGCTAGTCGCTCCAGCGAATAATTAATATATCTCTACTTTCTCTCCACACTGTTTGTTTGACGCACATAAGCTTAAATCAAGGGTTCATCGATTAAGCTCGTACGATACCAACGGACCGCTTTCATGATATCGGACCTTCCCTAGTGACCACGAGTCTTTCCAAGTCCTCTCTAACTTCTAAAATGAGGCATATGTTCGTCGTTCAGCAACGTAACACTCAACAATCTTATCCAACACCACATATCCAAAGAGCTATCCTTGATTTTTCACTGACTTTCATTGTCCAAGTTTCTGAGGTATACAGGAATATTGAGAAAATCAGCGTTTTAACAAAATTTACGGCGTGTTGGCTGGAAGAAATTGATGTGTAGCAATAAGCCCGCCAGATTACCATGTTTAACGATGTACACAAAAGAATGAAACGAAAATAAAATATTTTCACTCCTTAACAGATGTGCCTGTTTTTTCATATCATTCCTAGTCTCAACATAGCACTCTTCGACATACCTTTTCTTCTCTTGATAAAAGCAATTACGTTGTTGACAAAATATCGAACAATGAAGCACGTGTGTTTATGATTCAAATTATTATACTGTACATGTGTTAAAAATAATAAGAATATTTTTCCAATATAAAATAAATACATTGATTTTTTTCGGCGTTGTGATTATAATTAAAGAACGTGCTGTATTTTAATTAAAATTGAATACTTTTTCTTTCAAGAACGAGATCATTTTACTTTTAATATAACGTATACATTTAAAAAATATCACAGTTAACAGTATTATTTAAAGTTTGTTATTTAAAAAACTGATAAATTTTAACTATAGTACACAAAAGGTATAAAAGTTTTCAGAAGGATATTTTTTTAAAAACTTACGAATATAAGAAGCTTGTTACATCCTTGTTTTTATAACTTTGAAAACAATCCTTCTTTTTCTCATGAAAACTTTTTCGCTTTTTATTATACTTTTCAAAGAGTTCTTACGAAATGTTCAGCTTTAGCAACATAACAAATTAATGAAAATTCAATACTTATTAATTCAATCGATGTCCTTGTTTTGAACTTGTCTGTTTTATTAATATATATTTAGATTTTGTCGTTTTCAAATAATGTTTATTCAATGAAGAAATAATTTGCGTATTCAGTGAAGCTTAAGAAGAAATTAAGTTTGTCTATGTAATGTGATTTATTTAAAATTCATGATTGTAAATTGTAAGATAAAAAGACTTTTTTATATATTTTTTTGTTTATTTATTATTACACATGGCAAGAAATATACACAATTTGCGAAAAAACAACAGGTAATTTGATTTGGGCATACAATTTTAATGAATCTGGGTTTGTTGCCTTTCATTCGTCATATCCCCAGTAAACTAGGCTTTTACCTGTATATCACTGAGGATATTTAGCATGAAAACATAAATCGATACTTCTTTCCGATTTTTGATTACACAAAAGCAAAACCCCGTTGCACGCTCTCATCAACCTGACAAACAGTGACACTCAACTACAACTGGAAACATCTTGCGAAATTCAATTCCTCAAACATCATCGCTCCAGAAAGACCAAAAATATTCATCCCACAATATACCGCACACAATCATGAGAATAAAAATTAAAATTAAAATAAAATTTAAACAAAAAATACACAGAAACACAAATACAAAAACAACCGATATTAAAACAACAAGAAGAAACCCACACTCACGAGCTCACACAAATCCTTTCCACTCGTCATTCATCCTGAAAGCCCAAGTACTCAAAACCCTGTCGCAATAACAACCACGCTCCGATCGACTGTCTAAATGGTTTTCCTACCTTTACCTTTATTGAAGTCGGCACGCCATTGTGTGTAATGGGAGCCAAATAAGCATATTGCCTTTGGGCAAAAGAGGTTTTAACTCTAGGGATGGTGAACATTTCATTAGTTGCCATGCGTGTCATGTGTGTCTGCTGAGTCTGCATCTTCCCTTCCTCTCGATGGTAGTGCCAGAGAATGGATTTGAGATGTAAATTGGCTATGTTCAGGACCTGATACTCTCTGAAAAGCTCCACCTTGGGATACCGAGCAGGAAGTTTATTAATTATTTTCACAATCAATTTTTGGGAAACCTGCAATATGTGTTTTTGGGTTAAGGTGCATCCCCCCCAAACTGATATACCGTAAGAAAGTGCTGACTGACATAAGAGGCGAAGTATACACTTTTAAGAATACTTTCACTGAGCACATTTCGAATCATACGGAATATGTATCCTAGTTTTCTGATTTTTACGCTCAAAGTGTTAATATGGACCTCCCAACGAAGGAACTGATCAACATAAACTACAAGGTACTTTATACTATCAACCCTTTCCAAGGAAACACAACTACAGTCAGCCATGGGTGAACAAGTGTGTAGTGTTATGTATTTATTTGTAGGTGCTTGAGTTCTTGTAGATATGCTAAATGTGATGTATTTAGTTTTTTTGGGAATTTAGAGTCAATAAATTTGAGTCCATCCATTATTTAACTACACGTAATTCTTCGTTAGCCTTTAAGAATACATCATCCCATGTTCGGCCCTCGAATAGAAGAACCGTGTTGTCCGCAAAAGTAATAATCTTACCACTGATTGAAAGATTACACAACTGATTGACATATATCAGGAACAATATAGGTCCCAGAACACTACCTTGAGGTACTCCGAATCTCACAAAAAGAGGCTCACCAAATACACCATCACCCAATTTGACTCTCTGAGTTATATCAGATAAGTATGAAGAGAACCAACTAGAAGAGCGCCCACATATGCCCACCTCCATCAATCTGGTAAGTAATATTCGGTGAGACACTGTATCAAAAGCCTTTGCAATGTCCAAAAAAACTGCCAAACATGCTTTCTTATTATCCAAAGTGGTGGTAACGCTGTTTACTAGACTAAGCAAAGCAGTTTCAGTTCCCACATTCCTTTGGAACCCAAACTGATTAGGAGAGATAATGTTGTGCATATTGAAAAATTTAGTCGGTCCTTCACTATTTTCTCAATATTTTTTGAGAGAATGCTCAGTAGAGATATGGGTATATAATTTTTTAAGTTATCCATCGAGCCTCCCTTGTGTATTGGGACAATATGCGAACGTTTTAATGCAGTTGGGAAAGTTACACCTCTAAAACTCAAATTTATTACATGTTTCAGTGGTAGTGCTATAAATCTTTGAGTATGTTTTACCAGTGCAGATGTAATCTGATCAGGCCCCGGGGCGCTACTTGCCTTAAGTGTGTTAATAGTAGCTAGAACTTCTTTCTCCGACGTTGGCGTCAGATAAAATGTATATTCGGGTACTTTTAAAGAATGAAGAATAGCGTCATTCAATGACTGTTCAGTCGTTTCGTTCCTATTAAGTATGTTACGTGAGAGATTATTGCCTACATTGGCGAAATATTCGTTAATGCCACTACAAAACTTTTGTGGTTCCTATGTCAATGATATTTTTGTGCCATCAATGTTAAATGTATTATAGAAGGGGCATTTCTCTCTCTCACCGTACCGGTGATGTCCCTGATAACACTCTAAATTATCTTTTGATCATTATTTGAGGCTTCAATCTTTGCTCTATAGTAACTTTCCTTTGCTCTTTGGATGAGTTTATTGCATGTATTCCTGTATTGTTTGTAAAATGTTTTTGAGTGTGGATCACTGCATGTCTTGAGTTCCCGGTGCAGACGATCTCTTTTGCGTATACACTAAATCAATCCATCAGTGATCCAAGATTTGAGTTTTGTGTACCTTCTGTTTCTACTGTGTATTGTCTGTGTAGCTGAGTTGATATGGGAGTTAAAAGCATTAATAAAGCTCTCCAGAGCTTCATTTACATTATGGGACTTGAGAGTGTCTTGCCAATTTTCCGAATCAAGGGAGTGCAAGAGCTCTGGTATGCTCGTGATTCTTTTTCTCTTCATGCCCATCCCCATTTGTCTACTTGCACCCTCTGAAAACCCCAATATAATTGCGTAATGGTCAGTAATTGTTGTCTCATACACTACTGCTCTAGCCTTCTGCCGAGTTCTCACCATTGTTTGATCAATGCAGGAACCCGAGCCCAAAGTCACGCGTGTGGAAGTCGTGATAAAAGGAATCAATCCATGAAAAGTCATTAGCTCTAGGTAATTCAAGGTATTTCTCTGATCTTCCATCAATATATCAATGTTCACATCGCTCACAAGCACGACCTCTCGAGAACTTTGCCTAATCGATTGATCGAGAGCCACCAAAAACGACTCAATATAATCCATATGTGGAGGACGATAAACAGCAATTATAGTCTGCATATTCAGTTGGATCCTCAACACATTAGCAGCAGTGACGCTTATTTCAGTGATAGTAATCTCAAGATCTTTTTTTGCATATACCACAACTCCCTCATTCTGAGTTATATTATGTGTAGATTTATGTATGTTATAACCGTGTAAGTGTTTTGGCAGAAACTTGTCCTTGATCCAACACTCCGTTAGAATAATCAAGTCAAAATCAGCATTTAGATCTGATAGAAAAACAATAAAATCATCGTAGTTTCTAACATAGCTGCGTATGTTCAGATGAATAATTTTTAGTTGCCGATAATCACTCATAAGTGATCTAAAGGATGAGATATTATTCGTATGAAAGCCAATTACGCTGATAATCTCATCAGCATCTTCATTCCCTTCCAGCATCATTAACCTCAGGCAAGCGGCTTAGTTTGGTGATTACGAAAATAATTGAAAGATAAAAGATTGAGCTTTTATGTTTACAGATTTTAAGTGTGTAAGCGAATGAATGACTGCAACTACAATAAAGAAACCGATACAGATATACAGAGGTAGAAATTTTAAAGCAACTTACAGGAAATATCACCATCAAGAAAGGCAGTTGATTAGAAGTCCGAGGGATGCTAATTGTATGAAATTGTACGTGGAGAGAGAAGCTTAAAGCCTTGGATAAGGAAAAAACATTCATGAAAAAACAGAACCATACCTCAACAAAAACAAGTCCAGATTCAATTATTCTGTCGTGCGCCATGAAAGAGATAGGATCCATTTGTCAGAGTTTAGACAGGTCTGACTCTTTACTTATATAGATTATTTTAGAGCCATCCTCCCTTCTAGCACACACACGACCCGATTTTATCCAGGCATACTTGTATCCCTTACTTTCACAAACTTTCTTGGTCAGACTTAGCATACGCTTACATCGTCTTGTTGAGAGCTCCGAAATGTATATTTGACTCTTGACCTGCGACAAACCCTTTGTATTAAGTTTATCAGATCCATTCTTATTGGCAGTCCTAGTTATTGAAATAAACAAATCTGATGAACAAATCACGAAGAAATATGAGAAGTGTCATTTTGTCTCTGACTGAATTTATTGCAGTTGAACACTTTGAAAAAAAAAGGGGGGGGGGGGGAAGTTCTGTGAAAAGTCTACAAAAAGTCGATTTTTACAAACGAAGCAAAAATTAATATTTAAAAAAGAGTTGATTATCAAAAGTCAAATCTTTGGTAACAGAATTTTTATTAACTAGGCCACGAAGGTTGGCAATTTATCCCGGTGTTTAAGGAAGGAATTTATCGATATGGATAAAAAAATATAATAATAACTTACACTCACAATATGGACGATGCGGAGATCATGAATCATATTTGCCTGACCCAATTGAGGGAAGTCCAATTCCTTTGGGAACCTTAAATGACCAACCTAGGGTATTGGTGAGAAATATGTAATAATATTTTCATATCATCAAGAATCAAGCCCAAAATCCCCGAATGGAAAGTATGTATTCTTATTACGGTTGACTAGGTAATCCCTCGTAGATGAGTATGATTGCCACTCCACCCTGTGCACTCCGAGATTACTTAAATTTCAATCCAGAATTCACGCTTCCTGCCGCTGTAAGGACATAATATTCTAGATGATATCTGATGACTAGATGCTAGCCGCTCTTCTCGTTTTATAAGCTTTTTCTTTTCACGGTCTAGTCTCACCGTCTCAAAAAGTGCCACCCATTCAGCCATGGTGCCCCTCCACTGGTCGCGCCCCTATGTCTCAGCAACTCAACTTTGGGTGAACGTAAGGCCGTCCTAGTACCCCTTTTTTGCCACCCTGGTTTCATTTTTCTAACTTAAGTTTAGCAATGAGTTTTTATTTATTTATTTATTTATTATTACACATGACAAGAAATATACACAATTTGCGAAAAAACAACAAGTAATTTGATTTGGACATACAATTTTAATGGTTCTGGGTTTGTTGCCTTTCATTTGTCGTATCCCCAGTAAACTAGGCTTTTGCCTGTATCGCACTGAGGATAACATTCGACATCTTGGCATTCAAGCAATGTATCCTACCCATCGAAGTTGATGTTAAGCATTCTATTAACTAGGTCATGGAAGTAGCATACGGTTGAAAAAACATTTTAGCTATATCTAGTCCTAAAGAGGGCGGTATATATCCAACACTGGACAGAACCTGGCTGGCGATGATGATGATATATTATAAATACGCGGTTCAATAGAAACATTTCATAAATTATTTTAAAAAAGAAAATTAGTTTGAGCTCATTTAAAAGCTATTTCGTTTTACAATATCGCCTCAATAAAGCTTTATGTAAAAAAATAATATATATCTCATGCACTCCATTTTAAGATATATTTCTAAAGAGATCAAAAGATCGCATCACTCCCAATATACGAGTACATAAAGCCACTCGGACTTGATATTATATGTTTCAGTGAACAACGTGACGTCTGGGGGTAAACTGAAACAAAGTTATTCGGAGGGCAAAACACGCAAACACAAGTTTCACGTAAATTCTATAAATAATGCACCTTATTGTTTTAACGTATAAAAATCTTGATGTTTCAGCATTTTATTTTCTTGTTTGTTATGCTAAAAAACTGAAGTCATCACCCCGAAATTTTTAAGAGGGTGCTGCTTTTCGATCACCATATTTTTCTATACAGTGTGTTTTATTTATTTTTACAGTGTTGGTTTGTTCGAATACATTTATAATACATGGGTCATTCCGCGTGAAATTTTCAAAATTTAAATAAGAATTCTATATTTCCTCTTTATTTTACATGATTTTTGGTTTACAGTATATAACTATGGAATAGACAAAAAATATGTTGGTGTAAGCATGTAGTTAATTTTTTATACATTTATGAACAACGCAAAAAATACGTAAATTAATCATTTTAATTGTTTTCAGAAGTCGCGATCATCAAAATTAACTTTTTATCTCTTCTATGATATGCATGTCTTTATATTATATTTCATAGTCCCATTCGGATCCGAATTCAAAACTTATTGAGCAAATACAAAAAAGGGTGTAATTTTTTTTTATGTTTTACAAATTTTTTAAACCGTCAGTTTGTAAGAAATAAAAAAAAATATTATAACTAGATTTTTAAAGCAATATTATCAACCCCTATCAAACTACATATCGCTTGAATGATATTTTGAAAGAAGGGTATTTAAAAAACTAGATAAATCTTAGATTGCTTGAGGTGTATAAATGTAGAGCAAGCGATAGGAAAATTTGACGCTCTGTCCTCTCTCATACCCCAACAGGAAAACGTCGTAATGGTATTATGTATGTGTGAATATTTTTGTTATTCGCAAAAACCCTGGGATTTATTATTTCACTAATAACTAAATATTTGGTTAATTATTGATAATTTGAAAATGTAATTTTACAGTTTGATAAATTTGAAATCAACCAACTTCCAGCTAATAATCGTTTACAAAATTATGTTTCCTTATATAACTTGAAGTCTAGAAACAAAGGCATCGAAAAGGCGAACTTAAAGTAAAAATTACAAGAAAATGCTTGATAAAATTGAATAACCGATTTTCCAGTTACAATTTTAGATTAAGGAAATGCCGGAGAAGGATCCTCCTCAAAAATACAATAACTGATTTATGATTATTGTAATACAAAAATACATACATACCATCAAGCCATTTATTTCCCTTCTTACGGAGAGGACAGAGCCCCAGACATTTATGGCTTGATGACATGTGTATATATAAGCCTTAAGTTCACATTCATCCCTCATCGCTGCATTCCGTATTCTGTCATACATTAACATCCCTTGTATTATAAGCGCACGCATTTTCATAGTATTTATTTGGCTCTTAATTCGAATGATTCGAATGAATTATTGTAATAAGTACACTAGTATTTTTATTATAATTCACAAAATACCCTTTCAGCGATGTTATAAGATTGCTTCGTAGGTAGAAGTGTTTTCATCACATTATGATTTCTCATAAGAATCTTCTCTATAACTCGAATTTTGTTTATAGCAATATTATGCAAGATATCTTCCCGGAACGATTCTTCGAGACTCGAAAGCGTCTTTAAATTTTCACGATTGCACGTTTCTTCAATCCTAAACCATTCTTAAAGATACGATAAAATCCAGTGTGGCTTATAGTTTGGAAACAACCACAATTTCGTTTATTATCCGGTATATCAATTATGGGATAATACATTTATTCTCAAATTTATTTTCTATTTTGTTTGTGAAATCATCAATCAAGAGCCCACGATTATAATTAGTTATGGGTCTTCGTGTCTGTCTTGACACTTGTTCTCATTCGATAGACAAATCGGTTATACAGTTTCTTCAGTTTTCTATAGTCTTCGAGTTAGAAAAATTACGTCGATGTCTTCCAAATAAAAAATCTTATTAATAAATGTGTTGTGTTGCGTCTCGATAATTGTAACTCTTTTTATTCCGGTTTGCCAGATTCACAAATTTCTAGTCTCCAGTCTGTTTCCAATGCAGCTGCTAGGCTGATATAATATTATACTCGTATTATAAAAATTACCAAATTGTATTCAAGTCCCTTAATAAAATGTTTCCATTGTATCTTTGTCTGTGTCTGAGGGATATTCCTTGTATTGTATTATATTTTATTATACTTTTATTGTTTACAGTACACCATGGCGGGCTTATTACCATGAGACAATATCTTCCAACCAACCAGAAAGATATTTTTTTAAAGAGGCCTTAAGTTAAATTGGAAGATTGGGTCCTTTGTAAAAAAATCTAGGTTCCAGCGATATTTGAACCCGAAACCTTCGGGTTTTGATCGAATTTGGATTCCGAGTTAGAGCACCCTTGAGGTGAGTCTGCTCTCTAAACGGTGATATATGCATTTTTTTTAAAGAATAATTATGACCAAAGACATAGGTATCCTTATACCCTCGAACACTAGACGGAAAAAGGAAAGAGTGCCTGTGTCGTTCGACGGGAGTGGCACAGCGCGGGATTCGAACCGACGACCTTCCGCACGGAAGTCCAGTGCGTTACGGCGCGGCCATGCGCCTCACTTATCATTTTATTATTATTACCATAAATGTGCCTTGATGATATCTGGAAAAAAATATTTTACCTTTTGAAAGCTTTCGGTTTTCCTCCAGCGCATTTCTTTAATCCTGAGATACTTCGGTCATATTTTGAAACAGGAAGATCCAAAGGAAAGACTGGTGATCCAAATGGAAAGAGTTTCCTTTCCAGGTCTGTCCATAATGAGACATATCACCAAGTGATGGATAGACCTGGTAAAAAAGGCTACCAACATACCATTCCAAGAAAAATTGAGACGTATGATTCTTTCCAAAGTCCGATAACCAGTTAAGATCGTAATGAATAAGAAGTTTTTCTCCTCGTACCGCTCCACAGGCAGATGTTTCATTCAAACAGATCCAACGAAAAAGAAAGTGATGTCAGAAAGCTTCGAATTATTTGTTTTATTTCACTCGATGACTCTATTTATTGTACAAGTAGTGAATCTGAATGATTGACCTCAAACTAAAGCAGATATCTCATAAACACTGGACTCAAAGGTATCTGACGATATTCGATTGACGCATTTGTATTATATAACACTTTTGTTGTATAAAATATAGCCTTACGGGCTCATTGACATGTGGTAATCTCTAACAACCGATCCGAAATATATTTAAAAGGTCTGAAATGAAAACCTGACTGATACCCATTTAAAAAAGTTCGGCAATCAAACCTGCAATATCCGGGACGTAAGACTCATCAACTAGACAGCAGAGGTCGTCTTTCCAATTTTGCAAGAAAAGAGGAGTACAATGAACTAGCAATGGGAAATAAAATGAACCCTTTAACTAAGCCACAGAGAATGTCGGTGGGTATTTTTTTTATTTTAGTGCTATTCAAATTATAATTTCAGTAAAAAATTTAATGTAAAATAAACAATTAAAAAGAACATATAAATGGTTTCGTTTTTAACCTGCTTATTGCTTAAGAGGTATCTTTGCATTTTTAGCTTTGTATGTTTTCACGTTATTTTTAATAATTGTAAAAAAAAATTGTTTTCTTAAGTTCGACCTACTTCTATAAGTTCCTTTTATTATTTTTAACAATTTAATATAAAATTTTATGTTTGCTCCGGTTTTTTTCCGGACATATTAGAAAAATAACAATGTCATTCTTATTTTTGGTTACGTTTTACCCCTTAAACTTTTCACGTTGGCGGAAATGTAGTTTTACAAAGTAAAATTACAAAACAAAAACAAGCCTCAACAATCCAGGAACTATTTTAAGATATTATAAAGAGTGTTTTCATTTCATTACTTTTAAAGAATTCCTTTTAAAGAAACTTTTTAAATTTAATTTCAACTGAACGTAAGCTTTGCTTTTAAAGTAGAATTATCTCTTATTCATAACCTTAAAAATGGGACGCTTCATCGCGACTAATTCTCCGTGAAGGTTTTATCGTAAAAATACTTTATTTATGTATTTATTCAATTTTCCATTTCCTTTTCTATCTCTCAACTCTTTTCCTCATCATAGGTGGCATTCAAAACAGGTTTAGTTATTATTATTTACCTTTGATATATAATTTATTTTCTTTTAGTTTTTTTAAAACATTTTATAACTTATTACCTAGCAATTGGGACTTAAATTGCCTGCATGATCAGCAACACAGAAAAATGAGAGGTGAATTGTGAACCATTTTACAACACAATATATCAAAATACGGAAAAGCAATTCGTTCTATTCAGCACAAGCTGATAAATTATTGGTAATATTACAGCATGTCTTTTAACCAATCAGAAATATGTTAATAAGATTTTAAGTGACAAACCAGACTGGAAAAGTTTTTAAATAATTTGAGGTTTTAAATGGTTTTTTTTAATAAAAGTGTTGCATGAAACACCGCTGCTTTCAAAATACATTTTCCATGTTGTATTTTCCTGACATATTAATAATGACGCAGATGCAGACGATACACAAAGAAGCTTGAATTAAATACAGGGACGTACTAGAGAAACACATTTTTTTGAATAAAGTAATATTTTTTGAATAAAGTAATAAAGTATACGATTTCGTGCAGCATGTCGGTAACTATCGTCCAACAGTCAACATTCACGCTAAGCAAACTGGTGCCCTAGTTTCAATTCCTGATTGATTTTACTCTTAGGCCATTTCATAAATTAATTGATGTTATTATGTAGCCTGTTATCATAAATTTTTACAACATTACAAAGCAGCACAAAAATATCACTTTATAAAACTCTAACGAAAGGTCACAGGAGGCGCTTCGATCGTCTTGGAACTTTTATCTCCTTGCCATCGAAATTTTAGATTTGATTTGTCAAGATTTTATGTATGCAACATCTTG
Organism: Odontocerum albicorne; assembly: GCA_949825065.1. Lineage (NCBI taxonomy): Eukaryota > Metazoa > Arthropoda > Insecta > Trichoptera > Odontoceridae > Odontocerum > Odontocerum albicorne. Next base: position 20,360,954 of record OX463847.1, on the reverse strand, counting down.
CACACAGTAAACCAACACATGCACAGATAGCTAACCTATCATATAGCCTATCTTATCGCACATGATGTTTCACTAGTGAATTTCATGGAACCAATACTGTGAAACATATGTAACATATATTCTAATTTACAAATTTCAGAATAACTTTAAAAAGAAAATCTTAATAACAACAAACCTAAGTATTTAGTAGCCACAATCCTAAGTACTTAGAAGCGACAAGCCTAACTACCTAATAACAACAAGCCTAAGTGCTTAGTAACAACAAATCTAATTACCTTATAGCAACAAGCCTAAATACTTTGTAGCAACAAGCTTAATTACCTAATAACAACAAGCCTATGTGCTTAGAAGCAACAAGCCTAATAACCTCATAGCAACAAGCCTCAGTACTGAAAAGTGGTTTTCAGGTTTTATTTTTTTCTCCACGAATTTACATATAAATAGTAGTGGTTCAAAGCGTCAACCAGTTAATTTATCATAAGGAATGAATTTCCTTGACATTGTTGGGGCATAACCACAAAATAAATTATTATTAAATATTCTCATTTATCTTAGGTTTCGGATCTTAAAAAAATTATTTTTAGATGTTAAAAAGTGCTGTTTCAAAGTTTTCCTGTTACCATAGTTTCATTTCCTTTGATTTTAGTGCCGGAAAGTGACGTACTATAGTACTCGTATTTATTTTACACAAATAAAAAACAATTTGAATGGTATTATGGTAATTTGAGTACACTGATTTAAACATTAGTAATAATTAATTTGATTCAAAATAGGGATATACTGATTTGGGTTTTGCACCATTCTGAAGCTACATGTTTATTTTAATATTTTCTTTTAATATTGTGAGGAAATAGTATTTAAATTTATTTTCATTCATTCCATTGTTAACAATTTGTATTTTTTATCAGCCATTTTACTAAGCTACTTGCCCGTTCGAAAATAGCAACAAGTGAATAAATTAACAAATGGACGATTGTAACTTTACACTGGGTGAAAATTTTATAGCTTTTTTACCAGATTTTATGAAACGATTTTTTCAGTTAGCTCATTCTAAACTATAGACAAAAGTATTTAATGAAAATATAGCGATAGTTGACTTTAAAAGGCATTTGTAAATAGCCCAAAATATAGTCAAAAAATTTTTATTCTTTCTACTCCATTCCTTTTCTCGGGAAATTTCTTGCTTTATTTTCCCACATTTAATATTAAAATGTTACGAGTACATTCTTTTCTCTGAAATGTATGTTTTTTTTATTATTTTAGAACTCTTCAATGCTTCTTTTTATTATTTTTAAATATAAGTTTGGATTGATAAAATATGAGTGATCAACTCTGTAGTAACGGATCATTTTAACAATACTTATGGTAAAATTAACTTTGTAAATTCCACAAATACATTATTATTATCGCAACTGAAGTTTCGAGCTATTTTATAAAGCTCTTCATCGTGATATTTCAATTACCTTAAGTAACATTAAATGTGATTATGAGAATATACGAGTACATGACTCACAACACAAACATGCTCTAAGTAAAACCTAAATTCATGTTAATACTAAGTCGATCTCTGTTGCTTCCTACTGGAAATACCTGGGTAAATTAACAATTGATATTCCTAATACCAACATCAATTAATTACCATGTGTACTTCTATCAGTCACATTTTTTTTAAAATACGACTGTAGATTTTATTGATCATAAGGATAAGAAAAAAAGTACTGAAACTATTTAATAGTAATTATTTTACGATTGTTTGTGGAGATTAATGAGAAATCGTAGATGGGAGACTTAATTGGGAGGTTATTCTCCGAATTCATAGTCCAACCTTAATACTATGTATAGGTAAATATTAACATTTTTTTCACTTTTTGAATTAGTACGTAGAGCTAAATTTCGTAGAAATCTTTGTTTACTAAGGAAATAAGATGGTTTTATGCCCTGGCTTTAAAGTTTGGAGCGTATGAGTTCGACTTTAAATTGGTACAAATCACAACATGTTGTGTATAGAAATTATTATTGATTATAAATTCGGATAAATATTATCATATGTCCCATTAATTAAGACTTCGGGTTTAGAGCCCCTGAAATAGAGTTTAAACTATGTATATCTTCGTTATTAGTAATATAATCAACTAATTCCTTGAGGGTAACAATAAGTTCTGAGATTCACTCTTAATCAGACTGAGAAGATTTTATTTTAGGTACTGTCGGAAATAAACCCTTAATTCTCTAGTGGAACATAAGAGTTTTTCGAACTAAGCCACTGAGGTCGCCATTTACTATAGATAATATACAGCATTATAATTTTAAATAAACGCAGTCACGTTACACGAATTTTGGGTAAACTCCACTGATTGAAGTTAGAGGAGAGGATATTTATAAATTGTGCTTCATGATCTTGAAAGGTCTCCGGGGAATGTTCCCTCACTCTAAGCTCTTCATTTATGAACTCTCTCCTGAACTTCGAGGTCAACCTTTGAGATCCGTTACCTCAACGATAAACCGGATCATCAAGAAAACCAAAATTTGGAATAACCTTCATAAAAGTTTCATTTAGTCAGAATCATGACTGCGAGACATTAATTGATTTAAGTAAAATAATACAGATATTTTTTGACATACAGAGATACCTTTTATAGACCAATTCCAGTTTGTTTAAACAAATACCTAATACTAACCTAATGCAAATGGACCTAATTCTAAGTTTGCTTGCTTAGAACCTCAGCGTCTCCTATTCGATTGTCGCTGGATTCATTTTCGAGCTGATTTTACTTTCAGCCTTTTTATTATTGTAGTACTTACACTTAATATCTGCAGAATATACATCTTTGTAGAGCACTTGGTGTGACAAATGTCATGAAACGGGTTCATATAAGTCCGTAAACTTTTTTATGTCGATGGTACAGACATATTTTAATAACATTTTATTTAAAAAAGTGTTTGTTTTATTTCATGATATTTCATTTTATTTTTTCTTTTTGTAATTTCATAAAAATAGACAATCAACTTTTACAGAAATAGAGAATTCTTCTCATTTTTCATTCATTTGTTTGGTACTCTTGAACATTCCCACATCGTCGATGTGTACATATTGAAGAGCGTGGGCAGGAAACAACATTGTTTCGGGGGTTTTAAACCTCTGGAGTATATACGATAATCGCTATTTGTCATCGTTCATGTTGGCAATACTATCCAACAATTTTAAACGCGTGTAATTTTTGTTACCAGACAAACTCTTTCTTCAGACTAGGGATAATTTTTTTTTGGGTTCTTCCAGGAAACGGACACGGATGTCACAAAAGTTCTCAGAAACAAAGTTATTCCTCCAATTTTTCAAATGATCGCTCGTGGCATTATTAATGACTTGAACGAACGTACGAAACGATTTTATAATATGAGAGTATACAAGACGAGGTGAATGGACGTGGCAGAAGCGAAAGATGTGTGCCAGGATAGAATGATGTGGAAATATATCCTCTGTGCCTACCCCAATAAAGACATGACTGGTGATGATGATGAACGAACCCAAAAATGTAATATAGTATACACTGATCGAAGGTACTGGGTCTTGCCAATGAAAGTTTACTAAAAACCGATGCATTTTCAAAATTCTTAGTAATTTAATTGGATTCCAGCCGTGGGCAAACGTTCCTCGATGAACTAATTATCTGAATACGTTCGGTACTGACCACAGCGCGCTGTCACGTGCCGGTAGTAAAGCTTCACTCGAGCGAAGGGCAAATGGACTCTGGTTATCTAACAAGCTGAACCCAATTTATTGGACTAAATCGATATATTTTACTTAGTACGATATATTGCCTAGCCAGTTAAAATAAGATATGGTTAGTTTTTCTTTTTAGTCTATGTTAAATATATAAAGAAAAAATCAATATACATATTATAGAAACTTTTGCTGTTTAACATAAGATTCGCTCCGTCGTTGGTGTGTTTTAAACAGCGACTAAAATAACATTATATTTTACTTCAGTGATGTTGTCGTAGCATGTTTAATAATTCTCGTACTATCCTTCGTTCCAATATCCTTCCCTATTTCTCTTAGCCACAGATTATTACCCACAGCCAGGCCACGATCATATAACTTCATACCAGAAGGCATTGAACTGGTTGAATGTTAAAAATAGACGCCAAATTCACATATTGTCCCTATTGTATAATATATTTAACTGTCCCGCCGCCCCCTCTTATCTCGCTGAAAATTTTCAGCGTCTTTCCAATCATGGATTAGCGCTACGCTCAAACAGAGATTGTTTATTGGCCTTTCCAGTTCACCGCTCCTCTTTCTTTACGTCGTCCTTTACTGTCCATGCAGTGAGATTCTGGAATCAGTTACAAACCAATATAAGACTCGCTCCGTCCTTGGCACGCTTTAAGAAGCGACTGAAAAAAACTCTTCATTTCTAGTCAGTAAAATAACGTGTTTCATTCCTGATGTTTCTTTTCCTTTCCTCTCCGCCATCCCTTCCTTTATACGAAAAAAAATGTTCGGGTGATTGTCCGTCCTTGTGGGGTTCGTGGGCATGTGCTCACGTATAGTATATGTTTATGGATTTCGTGTGGATGGATAGTCATTTGAATGATTTATGCGACCACGTAACTTGCTTCATTTACTTTTGCCTGGTTGGCTGGAAGAGATTGCCGCCTGGCAATAAGCCGCCAGATTGTATTTGCAATAAAAGTGTTAAATAAATTATTAAATTATATTTATTAAATTTGAATCATCAAATTATTCCCGTCTCCTTTTTATCTTCCGATTCTGTCTCTGTCTTATCTTATCATTTTATTTAGGTAAGTGGAATAAAGCTACGAGTATGTGTATTTTATTAAATGTGTTTTCGTGTTTCCACTTGTTTCATCACTTATGTCGGTGATTTCAGGAAATATCTTGTCCACTGTTGTGTCATCTGTGTGAGTTAAATATGTAACATATATCTGCTTATGAACATTTTTTTTAATAAGACTCTCTCCATCATTGTATTTTTTTTAAACAACGGCTCAAATAGCGTGATATTTTACTTCAGTGATATAACATGTGTAATTTTGACTGTATTATCCCGCATTTCAATGTCTTCTAGCCGTAGATGAAATGATTATATTAGAATCTTCAATTAATACATATCTTCTTTTTATCTTCCAACCCTGTCTGTCTTATCTTATTATTTTATTTTATTTTATTTGTATAAAGCTCTAATGTGCATATTTCACCCAACACTTAAAAACATAATCTAAAAAAATATCTATTTGGTTACACTACAACGAATTGTTAAAATAAAGACGATTTCCATATACTTAAGTAAGACACAAAATATGAATTAACGTGATATTTAAATGCCTCTTACCTTTCGTTGAAAAAAGGGAATTAAATTTGATAATTTTCTTTCTTTTATATTATACAATATTTTTTATGTAGCAAGGTAGTTTTTATTTTCGGTATTTACTTTTCAGTTGTTAAAATTGAAACTTATTCACGTACAGCTTATAAGGACTTTTCTAACACATTCAGATTCATAAGTTTCATTAACATACCATAAATAGCAGTGTTATTCGTAAAAAAAAAGCATTAGAAATTGTACAAATTACCAAAACGAACTTTTTTATAGCACACTCAATTTTAATAGTGGTTCGTATGTTGGTTTATCTATGAAATTGGATCTTTCCTTCATTATATCTTGAAATGACTAAGCCAATAAAATATGTTTAAGCATTCAGTTTCCAACCATTATCCAATCAGTTAAGCGTCTTTATTAGCGATCTCTCTCTACCGAATATCGAAAAATGTAAATAATAATTGCACTCAAATACGATGACATGCAATGTCACAATGTCACAATGGCACAATGTCACAAAAATCAACTATAAATTGAATGCAAAACTTATTAAGCAATTTTAAATTTTTGATCAGAAAATAATTAAGCACAAGTGACAAGTCTTAAATATTTATGTTTAACATGTACACAGAATTAAATAATTGAATCTAAATAAATAATAAATCTAAGAAATAGTGATGACCTTCGTAGCCTTTATTCGTAGTCGTATTTCCTTTAGAATTACGACGGTATTAAAAATGTCCAGATTTCACGTACTTAAAAATAGTAAAAAGGTGAGCTCAGGTATCATTGTTACATACCCTTATAAACCATATACTCGTAAGTACCAATAGGCAACTCCGGGCTCACTGGATTTTAATACATCTAAAGATATTCGGAGTAGAATGGCGATGAGTAATTTAAATATCCATGTTTACCTGAACGCCTTTCGGCGTTTTCAAAACTAAATACTAGAGCAAAGCATCCAAAAAGGATCTTAAACAAAAATCAGAATGAGAGAGTAGAAAAAATTTAAAAAATTACCAAGTTGATTATTTTTAATAATTTTCTTTTCAATATGATCCACGTGTGGGTGCAATAAGGCTGAACTTCCACTTGACAGCTTTCTACCCTCGAGCTTATTAGCGCGAACTTTCCTAAGATCCCCACAGGCAACCTGACGATTTGACTTTAAATAAGCATGTATGAAGTATTTCAGGCTCGTGAACATCCTGCACTTAACGCACAATCGACTTCAAATTAACTTGTGAGCAGCTTGCGATATGTCCGCTGCCAAGTGGGAATCCAGTTTTAGTCGTAAAAAATCCTTCTTAATGCTGGCGCAAATGCGAAGGTGTTTAAGAAATAACTCTCCCTTACCCTCGCCTTCTCCCATCGCACTTTTAATGGACTTTCTTGCCAAGATCGTGAACTTAGATAAAATTCCGTAATCACTCTTAATGACTGTCTGTATCAGGTTTAAAGGACAGAATTTGATACTCCTGAAATCTTAATGCAAGTACATACTTTATATATTAATTGTTGTTACTTTTTACAATTAAGACTAAAAATATTTTATAACATTCTGCAGTGTGTTAAATAGAAAAGGAACCAAATTTTATTATTTTGTTCATAATTTGTCAATAACAATAATTACAAATGTATTTTAATAAACATCTATAAAAAATTGTTACAACCTTAACACGGCGTTTCTACCGATTTTATAATATTGTACATGCTAGTCCATTGCCTTAAACAAGTATTTATTAGTAGTATAAAGAACACTTCTTATTAACAGCTCAACTATAAGGAGCTTCATTGAAGTTGAAATAAAACATAAAGGTAGAGTTCAAGCTTGATGACAAGCTTGAAATAAAAATGATGAGTTTAAGCTTATTGTAGTATTCAAAGTCTTAAATAGTTTTTTGCAGTACTTCGTCATCAAATGACTTGTTTTGAACTTATCATCTGGGAATCGTGACAAACTGGGAACAACTAGAACTTATGGATGCTAGATATGATCCAAAAATCGCGCACAATTTGTCAAATCAATTGTACATTCTGAGCAAGCGTTTATATCTAAGCAATAATTTCATCAATGATCACAAAATACTATCCCACAATTTGTTTTTGTAATCAATCAATGAAATTGAAGCTATTGAAATATAAATTTCATGGATTATAGCAGCGTGTCTAGCGGGCATTAAAGTGTAAACTTTATTTTTGGGATGGACCGTACCCACAAGCCTGAGCACATTCTTTAATATTTACGGTTGGATGTTTGTATTGTATTACACATTTGTTTCATACAGCACAGTCTTGCGTTATAAAAAGGCCGTTAATGAAAACCATATAACGGCCTTTTAAAAAAAGATTGGGCTCTAACGTGAATCGATACGCAACCCCGGCTTAGAAAACAAGTTTCTTACCAACCAGGCCACGGAGGTCAACTCGATCCCAGAGGCTGTTATCGCATGGAAAAAATCTTTTGGATTGTTGAAAATGTAGCGACTCAAGACTTTCTCAAGACTTATTTTGAGAGGTGTAACAATGTCAATTAATTTTTTTTTCGATTATGTTCTGAATTATTGATGTTTTTGGGAGATGCCTAGAAAAAAAATGGTTACAGAGTGACACTTGATCAATGTATAACATTATTTTAAAATTTTGTTTCAGGTACTCCTGGAGCTAACTGACGCAGAGCTGGAGTCGGAGCTGGGCATAGCGCACCCCATGCACCGCAAGAAGCTACGACTGGCCATCGAGGAGCACCGCAATCCTGACATGGTGCGGCACCCGGCCATCGCGCAGCTGGGCCACGACTGGGTGGCGGCCGAATGGCTGCCCGACCTGGGTCTCTCGCAGGTATACCCTTAACGACATTTTAAGATTATCGACCTGTATGTGCTAACTTATATCAGACTACAAGTAGAACACTAACACTGAGTTTATCTCATAAAATAGCCTTAAATAATCTAGTCGTCGTAGCCTTCTAATGTTACTCTGTAAATGGAACAGGCGACATCTTTAACGTATACATTTACGTTGAAGAAAACTTTTCCTTACAGCACAGATATCTAAATGGATATTTGTTGAAAATGTCAATCAGTTCATTTGTTTTATTTTGTATATATTTTTAGGGATACATATCCAGTCATCACTAGTTTTCTCAGGATCATCGTCTTCGTGTCTTCTAGAAACTTGTTGAAAATACATAAGAATTCTTATTTTGCTGTTGTTGACAGTCTTACCTTGATTTTCATTTCTTTGATCTGAATTAGATTTCGAAACAGCTTTAGCATTATTTTTAAGTTTCTCTTATCCTTCCATATATAATATTTAGTAATAATAAAAAAAACAGTTAACATAGCGCCATTTAGAGAACAAACTGTCCTCAAGAACACTCTTACTTGGGAATCGAACCGACTCTTTTTTAAATATTACAAAAAATTAAATAAGTGAAGTGTAAGCATAGAAAGAAGGTGGCTACAGCTATTAGATCGAGTACTTTTCTATATCTGCATATGATTGTGTATTCACTCAAAATTTAAATTCGCGTTCAATCTCTTTTTTTTTGTTTCTATTAATAAAAAATAATAATATTCCAAAAATTATTTTAGTCGTTTGTTTTATGTTCCAGGCCTATTTTTTTGGGTGCCATTTTGCTTTGGCTGTCAATAGTCAGTTCATATTTGACAGTCGGGGAGAATGGTCAATAACAATTTATTATGGAGCATCCAACTCCGCAACAACGTGTTGAAGTTGTTAAAAAAAATTATTTAAATAATTGTTCAATTGTGAATACGCGAAGAAAATTGCGTGTTTTTTTTGTTTAAATTATGGGTCAGGTAAGTCAACCATTCTGCGTGTAATGAAGAATTTTGCACACACTAGGAGATAAAGCAAAGTCTGGGCAACAACGTAGCCAACGTACGCCAGAAAAGATTGATGCAGTGAGGCAGAGTGTTGGTGAACGTCCGTGCATATCTCATCGACGCCGTACACAAGAATTGGGAATGTTCCCACCATGTTTGCTAAAAATTATCAAAAAAGATTTGCATTTTCATCCTCATAAAATTCAATTGACACGAGAGCTACAGGAAAATGACCATAAACGGCGGCGAGATTGGAGTGCTCGGGTTTTACAGGTCGGTATAGACGACCACCATTTTTGGCAAAAAATCATGAGCGACGAGGCACATTTCGACTTGGCTGGCTTTGTTAATAAACAGATTAGCCACTATTGGGGCACTGAAAATCCTCAATTCGTACACCAACGACCATTACTCCTTCGTAGAGTGCGCCATTTGGGCCGGCGGCATCATTGGGTCATATTTCTTTGAGGATGCTAGAGGCAATGCTGTAACAGTTACTGGTGATCGCTATCGTGACATGTTGGTAAACTTTCTTGTACCCGAATTGGATCAATTGGGCCTACAGCACATGTGGTTCCAACAGGACGGTGCTACATCACACACAGGTCGTGCTACGATGCAAATATTGCGAGAAACTTTTCCCGGCCGAATAATTTCAAAAAATGGTGATATCGACTGGCTCCCACGATCCCCTGATTTAACCGCCCCCGATTATTTCCTATGAGGGGATACTTGAAGGGAAAGGTGTACACCAACAAACCAACCACAATCCCGATGCTTAAGGACAACATTCAAAAAGCTGAAATAACCCCAGAAGTCTGCTAGAATGTTATGAAAAATATGCTTAAAAGAGCTCGCGTTTGCGCCACGGCCAGGGGCGGCCACTTGACCGAAATTATGTTCCATACATAATAGTAAAGACCATATAATCAATCAATTAAATATAAATTATAAAATTGCGTTTCATTTAAAAGTTATTTAAAAAAAACATCGGCCTGGAACGTATAACGCACCCTGTACAACTTACGATATATTATTTATTTTTCCAAGATTCTGTAATGACAAAATAAATTTGATAAATAATCATTATTTATTCATATTTTAAACCAGCTTTACATTAACGACCATACATCTCAATTATGTATCATGTTAATTTTGAAAAAATATTTTTTTCGAATTTATACTTGGCTTGCTTTACTACTATTTAAAATAATTTTTAAGTGTTAATTTTATTTACTCGTTTGTGATATGACTTTTGTTTATTTTATGTTTTCATCTAACATTATTATATAACACTAAAATTATGCAAACTCAACTATGTTGAACTCATTTCAATTCTTTATTTTAAACTGAGTTGAAAATAAAATATTCTTCATTTCAGTATGCAGAGAATTTTGCCGCTAACTTGGTGGATGCAAGGATGCTTGACAACTTGAGCAAGAAAGAGTTGGAAAAGTATCTCGGGGTAACAAGGAAATTCCATCAAGCTTCAATTGTTCATGGCATTCACTTGCTGAGACTGATGAAATACGATCGACAGGTAAAGTGCATTTTTGTTTTATACAATGCTTCTGTGTACTTCAAACTAAGATGAAATTGACTTGCCTTCGTATCAAAGAAAGATTGTCAAAATACTCGACGTTAACATATAATCATTTACAACAAATTTTTATGTTTTCTCTAACAACGTTTTTTGCTTTAGCTTAAATATAAGTACGATTATATTCCCCCTTTTTTTAAATCTTATAAGACATTTAACTTTTATCTACTTTGAATATTTAGCTCAGTTTTTTTTAATATTTTTAATCGGTGGAGTGTTATTTTTACTCTCTTATTGCTGAGTTTCTTATGTGGGTCGTGAAATATTAATTCCTTTGCTAACCTTTGCCTACAACGATTCTCCGTCTATCCTCATTTTTGACTTCCTGGAAAACCGCCGCCCTAACTGCTGCATTCATAACTCGGATTGCTAATATATCTCTGCCTCGTCGTCCCTCCACGTTAGGCCGTTAGCACGAGCCTTTCCAAATTCTCCTCTCCTTTGCGTGCTATATAGCCAAAGAACTGGAGTTCTCATCGAAGTCAAAACGTGGACTTCCTGTCCTGATCTCAAGTTATGGAGTATCCAAAGTATCCTTAGCATGCATCTCCAGCACCATATTCCAAATGAATCTGTCTTTTTTCTTACATTTACCCTCAGTGTTCTGATTTCGGATTCTGTCTAGTGATGTGGCTAAACATCGGATTTCCAGAGTCCGTTGTAGATGTTCTTCATTAGCTAAAAGCCGTTATATTTCCAATATATTTTTAGTAATTTGGACGAGATTCCATCAATGTATTTATTACTTTTAAGCTTGTTAATGTTTTTATAAATTTCACACTCCAAGATGTCTGGCTCCTGGTTTTCACAGATATTGTAGTTCCAAATGATATTATTTGTATCATCTGCATAAATATCAGCGCAGTATTCTTTCTATCACTATATCAATGTTCGTATATCAGTTTTTAACTATATTACCCATGAAAAGGGATTTATTATTAAATATTGTATTATAGAGTTCCACAAAATAAAAATCTTTAATAAAAAAAACCTAATCATTCAAAAAAAAAAATTATTTACTTAGACAAAATTTCACTAAAATATTGTTTTGTTTTTACAAAAAGAGAGCTTCAAATTCCCTCTGTGTCTATTTATTTTTTGATGAAAATGTTATTTGTGAAATAAAACACGCCGTGTTCATCGGTTTTGTAATTGTTTTATGCAAATAAATATTTTATTCCCGCAATAATTACTTTTCGGCCAGAAATATTGTTTATGCTCTGAAATGAAAATATTTTTTTGTTTCATTTTAATTTACAGGGGAAAGGAAAATTTGTCGAACATGACGGTTTATAATTTGGTTTGCGAATTTTAAGAACTTTAATTTTGTGTGAATTGAAACCATCCCTTAGCAAAAAAATCTTATTTACTTTATTCAAAATTGAACTAAATCTAAACATCGTAAAAAGAACAAACTTTGAAAACCCTTTGCAAGACTATAATATAAGGAAGCCCCTTTGCAAGACTATAATATGCCATATAAGGAAATGTAATACAACAGGATCTAGTATATTTTCTATAATATATTATCTAAGTAAATTAAGTTGTTTTACACTTTCATTATACTCGTGTATAGTACAATCTTGAGGTTTTGTTGATATACAATCTCTTCTGACCAACAACTCCTGAATTGGAAGACAGGCGTCTTACCAACAAAGCTACGCAGACGTTTTAAGGGGTATGATAAGTGAACTATATGAGAGATGTCTTGTAAAAAATTTGACAGTGAATGTAGTGAAATTAAAGGTTATGGTTATAGAAAGGAGTGTGGTAAAAAGTGTGTGTGATGTATGGGTTAATCAGAAAACTGAAAGAGGTTAATGAGTTCTGTTATCTGGGCAGTATGTTTACGTGTGATGGGCGAGTTGAAAGGGGCATTGAAAGAAGGGTAGCAACAGGGAACAAGGTAAACGGAGCACTTTATGTTATATACAGGAACCGCGCAATATTAACAGTAGCAAAAATGACAATGCATAATAGTGTGTTGGTGCAAACCCTGATGTATGAAAGTGATACTTGGACTTGGCAAAAAAGGATAAGATTTAGATTAATGATATGGAGATGCATGCACTAAAGAAAATATGTGAAACATCAATGTTTGAAAGCAAGCGGAATGAAGACATCAGAAATAAATGCATGTTTTAAGTAAGACAAAGAAAGGAGCTTTAAGATGGTTGGAAATGTGGAGAGAATGAATGATGAAAGAATGACTAAGCGTATATACAAGTCAGAATTTCTATAGATCCAAGAAAAACGTGGCTGGACCAAATGGGCAAGATTTTCATAGAAAATTGTACATGACGAGGTGTATGAATGTGGAGGAGGCGAAGGTTCTGTGCTAGGATAGAAAAAATGGAGATCTGTTCTCTCTGCCTGCCCCGCATATAACGTGTCACACTTTCTCGTTTATAAAAGAAACATTAATGATTTCTTTAACATTTTTTAAAAGGCTTTAGCCCTGAGAAGACATCAGTGCGAGACCGTGGATGCAGACCCCATGGTGTGGACCAACCAGCGCTTCGTGCGCTGGGCGAGAAATATTGATCTGGCCGAATACGCTGATAACCTTAAAGGTATGTACAATTGATTCCCTTTAAAAAAACAAAACAAAAAAGAAACTTATAAAAGGTCATATATTTAACGACACCTATAAGCATACCTACAAATGGAGCAAAGTCCTATTTATAAAAAAATATATCATACGAAATAACCAAAAAAATCCAAGTCACATAAAACCAGTTTTTTACACTAATTTTAATCTCCGGAAACTCTTATTTAACGGGAAAGGCAAAAATGGAATACTTAGCAAATGTGGTGTGTATACACTTTTATGCGCTGACTGTGATAATTTCTATATAGGAAAGACAGTAATATCCTTTGAAAAGAGATTTCGTGAATACAAATCCGCCTTAACAAATTCTTTAATTTTTTCTGAAATGGCTAATCATTGTCACCGTGAAAACCATACTTTTTCTATCGATGATGCCAAATTCTTACACATCAGTAGTAACGGAAATAAAATGGACAGATTAGATGCCCTAGAAATTTCTAAGTAAGTACACCGAGGCAAACATCTGGTAAACACATATATCCCTAAAATCTCTCCGCTGTTGGCCGAAATCGTCCCATGCCTCCCTCAGCCCTCAGTTCCCAACCGTTGAAACGTGTATATCGGTACCAGCTCGAACAGAATTTAGCCTTGTTTGTGCTCCTCTGATGATGAGGTGAAAGCCTTGAAACCGGTATGGTTATACCGTTACAAAAAGTGGAATAAACAGTGTTTGATAAAACAAATTACAAAGTATATTATTAGCCATAAAATATATAGGGTTATTTTATTTAAACCGAGTGATCAAAATAATAAAAGAGATGTTTTATCAACTATGAAATAGATAACCTTATTTAGCTAGTATATAGTACTAATTTAGACAATTTTAACGATGACATCAATAATAAATGGAATGATTTAACAATGAACAACTCCAAAAGTGCTCTCTCATGCCTTAAACATAACCTTTTTCAGTGCAGAATTAAAAGTACATGGGTAGACATTAATTCCGTAACAGTTGTCCGCCAAGACTGCATGCCCGACTGTAGTACCCACGGTCATTGGCTTTTTTAAATCTAGCGAGTCTATTCAACGCGTCAGAATCAGCAGATAGTTATGAGCGCTTCCTCATTTCAATGACTTGCTGAACAGTGTAAAATAGAATGAGTTTTGTATTTTGTTTCTTTTAACTAAGAAGAAGCGCAATTTACTTTATTTTCATACATTTAAGTTGTGCAAATAGGCGACGCTATGTCTTTCGTCAGTCCTGGTTTGAGGGGTGGCCAAACGAAAACCGCAGACCATTACAAAGTTTCCTTACACTCACGGATATTTCAAATACCACATCACTTTGGGTATGCCATAAAATTTTATGAATTTTTGGGGTTCATTTTGTTCGTACGAATGTAGGTGGAATATGTGGATATTTCTTTCACTGCGCTCACAATTCAAAGGGAATGAAATTTGGAAACTATCCCCGAGCAAAATATTTGAAGGATTGTAACCATTAATATTGGTCCTCTTGTACAAAAATGTTTCATCCATTTGCTGAATCATTTAGGCAAAGGTTTCTAAAATTTCGATTATTTTTTTATCTTCTTTAGCATCTATTGTACTACTCTTTCACTTATATGCGATACAACTTGGTAGATTTGCCATGTGGCAATCTCTTTCAACCAGCCAGGAATGAACTGAAGCAAACAATGAATGAAAGTCGTACTGGAATCTTTTTTAATAAATTCAAATACTAACGGAAATCGAACTCGCAACCCCCGTATTGGAAAACAGACCAACGAGGCCATGGAGATCGTGCGTATTTTCGGTCATTATTTTAACATTTTTGGTCCATACATTGTAAGTGACTAAATCGCGTCAGCATTCTTAGAAATCGGTGTGCGCTTTTGATGCTCACATTACGGTCGTAAATGACGTTACTCCGCTTTGGACCAAATGGCATCACGTGCACAAACTCTGAAGACCAGAGATACAATGTTCTCAAAACATCGGCATATTAAGATTTCCAATAACATTACATCAACTCTTTATAGACAAATTTCTGATTTACTTAACATAAACATGTTTCATATTGCGAGGCCTAGTTGGTAGGACGTCTACATGTCTTCTAAACCGAGGGTTACAGGTTCGGTTCTCGATGGTACCCAACTTTCCCAAATAGGGTTTAAGTCTGGTTTCCACTTAAGGCCTCTTTAAAATATTTATGGTTTGTTGTAACCCGTTGCCACACGACAATAAACAAGAAGTATTTTAAACAACGAAATTGTAATAAAATACGAAAGATCTATTGTTTAGCTTTTAAAATCCTCCCTGTAGAGCGTACAGCTAAAATTTATCTACAATTTCAGCTTAGTATGTTAGAAAACATAGTGTTAGCTTCAATTGTATTAATTAACTATTTTTTCTTCATACAGACAGTGGAGTCCACGGAGGTCTGGTGGTTCTGGAGCCAAGCTTCACCGGAGACACCATGGCCACGGCTCTTGGAGTGCCTCCAGCAAGGGCCATCATCAGGAGGCATCTATCGCAGCAACTGGATTCGCTAGTTCTGCCAGCCAGGTATTTCCAAAACCTTTCTCCATACGCTTCTTCATCTTCATGCCATTATTCCATTCATAGTCATACCTGCATGCATTAACTTTCTTATTATTTAATCTCATTAATTACATACATGTACACATAAAAATAATCGAAGAATGGATTCGACAAAGGTACAAACCATAGTTGCTAGCTAGTGAAATATTTTAAGAAGAAACGAAAAACAAAATTGTTTTAATGAATTAGATCAATAATGCTGGATGACACTTCCATTATAAAATATAACCTGACGAGGACTCTGGTTTTCAAATTAATAAATGCAGTTTCGATGCGCCATTTAACAAATTGAGGTGAAATGTCATCTGAAAGTGAGTCAAAAGTGGCATGTTAATGATAAATAACAGGTTTACATATTTTCAACAGAATTATTTAAAACTTAAACGTGGAAAAAATAAATAAAAGGGACAGGCCCGTTTCACTTTACAAAAGCATTGTTAAACTGTACTCAATACATTAATTACTAAAATAGTAAAACATAAAAACTTAATAGGAGCCGACCATCCTGACATGCTGGGAACCACCAGCTTTTGAACAACCAGCCGTCATAAAACTTTAATACCACAATACTAACCTTACCCAACTTGGATGTAAAACATACAGTTTTACAATGCTTTTATAAAGCGAAACAGGCTGGTCACTTTAATCTATGTTTATTGTGTAGATTTTTATCACATTAAAGTGTTAAATCATTCTGTTAAAAATGGAGCTATACGATATAAATACCAAATCAATTAATAAATCTGACTACGACTACGTTGATTGTACACATACGAAGACTATTACGAGTACGAGCAAATAATGGTACTGGATGATAAGTCTTTGGAGTTTTTTTGGAAAATCCAGATATTTATTACAAAGTTATTACTTTTTTTTGAAGTTTTGGGACAGGGCATACAAACTGTTGACAAATGTATTACATAATTCATGAATATGAAGGGACTTATTTAATTTATTTAGCACCCTTGTAATTTATATTCTATGATTTTTAAAAGTATCCTGATTTCTTATTTTATTTCAAGTGTATTAATTTGACTTTCTGAAGTTGATTAATACTTCAATAATTTGTGTACCAAGTCTTCGGCTACTAGTGTGAGCGATACAAAGAATTGAAGAAAAAAACACCATGTAGCTTTCGAAATAGGCAAAATTCATTTTTTAACTTAAAGATAAGCAATTCACATTTTACCAGCAAGACGCTAGAAGACATCGCTAAAATGTGTGACGTATACATATTTGAAAACATGGTTTTTTTTCCATCTTCGATTTTAGGATATCGAACAATGATTACATTATATATTTTTTTAAATATGTGGAAGTAATACCAAGAAATAAAGAAATTTTGATTGATTCCCCTTAAGCCATCTACAAGATGTCTTAAATGATTTTATAGAGTTAATATTCTATACAAATTACTCTACATGGCATATCCATATTTTTATTCACATACGTAATTCTAATATACAAATGCTTATTTTGAAACTATGTAAAAATATTTAAATAAAAGCATTTTTTTTTCACTCCACATTATATGAATTTCTTCTATTACATAATGTGAGTCTGATCAATTATTATTCATATGGAAGAATACTCAGGTGGATTATTTTCATAGTGCTAGGTGGTGCTGAGAATACTCGTATATCCACTGTAACACACAATTGGTTCAATTTCTCTAAACTGTTTAGCCATCACATTGATTCTACAAGTTAATGCATAAAATAGGGGATGATTTCTTGCACATGAACCTAAGTGCATCTTATATATAAGAGGACGGTTGAAATTGTATTGCAGTACTTTTAATAAGAATAACGGCATGGATTCTTTTTTACTTCGAGATAAAATAACATTCAAATAACGTAATCCAGTTCTATTCATTCATCACTCGTTAAAAACAAATTTACAGAGCATAATGACTCCAAATATACCTTATATACGTCGGTACATTCTGGACAAAAGGGCATAACCCTCAGCGTCTAAAATTAAGGGAAATTTAGAAATTTGTAACATCTCAATTACCAAATTATGCGCAAATTCATAGATATTATTTAAATTTCAGATGATTTAAATCAACTTACTACATAAAAAGAGCAGGACTATTAACTAAAGTACAAAGGAGTTTCCGAATAAGCCCAATTTAACTTATCACACTATGTCCTCCGTAGCTCTGGTCTTCTTCCTGGGGGGCTTCGAGTTCGATTCAAGATGGTAACCACCCTCTGATCGCGATTTTGAGAGAATTTGCTCTTTAAACGGCGCTGTATAAATATTTATACTATTACTATTTTTAACAAAAAATAAAATAAAAAAAGGTCCCAGTCTGGTTAAAGAGTTTGTCTTGTAAGAATAATCGCAGACGCTAGACGTGTGGGAGTGTCGTTACCTGTTCAAGTGCGATACTACTATATTTCCAACACATACGATGGCGAACTGGGAGTTCCTTGCCTACTCTAATGATTTTTAAACTGAAGGTTCGATTTCTGAAGTCGAAGACAATATTGCTTCCCGGTTATTCTTTTCAACATATTTGCCTCCTCAGTTCCGATATGTTGAGGAGTACCATACGAATGGAAAAAATTGTTCAATTTCTTATGTAACTAAACATGTGATGCAGTATCGCCGGTGCTAATGTTTTCGAGGATAGTAAAATTACTATTCATTTTTGACATCTTACATTCAGACGTTATCCCGCCTAAATTAATTAAGTAATATTTTTAATTTACTTTTCAATATTTACAGTTTCATCACAGTTCAAATTAAGCATTATTTTTTTATATTCTGATACATAATAAACTAAATTATCATTCATATTTTCCGAGTTTTACAATAACTGGATCCCAGTGCGCGGTGTATGTTTGTACATCTATTCCATTATTTTAAGTTTGGAAATATCCTACTGGAAAATTTAAATAGTACCATGCGATAAATTTCCAAAAAGGTTAACGGTTTTCAACACAATTGGCATATCGCAATTTTTACGAGCTTTCGGTCGTCCAGGTTATCTCCTAGTATTATCGAATTTCGATTCCATGAAAATGAAGTAATCCCTGAATCGATCTTTTTTAATATCAATGACTTTTTCGATTTTTCACACATTTTATATTATTTTAGTACGGTTTAAGTAAATGTACCTTAAAATTATGCGATTAAATATTGATTTGTGATCGATTCCCTCAACTAATTTACATTTTTTTCATTTTAAAGAAGTATCACACATTTGATGAGTAGGATCCTGAAATAAAAATATTTTCCTTAAAAAAAATGCTTTTGCCCTCCGTTTCTTTGTTGATAAGACTCGGGGTTGTGGAGTAACATATATTCCCCGTTTTTGATAATTAAAAAAAATCTGGTCTTTTTTTAACATTTTTCTGCTTGACTTGAAGAGCCGCATAGCAATAAACCCTACATTTTCTAATGTGTGCAATGAAAGAAGAACACAATAATACAATAGAATACTTTTTTAGAGCTGTTAATTTCTTTGAATGGGTGCAATACGCCAAGGATTATTTCACGTGGTACATATTCAAAATTAAGTCAAGTGAATGAACGTTTTTGATACACGAATTAAATAAAAATCAACAATCGATAAAAAATATCGACCTATTTATTTATTCATGTCCATATGTTATGTCTTCAGATACAGGCAAAAACCTAGTTTACTGACGTTAAACAAACTTAGACCCATAAAATGAAAGAACATCATAATGCATAAAGTGAGCACCTTAGTGCATGAAAAATCGCCACTACCATAAATATGAAAAGTTTCTGGTTTATCGATAAAATTATATTTCTTTTCACCAAAGGTACTTCGACAATCTAGATTTATTTTGTGGCAGAATCTCTCCCAACAAATGATCGGATTTCCCTCAAAATATATTGATACAATAGAGAATGTGCCACTCATTTGTCTGCCAATATAATGGAACATTTGACACGTGATTATCCGCATTCATCACTGTAACAAAACTGTTGGATCTGAAGCTTCCAGCAAACTGAAGATTGTAGGATGAATATCAAAAACTACTTTTTTTTTTAATAATAACCTTTCATAATTATTTACAAGCTTTGACAAGTCTGTGCTTGAGAGGTAAAAAATAACATGTGTCATTGAAAATTTCCAGAACAGTTTAAGTTTTTTTTAATCTTGTCTTTTAACTATATGGAAAATGAAAGACATAATTTTAAATTGGTATTATAACTATTATACATATATAGGAGTATTCATAAATTATAGAGAGTATTAATATACTCGCACATAGGAGTATTCATAAATTATAGAGAGTATTAATATTTTTACAGCGTTCCCGATTTCTTAAAATGTCTTTGATCAATGTATAGAGGACATTATGGAATGAGCTGTTAATTTATTTGAATGGGTGCAGTACGCCAAGGATTATTTCACGTGGTACATATTCAAAATTAAGAACGTTTTTGATACACGAATTAGGAGTATTCATAAATTATAGAGAGTATTAATATACTCGTACATAGGAGTATTCATAAATTATAGAGAGCATTAATATACATAAATTCTAGCAAGTATACAACTGAGGAAATCTACGTTATAAATTAACATACCTTATTTGATTTCAGATTTTTGGTTATTTGGATATTTCTAAAGCTGTCCAACAATATTCCATTATATTTATACTCATTTTTTATTGGTTTTAACGATTACAGCGTATTTTTCATCATTTAAACATGTTAATTTTGTTATTCCTAGTCTTATTGCGTAAAATTCAATTAATTCATGACTTTGTTTTTGGTTTGTTCCTTTTGTATTATTTTAATTAGGTTGACCTTTTAACTGTGTTAAAATGTCAAATGGCACCATAACCAGATAATTTAATTAATCATTTGTAAAAAAATATGATATAATTTCAGTAAACATTTTGTCTGCCTTCTAAGTGTAAGAGATATGAGTGACATACGCAACTTTAGGAAGCACTTGAAAACAACCCTTTTTGGGAAGTCATGTAAAAAAATTATGACAATATATGAACATTAACCACATACACTACACTCCATTATGTGTTACTATCACATATTTGAAGATCTATAAACGTTTCATGGTAGTTCGTCTTATCTTGGTAAATTTATTCGGTTTTTTTACCAAATATGTTTCCTGAACATAACATATGCAGATGCGGGGAAGTTCCTAATCGAATTGGCCGCAGTCACTACCTTTCTATCCTTATACTATTTTGTCATATTTTTATCTATCAACAATAGTGGGTTTGAATCCCAAACTAGAACACCTTTAAAAGAATCTGCTCTCTAAACGACGCTATATAAATTGTCATTTTATTATTATTATCATAGTTTCATTGATAATAATTAAACAAGTCTCACTATTTTACGACTTAATAAAAGCTCTTTTAACTATTTTATTAGCATACTTCAGGTCACGACGATGTAGTTATATTGTTCTCGAGCCGCTTATCAAATATTTTTACCCATTTGCTCGCATTTTTTTAATTGTTCTTATAATCCTGATTCAAAACAATTTTATAAACTCCGTCTAGCCATAGAAACGTTCTGTTATTTTTATCAATAGTTCACATATAAGTAGTAGTAACTAACAATATAGTTACGACATCACTATATATGAAAAAACAAACTCTAACTTTAGTCAGTGATTCCCAAAGTGGTGGGGGAAGTAGATAACTAAATGGGGCACTGGAAAACAAGGAGTCGGTAGTCGGTAAGACAAGAGGGTGACAAAGAATGCAAATTGGTACTTCCTACGAGAAAATATGTATGTCTGAAAAGTTAACTTTACAGTAGAGCTGTTTGAAGTTCAAATAATTTGCCATTGTTTCTGATTTGGAGAATCCTATTTACTTATTTAATTAATTTAATCACAACCAAATCGTTAGAAAACTCGTATTTATTTAGAGCCAAAAATAAAATAAATATTTTTTTATATTAATTAATCAAGTACCTACTTATATATTATTTTTAAGGTACCATTATTTTTGTTTTCATGAAATGAGTGCTTGAATTTAAAAAGTTTTTTTATCAATAATAAATTTTCAAAGTTACATCATTTTAACCGATGTTGTGGTTGGTGGAACCTCATGAAATATACGCTCTAAAAGAGGGCAATAGTCCGAAAATGTTTCAGAAACACCGCTTTTGTCAAAGAATGCATATTGTCTCAGAAATGTAAAATAAACTAGAAATATGTATTGACTCAGATAAAAACTGAATAACGTGTAACTTTTTAAGAGTTTAACCCTTCTCAGTGATACTTCACTTCTGACGGTTTTTAACTCCAACATTCTGCCTTCGGCCGACACATTATCCAGTTTGGACCATGTGGCATTTTGTACCTTATAACGTTTTATTAGCATACTGAGAGCTACTCATGTAGTCTCGTTATACACGTATGTTATATGTTTTTTGAATAGTCGTAAAGGATTTACTTACAGCCCCCAAAACGAATGGATGGTCACATCGCTATTACTGGCCCTAGCTGGGAGGATCAGGGGAGAGAACCATTCCCCTATCCGCCATCCGGAAACGTATTCCATTAAAAATAGAATTTTCTTGTTACTATTTTTATTGTCAAATGACTCTTTTGAGGTAGGCAAAGAGGGCAGATTTTATACCCCTTTTTATTCATGCGCACAGCTTTCGCCTCGTCCCATCTATACATCTCGCAATAAATGTTCTCCTGTTTATCATACTTATTACATTTCCTTTCTTTGGTGAATCCCTTTCTCGCTCTGCATTAATTTCAGACATATATATTTGTCAAGTAAGTCTTTCGCTACTCATTATCTCAATGTGGCCAAACTATCTTAAAATTCCTTTCTTTGTTCTACTTATAACATTAACCGTTATTCTTTATCCGACCATCTCTTACTTTATCAAACATTGTTATTCCAAATATTCTGAGTAATGTACGCATTTCTTCCTTATATCATACATGGAAAACATATAAAAGGATTATGATTTTGATTTATATAGTAATCATTGATATATTTTTACCTTAGTTTTTCAATAGCAGTGTGGAAATAATAATGTTCAATAATAGTAAAAGGCGCACTCGAGTAATTTTAAGTACTTTACTCAAAATAATTAATCTTGCCTATTATTAATACCCCTCCGCCAGCCACCCCCGGCCCTATTATCTCGCGTAACATGCCTTGACACGAATGCTCACCAATTAGTTGCTCAGTCCCGTATTATCACCAAAATTAACTTAACACCGTATCACATTGATTATACCATCATGGTCCAAAAGTTTCAAGCCTCAACAAGTTAGCGCGTGTGTGGACAGATACCCAGTGCATGGTCAGGCGATGTTACAGTTAAGATTTAATACCTCTACCCTCAATAATATGTCAACTAGAGCCAATAGATGATGTGTTATTTCGTTATATTCTGAAATGTTAAAATTTGAAAATCGCGGAGTCATCGAGTTTCTTTCAAAATAAGGGAAAACCCCGGCAGAAATTAAACGACGTTTAAACACTGATTACGGACAAGATTCTCTGTAGACAACATATAAACGTCATTTAATTACTTTTGAAATAAACTTGATAACCGTGTGATATTCCATTTTTAACATGTTGACATCTAATAGTCGTTTCATTTTTGCCAGATTTTTGCCTTCTTTTGAAAGAAATTTAATAATTGCCTGATCATGGAGGGGACGTCCACGCATGCTCTAAAGCCTTAGATCATTCTCATGTTGCACATGAAGCAATAGAGCGACGCAAAAATACTTATTTTCACTACTAAAAGCCTTAGGTTATTTTCTTATAACATCTAAATATAATTGAGATACTCAGTGAGATACTCAGTGAACGTGCAAACGTTTTTGGCTTTTTTAGTATTCCTGAAGCTGGAAATAATATTCCACTATATTTATAGTTTATTTCTTGGTTATATTAGTGTTGCGTAATATTTAATGAATTGGTTATCGTTATTTTTGGTTACCGTTCGTTTTCTCGAGTAGTATTGCAAAATGAAAGATCTTTGTCTGCCTCGAGGTATTGGAGATATGATATGGATGACGTGTGCAACTTTGAGAGCCAAAAAAGAGTACGTTAGGACGGCTCTTTTTTTGAACTCTTGTCAAAATGTATGATTATGTATGGACACTACACTCCACCTAAAGCCGAATTTGTTACTTTCTCAAATCGGTAGATTTATAAAGATTTCGATATGTGACATCTTCATATGGCGAGTTTTCTGAATTTGAATTGAAAGCGACAAGTATGGCATAGAAATCATTAGCAATATTAACCATTGCTCTCAGCAACTTCAATGTGAGCAACAGTAATGTGCAATGTGAGGACTAGCCCGAAATAATTAGCAAGATTAACCATTACTCCCAGCAACTTCAATGTGAGCAACAGCAATGTGCAATGTGAGGACTAGCCCGAAATAATTAGCAAGATTAACCATTACTCCCAGCAACTTCAATGTGAGCAACAGCAATGTGCAATGTGAGGACTAGCCCGAAATAATTAGCAAGATTAACCATTACTCCCAGCAACTTCAATGTGAGCAACAGCAATGTGCAATGTGAGGACTAGCCCGAAATAATTAGCAAGATTAACCATTACTCCCAGCAACTTCAATGTGAGCAACAGCAATGTGCAATGTGAGGACTAGCCCGAAATAATTAGCAAGATTAACCATTACTCCCAGCAACTTCAATGTGAGCAACAGCAATGTGCAATGTGAGGACTAGCCCGAAATAATTAGCAAGATTAACCATTACTCCCAGCAACTTCAATGTGAGCAACAGCAATGTGCAATGTGAGGACTAGCCCGAAATAATTAGCAAGATTAACCATTACTCCCAGCAACTTCAATGTGAGCAACAGCAATGTGCAATGTGAGGACTAGCCCGAAATAATTAGCAAGATTAACCATTACTCCCAGCAACTTCAATGTGAGCAACAGCAATGTGCAATGTGAGGACTAGCCCGAAATAATTAGCAAGATTAACCATTACTCCCAGCAACTTCAATGTGAGCAACAGCAATGTGCAATGTGAGGACTAGCCCGAAATAATTAGCAAGATTAACCATTACTCCCAGCAACTTCAATGTGAGCAACAGCAATGTGCAATGTGAGGACTAGCCCGAAATAATTAGCAAGATTAACCATTACTCCCAGCAACTTCAATGTGAGCAACAGCAATGTGCAATGTGAGGACTAGCCCGAAATAATTAGCAAGATTAACCATTACTCCCAGCAACTTCAATGTGAGCAACAGCAATGTGCAATGTGAGGACTAGCCCGAAAGCTGCCTGGACTCATAGTATGTCATCGCAGACTTCCGAAAGTGATTCGACCACGATATTAAATAAGTACCTTTTTTTGGAAAAGTGATAAAAGTTACTTATTTATTTTCAGAAGTCAAGAGTCTTGCCAATTAGGCACTTGGGTTCTCCCTGGTGGTTTCGGGTTCAATTCCTGACGGTACTAAAAAATACAAAAAGGATCCCTGTTTAATAAAAGAGTTTGTCTTATAACAATACTTGCGCGCGGCAAGTATAGTACATGTGTGAGTTCTGTGCCCACTCCAATGGTTTTTAACCCAAAATGTCGTTTACTAACCGAAGACGATATTGTCTCCCACCCACGCTCTTCAATATTTCCGAATCACCATTACGGATATATTGGCAGGGTACCACATGATAGAAAAAATATACCACTTTGTTTTAAATATAACAATATGCAATATTGGCAAACGAAATAACAAATTGTATGTACAATAAATATGGCTATAGGGTGATCATTCTCAATATCATTTCAGATTAAATCGGATCTTCAAGATCCTTAACCCAAACAAAAAGAAGACTGATTAAATTATTAATAACCAATTATTACACAAGTACCATTTATCTAAAAAAAAAAATTTTTTTATAAAGATAATATGTATTTTACGCATGTGAAAACAATTCACAGTATTCGTATAACTTGAACAACATCTGTACGAAAAGATAAAATTCTAAAGCCACCTCTTCAGTTCGCCATCAAGTCGAATGTTATTTTTATTTTCAACTTTCTCAGATCCAAAGTCATCCATTAATTATGAGTCAACATTCGGCAAGACGTGACCAGACTGGCCAAGGGGAGAGTCTCTTCGGGGCCATTCTTTAAATAGTCCATCTGAAGTAAATATGTGGGACTTTCCAAGATCTTCTAGAGAAATAAAACTTTTATATCTTAACAGCCGTGCGAATTTCTCTAAGGGATTAAGTAACATTTTGTAAGAGCAAACAATCACAAACCAGACTCGCTTTCACGTGTGTGTAAGAGAAATGTTATTATCTACTAATTTCTTAAGTACAAGGGATGCCTTCAAAACGCTCTAGTGTTAGTGTTATACAATATTATAAACGATTTCGAATATTAATGAAACTTTATCAAAGCCACTTTATAATCCAGGATTTATATTTAATTTAATTTTACAAACATTGCCTAGATATTAATAAATGCATTTAGGGTTGTTCTTGGAACATGCAAAATACTATCAAGTATCCTTCCACTTTGTTCTTTCTGGCTAAAAAACAAGTTTATGTAAAAAAACGTTTCATTAAGTTTTTTAAGCTTGGAATCTTTTGCCACGAAATATTCCTATATTCTGGACCTTGATTCTCAATTTAAACATAATGATTTTTTAGCGTGATGCTTAATTTGATACGTCGTGATGATCTTGATTTGTTTGTATTTAAAATAAAATACAAAATTCAGGAATGCGATAAAAGTGAGAGTGAATAATCGATAAATAGTAAACAGCGATGAATGGTCAAGTGAATAATAACAAGTCAAATGATTAACAATAAGTGCTCTTTATTCAACGATAAGTAGGTATATATAGATTTTCAGAACGGGGCGCGTGAATGCGTCAGCCGTATATCCCCATCTCACTCCTGTGCATGACAAGGCGTATGCAGACGTTGCGAACAGTGTAGTGGGTAGGATATTTTATTTGTCAAAACGGCTATTTTATTTGTCAACTAGTTATTTATTTAAATAATTACCTTCTTTAGTGGCAGTTTATAATCCAATTAGTCCTACACTGAGATCACAAAAAATAGCACAGATAATAATCCTGTGGGTATTAAAGTTTTACAATATAATACAAATTGGTTATATATGACACTCCTTTTTGGCATAGATTTTAACTTGATTATTTGCTATATAACTCAATTTAAAAATAATCAATCCTACTTATTCGGTTGTTCAACGTTAACTTTAGAACATGAAATTTCGATCTTTAAAACGATCTTTTTTTGTGACCATTATTTTTTGCGAAATATACTAACTAGTAAATGATTTTTTTAAATCTCGAGAAATTGTGATATTTTTAAATCTCGAGAAACGTTAGCGACAAATTAAGCATTTCTTTTTTAGAATGAAGAAAAGAAGTGTATTCAAACATTATTTTTTTTTTCTGGAAACAACGGGAATTACACATCAAAATATGAAAAATCATTTCTTATTTATGTAAGTAAAAATGTCGTAAAATGTATAAAAATGCATATCCCTACGAAAAAATCTTGGGGGACACAAGCTTTTATAATTTTTTTGTAGTTACTTAAAAGGGCCTGTTTATTTGTTTCAACTAATGTAAGTATTTTTTATGTTTTTTCTTATTATTTTGAAATATTGCCAATGGATCAATTGAAACATATAACTATGAAATCACACACGAGTAAAGAAAAATGAAAATTAAGTATAATGTTTTTAGAAATTATTATGAAAAGCAATCCCTTCGCCTAAAGTCTCGTCTGGTAAAGTTTCATTTGACTTTTACAGGCAGGGTTTTGTCAGGCCTTTCCATTTACTTGACTACCCTATAGCAACTTATCGCCATAGTTTAAGTTTAAGCAAACTTGAAAATTAGCTTCACCCTCCCGTTTATTTTAACCCCTTTACTTGATAAAGGGGATTAAATGCTGCACTGTCTAAAAAGTTTAACGATTGACATTTCAATTATACACAGCACGCATATCTATTTAAATTACTTGTAAATCTTAAACTTTGTCATCTATTTAAGAACTTTTTTTTAAAATAATATTTTTGTAGGCAAGAAACGCAAAAAAGTACTATTGATTGTAAAATCTTTTTAAATTGAATAAAAAAATGTCATTTGTTTTATCAAACACTGTTTATTCCACTTTACATAAAGTGGAATAAACAGTGTTTGATAAAACAAATTACAATGTTTTCAAACCTCCACAATGCCTTAACTATAAATAATATAATAAATCAATAAAAAATGTTTCTTGTTGTTTGAATCATACTCGTACAAGAATACCTACCACTTCATTCAATACAGTTTCAAATTTATTTCATAGAAAAAGTATTAAATTGGTATGTTTATCAAATTATCTATAATATCATAAAAATACATATAGATTCATCATACGGCAAACCTAATATTACCATACAGTCATTATTTTAGTTTTCGACAGACAACTTGGTATTTGAAGCAATAAATTTTGTTAAAACAGAAATACTCCGGTATGTGAGTAAAGGCAACATAAATGGAAAAGCCAATTTTTCTCATGGTAAAACAACTCTTCAATTGAACTCTATATTTTCGCTACAATTTTATTTCAGGATAATTATATTTTACAAACCTTAACAAAAAAATATTACATACATGCTATCACGCTATCACGTCACGTTATGTGTTATTTTTTATTGTTTACTTTGTAAAATGACTAAATGATCAACAACCAACATTAGCAAGAAATTATTTTTTGCATTTAAGCACACAAAAATAGATTAAGTTTATTAGTTGTAATTTATTTTTATTAAGCAATGTTTATTCCACTTTTTGTAACGGTATAACCCTGCTGGTTTCAAGGCTTTCACCTCCTCATCAGGGGAGCACAAACAAGACGTTTGTGCTCCTCTGACGATGAGGTGAAAGCCTTGAAACCGGTAGGGTTATACCGTTACAATAAGTGGAATAAACAGTGTTCAATAAAAACAAATTACATTATCTTTAAACCTCCACAATGTTAACTATAAATAATATAATAAGTTTTACTTTTCTCATAATTTTACTCGTATAATTGAGTTTATTTTTAATAATCGCTGCTATATCAGAATATTTTTCGTCATCCTTCAAAATATTTAGAGAACAACATTACATTATACATAAAAAAATATTTGTATCATTTAGTTATAAAGTATATGTTTAATTACTTATAAAAACACTCATTTCATCCTTCATCTTCACGCGCATTGCCATTAACACATTTTATTTGTCGTGTTATGACTAATCAATTATAAATTTGGTGTTTTGTTTGGTAACAATTTTTTCTCATGGTTAATACGAAATAATGTGTGAGCCTAATATTTGACAAAACTTCTATTAAAAAGAACTTAAACTTATTTTGGAAACATTTAACTTAAATTTAAATCTACCTATAGGAATAATATTTAACAAAGATTATTTTTTCAGAATAATTTCAATTAAGACAACGGATTGCGTCTCCTTACAAAAATAATCATTTTAAGGAATCGTTTTTTTTAATTTAAATACACAAGAAATTTTATTTGAAAACATCCAATGTTTTAAAAATGAAAGCAGGTTAAAGATACCTTATTTTTATCAAACCTATATGCAATTTTAACAAGTTTTATTAAACCTAATATGAAATATTAAGCTTAACGGTATTTTAAATAAATAATACTTATACGGGCAAATATAATGCCTGAACATAAATTTGATTTATTTGTTAACGTTTATTTTATATTTTTTTAAATTTATGCTATAGGAGATTCAATTTACGCAAGGCATTGTGTTTGATCGTAATGAAATTAATCCTTCGGGATCTCTACAGGTATGTTATATTCTGTCAAATGGAAGAGCTTCAAGCCGAGGCCGCTAGAGCTTCGGTGCTGGCTTCAAAGCATCGATAGAGACTGCAATACCACCAACCTATCTGACCTACATCTATTTTATCGAAGAATGTTTGTCTAAACCAGGGATAGCCAACCCGAAGCGGGTAACCAATTAGTGACTAATCGTAACGCTATTATGTATTTTGATTTAGTTAAAAACCAGCTACAATAAAAAACCCAAACTTACCTATGACTAATGTAATTTAGCAAATTATTAATTCTAAACCTAAAATTATATGAAAATTGTAAATTAAAAAAACAATGAATATTAAATTTTTTTAAAAGTTGTTTACGAATCTGTGTGTATTTTAAATTAATGCAAATTAAAGCATTTTGTCTTATAAGAAAAATTATCTCTCAACGGTAACACATTAAACATTAAATATATTA
Source organism: Odontocerum albicorne (assembly GCA_949825065.1). Classification (NCBI taxonomy): domain Eukaryota; kingdom Metazoa; phylum Arthropoda; class Insecta; order Trichoptera; family Odontoceridae; genus Odontocerum; species Odontocerum albicorne. The sequence goes on along the minus strand of OX463847.1, from coordinate 20,330,714 downwards.
TTATTATCAAACATAAAAGATGTATGTAAGTCCACGAAATTATTTGATTCTTGCAAAACAGAATATACGCTTCAAGTCAAGACAATTTATAATTAGTTTAGTGCTTTAATGTTCTTTGTTATTGTTTTATCTAGTATCAAAATAAAATTTCATTATACAAACTCCCAGAGATTAATTCTTTTGTAAAACAGAATTTCTTTTTTTTTAATATCTGGTTAAATCTAAATTTCACTGAGTTGGCTGTCCCTCGTCTTGGCAAAAATGAAGGGTTTTCGGAAACAGACTTATGTAATAATACACCAAAGACCATTTTTCCAAGAATATTAACTTATTTTAATTATCATCTTATCAATTTGCATAAAACAACAAATCAATTTGATTATTTATTGTTAAGATATGTCAAGTATCACAATATATTTACACTATATCTTGAATTTTTACATATTTGTATGATATGGATTGCAGTTTCTGTCAAAATAACAAATTCAGCTGATTTAAAAGAATATGTCTTTGAAGAATAATTACTTTTATTGTGTAATATTTTTATAATGGCTGAATATAGTATTCAGTCATTGCTTGATTGTAACATTTATTTTATTATATCTTTTCATAAATATGCAATTACGTAACTATAAAAAAAAACCCTTCAAACAGAAACTCCAAAGTAATTAATATGGAATTGCATGTTATAGTTGATTCAAATATTTATATAAATTTCAACAAATTTTATGATTTTTTTACCTTTATCACCTTAATAAAATTCTTTGATTCTTGTTTATAATGGTTTCAAAAGTAGTTTTTTTAATTCATCATACTTATATTTATGTAAATTATTAAGTAACTTTATATAATTATGATAATGTAATATTTTTAATTTATATATTTTTTTCCTGTGCCATAACTTGACAACGACACGTGTAATAAAATATAGTTAATCACAATAAATATAGAATGTGACATGAAAAAACCCTTAATTTTAAATTAAAGTTGTTTTTTAAATTTCTCTAAGATCAAATTTCTATTTCTCAAGGTTTAACCATTTAAAAAACTTAACTTCCATCCTAGAAATGAAAGTCAGATTTTTTATAGTTTACGAGTATTATACATTTAATAATTCTAAACATGTTCACCATCTTAGTGTAAACAAATCAAGATGCGATCGATATTAAAGTTTAATAAAGTCATTCTGGAGTGGATTTTCAGTAATGAATACATAAATACATTTTCAGCCATAAATTCATATTAATTATTATTCAAGTCGCGGATCGTCTTAAGTTAGTGGTTTTACTGAGTGATTGATAGTTTAAACATATCAGAGAAAGAAATTCGGTTGATTTAATACAGAAGTTACTAGCTTATTGTCAGTCTACTGAAAATTGATTCAGAAATTGTTTAACATCGAGTAAAATCATAATCTTTCAGTTCTTAATGTTTTTATTTGAGAAAGAAAACAAATCTGCAATGTTACCAAAAATAATATGATTTAAAACCCGTCCTTCATTCAGCAATTTGGTTTTTCTAATTTTGCGCAATAAACAATAATACATTTATTTCTTATACGAGTGTGTGATACATCGGTCACTTTTAATATATATTTAAATAACTTATCTAATATTCTGCACACACTGATTTCGTGAATATAATGGAAGTTGTGATTTTTATAATTGTACGAGGGTTTGTTTGGTAATGGACCTGTATTCAATTTACGAGGGCTTTGTAATGAACCTGTATTCAATATCAGTATAAGTCTAAAAAGTAATGGTGTGTTATTACCCCTCTTATTCCTCTCTTCCTTATTCCTATTCCTGTCTTATTCCTCCCTTCAGAATTTGTATGCCACCAAAATAAAAGTGAGTTAATCATTACAAAAGTACAACGAAGCTATAAGGAAATTAAAATAATGCAGAAATCAATCATTCAATCTCATTTGGTCAAAAAAGGGAAACCAAAGTTTTAAAAAAATGTTTTTTTTTAAATGAAAGATTTTTGAAGAAGATGTAACATGGAAAGCGTTTAAACTCTGTTACAAATGCTCGCACAGTAAACTATGGCACAAACCGTAATCTCCACGTTTTAAACTAATAGTCAATTATTTAAACACAATCATTTGTATGTTATTTATATCCTGGACCACTATAAAGTGGTCCAGGATATAAATAACATACAAATGATTGTGTTTAAATAAACACAATCATTCATTAAAGTTCATTCATTCATTAAAGTACTAATAAAATCCGATGACTTAAAACCTAAATTCCTAGTTTTTTTTTTAACTAAATCAATGATAATAATTGAAAACTTGAACAGCAGACCAGAATAACTTAGGTTTTCATTTAAATATAATATATGCATTTTTATAGGCAATTCTGCAGTAGTTTAATATGATATTGGAAATATTTCGTTATTTACTCAAATGAAACATTTAAAATATTATATTCATAAATGTACAAATAACAAGTCACTAGCATTATATATTTACTCATGTTTTATGTATTATATAAAATCTGACTGAATACACCATTCAACAAAGTATTTTATTATATTATACTCAATTATTTAAATACGAACGCTTATTTTCGTTTGAATAATTTGTGGGCAAAGTGGCATATCCTTAAATAATTAATACTATTTAAGAAGAGGGAAAAAACATATTTGTAAAATGTATATTTGAACCAAAATGGACAAATAATGTAAAATATGAATATTAAGAATTATTATTGCTGAAATTAAAATTGTTCATATTAATGAACGCAATTGGAGGGGTGGAACGAGCCAATTAAAATTTAAAAATTGTGCACATGTTGATATCGTTAGTGTTTTTCTCGTCCAAACAATTAAGATTTAAGAATTTATTTCAATTTATTTCAGTTTTCTATAGATTTTTATTTTAATTACAATAGAAAATTTCGTGCTCAGTTCGTTTTTAACCAACACCCTTTTAACTTGTAAAATAGAAATATTTTAAAGTTGTTTACTATGTAAGTATTCAACGTGTCAAATTAATGTAATTATGTATTAAATAAATAAGTAGATATTTAATTACCTAATTATGTTATATATCCAGTAATTGAAGTTATCGTGGTGTCCTCAAAAAAACAATACCCGATAAAAAATCTGTTGTAAATTCGATGACAATGAAAATTATTTTGAATTTTTTTAAAGCGTAAACATGTAATCAATAATTAAAACTCATTTCACCAGCTGTGAAGTGAACTCTTATATAGTCTCATTTATATGATAAAGAAAGTGATCTTTTATTTTACTTCAAGAACTGGATATACAATCCTCAATATCAAGTATATTTTGAATATTAGGACATGTTTCTTCAGAACAATAACTACTTTTAACTGTGTATGGTGCTTCGTAGTTTGAAAGATGCTAAGAAAGGATCATGATGAATGTTTGGTCCAATTTCCGCAAATTTACCCATAACTATTATGAAACTTTAGTTGAACTTAATTTTTCATGGATATCTTTAGTAGTTTAGATTTTTAATATTTATTCTTTTCCAGTCACATTGAAAGTTATGAATGTTAAATCAATGTAATCAAATGTACTTGATTTCTTACTTGTATTTTTGAATTTTTCCTGTTTTAAGTATTATGTAAAGTAGACATTTTTATTTCAATAATTGATTAGTTCTATTTTCAAAAACTTTAATACAAACGATGTTTAAAAACACAATATGTTTGTTCTGTTCTTGTTTTGGTGAGTTTTACTATTTTTTTATTACCAAGTGAAAATAATATTCTTATTTCACAGTAATTCTTTTACGAAAATGTATTGAAAAATGTGTATGTTTTCTCACTTGAAAACTTATGACGAAATTTTCAATTTTTTTGTACATGATAAATATTTTTTTCGAACATTATAAATCATTTTTTACACCACCAAGGCGATGTTTAAGGACAATACCTTTTTTGCATTCATAATAATTAGAAAGACTATATCGCCAATACATTTAATTTTACTATTTTCCTTGAAGACAGATTTGCTTTCGACAAATAGGTATTATATTATTTCATAATAAAAACTTTCAATTTTATTGCTTTTAATATTTTTTACACTTCAAAGATTTTATTTTAATTTTGTTAATTTTCTCATTTGTATAAAATTTTGAAAGTTAAAACATTTTCATAATTATTTGATCAGCCATACAAAATAGAGAAAGGTTGCGTCAAAAAGTATGTTTTTATCATTGCAAATATAAATGTTAATAAAATATATATTGTGTATTATAGATAACAGCCAATATGTATATATTATGTATGCATATTATTAAAACTTTAACATGTAAAACTTAATGTATTGTGCTTTTATATAATTATTTTTTTAATTACTCATTTTGTTCCAAATCAGTAAGTTAATGTCTATTTAATATATGTACCCTTCATTTAATTAATGAAATGTTTGTTTTAAAATGTTCATTCGTGGTTTCGATTAAACCGGTTTTATATATAAAAAGTGTTTCAATTAGTTACAAAAGTTTTTATTTATTAAAAAAAACATTTTAATCAGATTAGTGAAACTTTCATTCTTTTGGTTTTCATCAGATTAGTGAAACCTTCATTCTTTTGGTTTTCAAATTCACCATTGATCACCCCACCCTATTTGGCGTGAGGTGCTTTCACACACCATGTCTTGAACGAATAGTTGGCAAATATATTAAAATCTTCTTCAGTTTATCAAATGAAATCATTTCAGATATTTATTTATATTATACATTTCAGATGTTTGTCGAATGCTTAAAACGGGTAGATTACATGTTTCAGCAGAAAAGATTCCAAAGACCACAAAATACGAAATGTTTCAGTCATTATCTTAAACTTCTTAAATGTTGCATGAATTGGATTTTATTGATTTTGTTTTATATGAGAAAATCGTTGTTTCGATGAGTAACAACGTGAACGTGGCATTAAAATTCACATACACGTATGTGTAAATAAACACACAAAATACCATTTAAATATACGAGTATTTTTCAAAATATATATAAACGACAAAAATTCCATTTCGATATATTATATTTCCATCTACCATATAATGTGATCATATATGTTATTGACGTAGAAAATATAAAATAAAATATTTTGAAAAACAAGTGTGTGGATTAAACATAAACATTTATACTAGTTAAAAATATTTACAAAAATGTTAATTGGAAATTTATTTTTGAAAAAGTTAAAAAAGATAACGGATGTCTTAGGTTTAGATTAAAAATAAAATAAAATAGAATAGCTAAAGAGTTAGCTAACAGTAAATTTGGGTATAGATGATGAGAAATAATTATTTACTATTTCGAAAAAAAAATATGAAGGAATTTTACGATAAAGCAATCGCTGCTTCTGATTGCAATAAGTAATTCACTTGAATTATTTTAACTCGGTATACTAGTTACATTGATTAATTAATATTTATTATTTATTCAATATATATACATTATAATATAGTATCTTAATAAAAATATAGCAAAACACCTGATCCCGCTTTCAATCATATATGAACTCCGATCCTGGAAAAAATGGTAATTAATTTTACATAATATAAATGTTTCTCTTTGATTTAATAGGCACAATGTGGTTAAATGCACATCCATGTCATAGGTGGCTGAAATAATCATTTAAATTTTCGTTCACCTCTCAATGTCATCAAAAACATCTTCTGCATTTCCTTTCATCCGCTTCATCATTAAAGCTTTGAATTTTCATTATTTTAACATACATGTTAGATTTATGAGTGTTTTCAATTTACCGCATGAATTATTACGTGATTTATATTTTTAAATATTGTATGTGTGTTTATTTTATATTCGTAAAATGCATATAAATTTTCTCTTTTATTCTCTACTTGATTAATCATCACATTTTCTTAAATATTTTTTTAATATTGTTAGACTTGTTTGAAAAGGGTTACAAGTATCATTATTCGTATCATTCTTCAATAAGTCACGAAAAGTTTATATTCATAAGTAATATATTTAAAAAACTACCCTTTATTCTTTCGTTTATTGTTTGCTACCTGCGATACTATAATTTGCTTCTGTGTATATATTAGTTTTTCTATAAGCTCTATCCATAAACATTAAATATATTATTATTTTATATTATGCAATGATTCGAGATATTCAATAATATGTTTCACATAATCGAGAAGAGAGTATTACAAGGTGCTAATAAAATAAAAACAGTCTAAAAATGAAAAAAAGTTTTCATAAAATGTGTAATCATTTGCCATCACGTTAATCCTCTTTGAGTGTTCAAAAATTCATCTTGCTTTCTGAATATGTACCGTTTCTCCAATATATTTATCTTCTTCTTCTTTTCGTGTCAAAAGCACTGTACTACTTCCACTCAGGATACTGTCACCTGAACAACACTGAGCGTTGCACGAATCAAGTCCTCTTCAGTGCAAGACACCGTCCTCTGGAACTGCAGCAAGTATCTATTGATGGGAGTATTGTTACGACTCTTTTCCGATATTCCTTTACTTTGAGGTTAATTTAATTTTAAATTATTTAAACTATGAAAATTATCAGAATCAAGTTTGTCTCGAATAGCTCAGCGGTTTAATTGAAAAAGAAACACAGATCTCTTTAGTCTCAGAATTCGACAGGTAATAACACACAAATTTCTCACAGCACATACGAGTACATCACAGGAAAGGTAATGATAATGAAACACAGTAACAATTTAGATTAAAATGATTTATTTTCACTACCGGATCAAATGATCCAGGTAGGACTAGTTTGACTTTGAATAAGAATCTGACTATTAAATCCACTTGAAGAGTTTGATTTTAAAGGATTAATCTCCTTTGCAAGAGAGATTATCTCAAACGATCGCTCAGGCAGTGTCGTAAAACAAATAACTAGGTAATGCAAAAATTGAAATCACCAAAAGAATTACAAATAAGATAGGATCACAATACCTCCAAAATTATAATGACGTAATTGTTGTAGTCGTGATGCAACAGGCCTCTTCAGTGTCTGGACATCACTTAGACGCAAATTCTAGGAGCTGGAACTGAGGATCAAGTCGTGACGGCAGCGAAGCCAACTTTCCTGCAAGCCATTTGACAAAGGCGTAGGAGAACTCGTTGATGGATTTGAAGAACGTGAAATAGTTTTGAAATATGACGCAATCGGCACGTGGCGTCTTTGGTGGAGAAGAAATCTCGGTGGTGAAATGGATCAGAGAAGAAGATCTCGGTGACAAAATGAATTCTAAATGTATTAAAGATTAGAATTGGGCTCGAGCCGTAATTATTAATTAAATGAATTACGATGTACTTTAGCACAAAACAGACAAGAGTCTATTCGTTGGGGTTCCGCGCGGCGATGAGGCGGCAGTTCCCTGGGCTGAAGATATATCCCAGCGAGGGGTAGGGGGGATCCTACTTCACCACCTGACACCTGCCTTTGAAAGATCTAAACCATTGACGCGGCTCTATTCCGCCCTCTATGATATTACCGCCTTAGGTATATGAAACAAATCATATTTCGATCACGTGAAATAACTTCTAGAACATCGAAGAACATCATGCTTTCTTGATAATTTAACACGTTCTATCTGAATGTACAGAAATTAACGACATTTCAAAATTTTATTTTTTGTAAAGCTGACCATTTTGATCAAAATGGGGTCTTCAATGCTTTTTGATTTTTCTTTATCCATTTTGATTATTCAAAATAATATACTCCTCACAGTATCCTTTCCATTGAACGCATCACTCATCATTCTACGCATATTTTTTATCGTCCACTCGGCTTGATTGTAAAACGACCCTCCTGGCTTCATCAGATGTGCTCCATCCATATTTTTATTTCGTAAAAAAACTAAAAATATTATTTATATCAAAATACCTCTCGTATCTAACACCTATACTATTCCCATCCAAAGTTTTCTGGATTATCTTTTGTTTTTAAATATTACTTTTCATTCCCTACACTTAAGAAAGGAGTTATGGATCCCGAAAATAATTTAACTAATAAATAGGTACAAATCAATAAATCTGTCAGATGTACTTTGGTCGCCAGACGGATGCATGGCTGCGCGGTAACGCACTGACCTTCGGTGCGGAAGGTCGCCGGTTCAAACCCCGCCCTGTGATATTCCTCTCGAATGACACAGATATTTGTTCGGCCTAGTATTCGTGGGTATAAGGATTCTAATGTCTTCGATCATATTTATTATTTTAAAATAGGGGGGGACATGCCGGTGTGCTCTGATCGTCACACTTCAGGTGTGCTATCGGATCCAGTACAGTGGTGAGTTTACTGGTGTGCAACAGTTCAGTCACTTAAAGTGTAAAAAAAGAAAAAATAAACGAAAACTCCACGGCACAGCTTCGCTTTCCAACTGAATTGACGTTGGGATTCTCGATTCCGAGGCCCAGCAGCGACGACGATGGTCGCCAAATGCAAAAAAATGAGTGAGATTTTATTTAAAAAGCTAGCTTACAAAAATTATTTTTGATTTGCCGTTTATCATCTTTATAAGGACCTCTTTTTTAATGACACGTTTTGAGTCTTCATAACTTTGTATTGTATTACACTTTTGTATATTCAGTCCAACCTAACGAACTTATTACTATGTGGCAATCTTTTTAGACTAACCAGAAAGGTGTCAAAAATACTTGAAGTGAAAACCAAATATCTTTGAGTCTTAAATGACTACATATTTATATTCGATATACTTGTAAATAGCTAATTATATGGATATAACAGCGTATCATTGCGTCCTTTTTCCAGGTTGAAAGCTTTTTCTATCTTTTGTTCAAGTTTTCCGGTTATTATGCAATGAAATTGTCGATGAATAATTTTCCAGGCTGCTGGCGCACAATAAGAGCGCAGGAAGTTCCCAAAAACGTATGAACTTTCCATGAAATATTACTCCTGCTGCGGAGCAGGGTAATCAATCTCATTTTGTATACCAGGACGAAACAAGAATATGTCCCATGAAGGTTATATTCATATTTTACGAAGTATAGAAAATATTCTGTCATACGTTAAGAAAATTGGAATATAGGATTTTATTACATTATCTGATACAAACCAAAACTGTATTACTGCCATCTTAGATCATATTAAAATATTCTAGAAAACGTATAATATATTTTTTCTTTGTTTAAATAACATTTATATAAACTATTAAACATTAAGAAATCACAGATAAAATATATAAAAATATCCGTGTGCAAAATTTTTACTTTATTTTAAAATATTGTAAGAGATTTATTACTTAAATATTTATAAACTATTGTAATATTCTCTCACTGATCTTAACTGAAGTTCGAATACTTAGTTGTATTTTCGCTTTTAAATTAACAAGTACATAAACGAATACAGATGCTTCATACATGCATTATGAATATATATACTAAAATCGTGATAGGAAATATTATCTCACTGATCTCAACTAAAAGTTCTAATCATTTGGTTTTATTTTCACTTTTAAACAAACAAGTACACAAACGAATACAATTTTTTCACAAATGCATTATTACAAAACTATTAAATATGTTTAATTGATTTCGTAACAAAGAAACATGATGGCAATTGTCAATGTATGAAATTGAATAAAATCAACAAGTTAAATTAAATAATATACCATTTGAAAAAGTTTAGCAAACACAACTATTGTAATTAGCTTTTTGTAAAAGTCATATTTGTTATCAAATTTAAATATGACATTTAAAATGTTCTCATAGAACAAACGAACATTAATTTTGTTTCCGTTTTTATTATGGATTTGGTATTTTTAGTTTACTTTAGAAAAAATAGGACTCGATTTATGTGTCTGATATATTATATTTTCTTCGAAAATTTTCCACTAAACCAAACTATACATTATATTCATCTTGCAATATTAGCACCTCAGGTATTTTATTTATTTATTGGGTGATAAGTTATAGAAATTTTGAAGATTTTTTTATTCTTAAGTTTTATTTCGTAAATATAAAGTATTGTCGAAAATTCAACTTTTATTTCTTTATCGTTGTATTTTATTTTTTGCGGTATTTTCGCGAAGCTTTTTGTTTTGGCAATTTGGAACACAGTTTTTTTCTGGCAGAAAGATACGGAAAATAACCCTAAAGTTGTAAACGAATTACGTGCAGACATGTTCACCTCGTAAGAAAAACGTGCTTTTGCAAGCAAACGTAGGGAGAGAACATTAAAATCTCTCTAGCCAAGCACATTTACTACGGTCGATAGCCCCACATCGCAGCCTGCACTCGCCAGTCCAGCGCCCTAAAAACCTATTTGTATAAAACATTCGACGTACTCCACGTTTTGTATAATATATATTTATTCTAATCTGGCCAAGTTATCTACCATAGATATACTCTACGTTATACATTGAAGTACTCAACGTTATACACAACATTTACATACAAAGATATAATACTTTACATTGCTAACATCTTTAGAAAGAAGATTGACATAAAAACAGGACGTTCTATATAACAACGACGTAATTGGAATTATATATAATACATACGAGTATCATAAGATCGACATGCACTATATTATGGCTAGATACTCTCTTGGCCCCGGCCACACGCGGGATGATCACAAGTCGCCTTTGGTGCGTGTAATTACGTCAACTATAAAAAATGAGAATTCCTCAGAACTGAGTTACTTTTTTCGTATCGCTATGTTATGAGTTAAGCTCAATGTTCAAAATAGGCAAGATATTCTTGAACCCACAACCGTCTCAACGAGCAACTGCGACAATCCATATTTCATTGTATGATTATATCTACCCTTTATACAATCCCTCTATTGAATTAAATTGATCTGAGTGTAAGAATAGGAAGCTGGCGTCTTTACCGCATTTGTATAAATTTAGGAAAACATATTTGGTGAGAAAATTGCAGAAAACTTACCAAGCGAAGACAAACCACAAATTAACCTTTGTTGATCTTCTGATATGTGATAGTGAAGACAGCTTTAGGTTGAGTGTAGTATATTTGTGTAGCGTTCACATAAAATCATAAATTCTGATAAAACCTCCCAAAAAAGGTTGTTTTCAAGTACTTCCTGGACCTGCACACGCCACTCATATTTCTAACACTGCGAGGTAGAATATTCCTCGCCACAGGATCGGCAACAGCAAAAGCCCTGTCATAATACCCCGCCCCATTGGATCAATTCGTAACAATTAATTTAACAGAGTTTTCACACGAATCGCTAAAGTTGTCTGAATCAGAATTATGAATTATTAAATATTTATTTTACCTTTGCGGTGATACATTGAAATTACTTAACTAAACGTAATGATGGCCACATAGCACAACATAACTTAATCCGATTTTCATTTAATTTCTTAACATTACCCGTGTTACTTATCAAAATATTTTTCTTTAATTGGATTTTTTTTATACACGGTACTTTATGAAAAATAAACAAGTCGATCTCCATGGCTTAGTTGGTGATACGACCGTTTTCCGCCACAAGGTGTGCGGATTCGATTACTTTGACACCATTTTTTATAGGGGTTTATGTCTGGTTTGAATGTATTACTATCACATATTGGATGATCTAGAAAGGTTTCTTTGTATTTCGTATTCCGTTGATAAGTTTTCTGCAGTTTTCTTACCAAATATAGTATTTTAAACATACGCGAATACGGGGAATTACACAATTCAATTATCACAGCCACCAGTTTCCAATCCTTACAATCAACTTATTTGTTTTATTTTATCTAATATATTTAATCTATCAATACGAGTGGATTCCATTTCCTAATTAGGGCGCCCTTGAGGAAAGTCTTCTAAACGACGTTATTTAAATTGTAATTTTATTATTTTGACTTCTTCTTCTTGCTTCTTCAACATATTTTTGGTTGGTAGAAAGAATTTGTCACACGGCAATAAGCTCACCAGTATGTACTGTATCTACGAAAGTGTGGTAATAATATAAGCAATAATACTGGTTATTTTTAACTCGTTCTATACAATATTGTTCCCGCCTTAATATTCTCGTAAATCTCCATTGTTGCACTAGGGACTTAATGAGTATTTAAAAAAGTATGATGGAAATTTTTATTTTCGATTCTTTATGTGATATTAACAATAAAAATGATAATATTGCTTAGATGTATGTGTCTACCATCTTTATGTGATATTAATAATAAAAATGATAATATTGCTTAGATGTATGTGTCTGCCATCTTTATGTGATATTAACAATAAAAATGATAATATTGCTTAGATGTATGTGTCTACCATCTTTATGTGATATTAATAATAAAAATGATAATATTGCTTAGATGTATGTGTCTGCCATCTTTATGTGATATTAACAATAAAAATGATAATATTGCTTAGATGTATGTGTCTACCATCTTTATGTGATATTAATAATAAAAATGATAATATTGCTTAGATGTATGTGTCTGCCATCTTTATGTGATATTAACAATAAAAATGATAATATTGCTTAGATGTATGTGTCTGCCATTGTTTCAGTTTATCTCGAGCGCATTATAAATCTAAATTTCTCGTGAAACAAATGTTTTCTATTTGATCACACTATTGTCTTCCACGCAAGAAATCTTCCACGCAAGGTGATTACATAAAAGTAACTCGAGTGTGACATTTATAATTCTACATAATTATTCCGGACTCGTAATATTATACAGCTTCTTACTACGATCGGCTCGTTTTCATAACTAGGAATTATCTCCATACATAATCCCTCGTTAAATTTGCCATTTAGAATCCATACATCTCGCGTGATAAATGGAGTAAGCGTCGCTTAAGATTTATATTGACTAATTTCCCTATAATATTCGCATAAAGACGAAGTACGGTTCGCTTTTCCCCACTCGCGTTAGAAACGAGGTAGGTATCAACCTCTATGGAATTAATACCCTGATGCTTTCCTTGTCACAATGCAACTCTGTGTTTTATATCGTTCAAGAGCAAGTAGATATACTCCAGCTTTTATAAGAATGAAATGTTTCTCTTCTTAGATGTAGAACTATAATAACGTATGAAATCGAGTCACGGTATGGTGTCACTTTCACATGTATCATATACAGGGTGTCCCGTATTGAGTGAATCATATTTAGGGTGGTGATAGATTGGGTCAAGACCTACCAGAATATCAAAACTTGACCTCAGTAAAAACCTTACAATTTTTAAGTTATTCGGACTTTTGTAAAATTTCGTAAAATCCCTACCTTGCATCACATTTTTTGCTGCGTTGTGTACAAATCACCATTTTCGTAATTTTTTTTTATCGTGAAATACTTTTGAATAGTAGCGCCGTATCTATCGCATACAAAATGATTTCCAAAATGATTAGGGGTGTACAAAAAAAGTACTTGAAAAATAAAAAAAATCTTAGTTAAAATTTTTACGCTAAACTTTGGCCTTCTGTGGTAAAAAAATGGTACTGGGCATTTCCAAAATACTACTTTAAAAAGTTGCTCATTTAATGGAGATTTCAGAATAGTGCAACACAATTAGATTTTTTTACGAAAAATGAAATAATATTATTTTATATTCAAAAGGGGCTAATTCTGACCAAAGTTCAAGTGAAAGGTATTAATGCAAAATCTACTTCATTTTGTTTCTGTCACGTATTAACTGTTGTAATTCGTGTTAGCAATGTCTTATTATAGCGCAATATTTCACTACCTACCACCGATTGGTTTAAACCGAACAAAAGGTAGCAAATAATAGATAGCAAATGGCGTCCATTTGCTCTCTCGCTCTTTTTCGTGTCAAAACGTGTAAGCCTTGACTATCAGTACGATACCTTACACTGTGCGCGTCGCATCTCTTTTCTCCCAAGTTATTGTTTTCATACCTACTGTTTTTGCTTTGGACCCGGACTTTGTTTTGCCTATCGATTTGGACTTGTGTGAACTTAATATTTTGGTGTTCCCCTGGATTTTGTTGTGTTTATCTACTTGGACTTTTTTTGTGATCATAACGACTTGGCTTCCTCTTTGATTTTTTGCATCCTGTGGTAACAAGCAACTATTACTAACATGGCGAACAGGAATTTTGGGTATACTCCACCTGAGTATGCCGAAATGCATTTAATTTATGGCGAAGCGGGTCGTAGTGCCAGAGCAGCTGCAGCACTTTACGCAGAACGTTTCCCTAATCGCAGGCATCCTAACTATGAGGTATTCATCAGAATTCACAACCCGTACATGGAAGGCAGAATCCCTGTCTGACGTGGTTGTGAAGGACGGTCTCAAACTGTACATGATGATACAATTTTGCAAGAAAGGGAAGAAGACTCGTCAACTTCCGTGCGGATGATCCAACAGCGTACGGGTATACCAAAAACTACCGTGCACAGAGTTTTAAAAATATATGCATTTCACCCCTACCACATTCAACGCGTACAGACTCTGTTACCAAGAGACTCCGCACAAAGAGTCCAATTTTTCCGCCGAATGTTGCAAAAACACCAAGAAGATCCTGACTTTTTTAATAAAGTTTTATGGAGTGATGACTCTGCCTGTAGGAGGGATGGCTACATAAACCTACACAATATTCATAGCTGGCAGCTTGAAAACCCATACGAGATGAGAGAAGACTGGTCCCAGTATCAGTTTAAAATAAATATGATATGTGGACCGGTATCTTCAATGGGAAAATCTTGGGCCCAGTAGAGCTGCCACCAACACTAAACTCCGACAATTATTTGGAGTTTTTGGAAGAACAACTGCCACTCCTCCTCGAAGATGTTCTCTAGAACTACGGCTAACAATGTGGCTGCAGAATTATGGGTGGCCTGCGCGTTATGGTCGACAAGTAAGAGCCCACTTGACAACGCGTACCGTGGGCGATGGATTGATCGTCTTGGGGCAATAATGTGGCCTCCTCGGTCACCTGACCTTAATCCTCTGGATTATTTTTACTGGGGCTGTCTAAAAGATAAAGTTTACCATAAAGCCATTCGCAACGAGGTTGAACTGCGCCAACGAGTGAATGGGGCGGGCTGCCCGTAAAATTTCGACGTTCAGTTTGAGATTGCTGAAGCGATCATTTTTTAGGAGATGCCGAGCTTGCATCAAGACAGAAGGGCGACAATTCGGGCATCTCCTGTAAAATTCATTGAATAAAACATTTTTTAAATATTTTAATTTGTGTTTCATTCATCATCATGAAATTAAATCACACAAACTTGCACATTAATGCTACAATAGGTGCGCTACGAGAAACCAAATGAAGTATATTTTGCATTAATACATTTTACTTGAACTTTGGTCAGAATCAGACCCTTTTGAATAAAAAATAGTATTATTTCGTTTTCCGTAAAAAAATCTAATAGTGTTGCACTATTCTGAAATCTATATTAAATGAGCTTCTTTTTAAAGTAGTATTCTAGAAATCCCCAGTACATTTTTTTTACCACAGAAGGCCAAAGTTTAGCGTAAAAATTTTAACTAAGATTTTTTTTATTTTTCAAGTAATTTTTATGTACACCCCTAAACATTTTGGAAATAATTTTGTATGCGATAGATACGGCGCTACTATTCAAAAGTATTTTACGTTAAAAAAATATTACGAAAATGGTGATTTGTACACAACGCAGCAAAAAATGTGATGCAAGGTAGGGATTTTACGAAATTTTACAAAAGTCCGAATAACTTAAAAACGGTAAGATTTTTACTCAGGTCAAGTTTTGATATTGTGGTAGGTCTTGACCCAATCTATCACCACCCTAGATATGATTCACTCAATACGGGGCACCCTCTATGTTAGGTATATATGTAAAACTAGTGATAACCCGTCATTAATGACTGAAGTAAATAAAAAACTTGAATATATTTTAATAATATTTTTTAAATAAATGTATAAGTTCTTTGACATTTATATTTTTCTGTAAAACAGTCAAGTCATATTTTCTTAATATATACATTATTTGTCATTGTTATTTTATTTCTAATAATCATATCAAGGAATGACAGCTGTCAATTAGATAATAATTGTTCTGAAATAACGAAATAAAGTGATTATGGATGAATATAAACTTAAGGATGATCTCATGAGTAGGACAAAGAAGAGCACTCTGAGAATAAATGAAGAAAGACTAACAAAATAAATATACATTACAAATATGGTTGGAAAGCGTGTTGGAGGAAGACCAAGGAAAGCATAGTAGTATCAAGAAAATGATATTTTGAAAGAAGGAAACGTAAGAAGCAAGATAAATCGTAAGAGCTGTATGAGAAGGTGTATAGATATGGAAGAGGCAAAATATGTGTGTCGAGATAGAAAAGCCTGGCGCTCTGTCCTCTTGACCTGCCTCAGCAAGGAAACGGCGTGATGATATATTTGTATGCATTACAAATTATTAATACGATTAAGAACTGTAACAATAATGATATTCAGAAACTAAAAAAAAATATACTCGCACCACATGTCATTTCAAAGCATCTTTATTTTTTCAATATGACAGATCTCTCTCTCTCTCTCTCTCTCTCTCTCTATCTCTCTCTCTCTTTGAATAATGGCCGTGAACTCCTATATACTCGTATAAAGGAGTAAATATGACAGATCTGTCACTTCTAAATTATTTTGTTTTGGTTTCTATGGTTCATCACTTGTCACTGGCGTATACTCCTTCGTATATAAGAGTTCACGGCCATTATTCAAGAAGAAGATTTTTATGGTTTTATCGTACTGTGACGTGAGAAACGGCGAGAACATGTCAAATAACATTCATAGAAGTATGAGTGCAAACATTAAATTAATACTATATATATATGCGTTGAACCCACAATGACCATAAAGCTATGGGGAAGAGCGAAAGTGAGGCCTCTGCACAAAGAACAAATCTTATTTAAACTTAAGTAAACTGGTCTGTATATATGATAGCTATGTAGAGTTTATCTATGAAGAAGAGAAATATAAATATACTCATTGAACGTATATTTACAAAAAAAAAGCCGAACTCATATCTTAACATATTTTGTGATAATTGAGAAAACATCTCCCAGGTTGTATGGAATAAAAAGTTCCGACAGAATTTATCTTGAAATACCTACTATATTTAACTAGCTCCATACTTTGCTAATACGGGATTTATGTATCCGATATTTCAAATAAACCACGAAAAATGTGTTTTGCGAATTGGATCCTTTTTCCACACACTATATATTATCATATATATGTCCAATTTATGTTTAAGATTCAAAGCAAAGAAGTCGATCGTTAGTTTTTTTTTAATATCCAAGTATCTTTATACAATATGAGTATACAATTTGTTTAAAAAATATGAGTTCTCAATCTATGGTACGCGATACTGTATAATGTATTCAATGATAAAGATCACTTTTGCTTAAGTGAAGCTTATTTCAGTGAAGTTGGTTCATTTTTTCATATAAATATTACTACGATTTGCTTCGACGATGTTAAAAAATACGAGGTAAATCACATTTTATCGATAGGAAAATAT
Source organism: Odontocerum albicorne (assembly GCA_949825065.1). Lineage (NCBI taxonomy): Eukaryota > Metazoa > Arthropoda > Insecta > Trichoptera > Odontoceridae > Odontocerum > Odontocerum albicorne. The sequence continues at coordinate 20,313,283 of OX463847.1, read as the reverse complement.
ATGTTCATGTTCTTTCGGCCTTTCTCCTTATTTTGAAAGAAACTTGATAGCCGCACGATATTAAAATTTTAAGAAATCAGAATTTAACGAAACATTACGTCTTCTATCGGCTCTAGTTGACATAATACTGAGCAGACTACTAAGGATAGAGGTTATCAATTTTTAACTGTAAAATCGCATGCCAGGCGTGGACGTGACCGGAATTTTTTGGACCTGCCATAGTTTAAAACAATGAAGATATTAAAATTGCGTTTGATATTTCTTTAAAAAAGAAGGAATGAATGAAATAATAATTTGAGGCTTCGGGTTAAATTGAGCTATTTTCCTTAATAAGAAAACTAAAAGATTCATGTTATATTACAACCTTTATCGCAAATAGTATAAATCATCTCATATAAGCACCAAATGAATCACACATTTTTAATAATATTAGATCTTAATAACTTCTAATGATATTGTTTAAAAAAAAACAATCGAGACACTTTGAAGATCACTGAAAGGCTTTTTTATACCCTTTGCTGAAATTATTATTTTAAATTCATTATTTATTATATTATTGATCAAGTAGAAAAAATACTGAAATTACAAGTAAATATGTATAATATATGTACAATACACGTAGGCCACAACATTTCATTAAGCACATCAAGTATCCCTTCATTATCTTCCTGTTATTAATCATATTTAAATGTTTATACGAGATAAACAAGGTTTCATTCACTTCTTACATTAAGTTAAATTAAACCTGATTATAGTGAAATTAACAAGTTAATTTTTTCTTATCAATGTAATTTTAGTGATTCGATTTGGTGATGTTAACACTGAACGATTTATTTTAAAATTAGTGCGGTGCTAAAATTATCCCTTTTGTTAAATCCTTGCAAAATAGTGAGAGAAATTTTAATGCATTTCCACTGCGGATTCACTTTTTTTAACAAATCGAAAGAAAATTTATAAAAACAGCAATGAACGTTTTGAGTTCCCAACAAAAGTTTATATGAACGTCTATAGGCGTTTTCAGCCCTGAACTAGCAAAAAAAGATCTGCAAGGAAATCAAAATATATCGATAGGAAAATATTGTGTTTTGAATTTCATTTTGCTTAAAATAAAAATTAATCAAATGCCATAAAATAAATCAAACCAACAACACAAAGTTTTCTCATAAGGGTGAATTGCATTAATAAAAAAAGGTTGAATTTAATTCAGTCTGACTTGAATAAAAACCTCGATACTTCAAGTGTTTTTCTACTGGTTCCGTGTTAACATACCTAATTTAATATTAAGTTAAAAGATTTTTCAATATAAGATATTCAACTAATAAATACGTACTATGTCCTATACACCAAAATCATTTACCATCATGGCACGAAGGCACGGCGAAGAAGGGGTCTGATTACTCTTATACGAGTGTATGTAGCATGTTTCAGTGTTAGAGCATGAAAAGCGAACTTAATACTTTTTGTTTGGAAATGTCATGAATGTTTTAGGATATGTTTCTTTTACAGCAATTTTATCTTTCTGGCTTTCGGTGTTTCATCGTCTATTTTCGGAAACTTTCCAAGTGCCGCCATAAAAATATACAATAAATCTACACGACAAAGAATATTTTGACTATGAATGTCAGGTTAAATACCAATGTATTCAACTAACATGTTATAGATGCCAATATTTTATGTAAATTTTATTGAAAATTATTTACGGTTTAAAAAATAAAATATATTTTTATTTGAACACTAATATTAGCCCTTGATAGATGAATGAGTAATTCATAAGTTTGTTATTATGCTCGAAAATTTATTTCCAAATAGTCCCATTGAAAAAATCATAAATCAAAAACATGAACTTGCCTCGATTTTTTTATCTGATTCTGATTTCTAGACACGATCTTAAAATTGCACGCAATTTTTCCAGATGAAGTGTACATTTTTGAAGAGCAGTCACTAAAAAAATGTTATTTTTTTATCCACAGACGCTATTAGCCTCAAAATAATATCCTGAATTTTTTTTTTATACAATCAGTCAAAGAAATGGAAACTATGTACAATTGTATTTAATGTCAAGTTTAACGGGCTCGACATTTTATTAACTATAAGTATTTAAATATACATACATCAAATTTGAATATTTTGTGGAGCTTTTAGACAAATATTTTGTATTTTAAAAGATTATCCCATTAATATGTTTTATCGTCTATATAAGAAAAAAAAATATTATTTCATAAACTTTACAAAATGGGTAGTAAATTTTTCGTTTTAATAAAGATCGAATAACATTTATTCTTCGTAAATATTTATTCTTCGTAAATATAATTTCATCGCGTTCATAAAAAAATGACCGGATTCATTTCAAACTTCATTACAATTTTCGGAATAAAATTTATTTTGTCGTCATTTAAATCGCGCCGTGGCAATACTTGGAAAGCTTCATTTTCATCAATCGTGCCTCACATATTCTGAATACCATCAGCTTCATTTCAATTTACTGTCACTCAATCATATCTGATGTTTATTTTGTTTCTCATATTTATAGATCATGCGCCATTGTGGACAAGGCGTCACAGATATTTATTTATAATCAATGTTAATTTATAATGATGTTTTGTAGATGGATTTTCATTCTTCTAACGGAAATAACAAATGATTTTATTTTGATTAATAGTTCATTTTTTCATAAATTTACCAAAAAAAGAAGTTCAATGATACTTAAATATAAAACTATTACTTTTGTAGCACTTTTTGTTAGCTTTTATAATCCGTATTTAAGGAATAAAATCGAAAAATGCAGGGTGGCGCAAATACCCTCATCTTATTAGGCAAGTCTTTAATTTAGATTTTTTTCAATCATTTTTTTAAGCATATTTATTTAGAATATGTATATTTTATTGTTTATTTTCAATAATCATATAGGACAAGTGGCCACCTCTAGTTGTCGTGACATTTTTTATTGTTTATTTTCAATAATCATATCGGACAAGTGGCCACCTCTGATTGTCGCGACATTTCGGTCGGTAAATTATTGACTTGGCGAATGCTATTCTTTCGCTGTTTTAAAATTTTAGGTTATTAACGTTTATTTTTCATCTCAAATAACCTCATAAAAAAGTCTGGGATCGTTAAATCAGACATTGGTGGCCAGTGCATGTCACCAAAATGCGAGATAAACAATTTGAATAAATGTGCATATTTTCAGCAGATTCACTTGTATATACGAGTATTTATTTGTTGATGATAAATTTCGAACTACTCTACCGAACACCCTCTTTGAGTGTTTTCTAAACAGTGTTACACTGTTATAATTCATTAGATCTTTTAATAATCTTACAAAACGCAAAAATATTTTGAGGCCAGATACATTAATTTCGTCTTGTTAGAAGAATGATTAATCTATGGTAGTGATTAATTAATTATGTGTATATGATATGACAATATTGCACTAAAACATTTCTAATTTTCTTACCCTTTCTGTCATATTATAATATAGGTTTATTATTACTTCACACTTTCTGTAATAGTTTAGTTATTTTTACTTTATATGTGTAGAATAAATGTTCTCCGAATGTACTTGACATTCTCTTTGTACTTAACATACCTAATATCTAAATCTTTATAATGTACGTATACTAGTCACAACTCGTTTTGTTAATAATTTATATTTAAACAGGTTATGCAATAACAATACTCTTCAGCACTCTTCTTTAGTTTATAATTTTCAAATAACAAATATGAGAATATTTTTTCTTAGTTTTTATAAAAATCATTATTTCTGTTTCAATCATATTTTTGCAATCACAAAAATATTTCCTCTGTCTATTCAAAATCTCTTTCATTTGATACCAATGTTACAAATATTACGCCAAGGTATTTTTGATACCAGGATATATTTTGAGTATAACATACACACACACACACACACACACACATATATATATATATATATATATATATATATATATATATATATATATATATATATATATATATATATATATATATATATATATATATATATATATATATATATATATATATATATATATATATATATATATATATATATATATATATATAAATCTTGAACTTTATTTCAAAATATTACATATAATTTTGAGACACCGAGCTTGAAGCGTGAAATATTCACCTTTTCTTTTTTTTAATTAATAAATTTAACCTATAAGTAGTAACTGAGCGCGTTTTTCGAATTATTGGAGACTAGAGTATTAACTACATGGCCAGCATTATTTCAGAACTAAAAAATAATCGATGTAGTTTTTTCATTTCAATTACCTTCCCGATTGTATTCAAAATTACTTTTTAACAAATAAATATCGTTTTCCTACTTGAAAAAATAAAGAAACTTTTGAATATACTCGTACTTTACTTTATTTCTTCATGCTCTCTTTACTTTTCAAGTCAGATCCGAGTCCATTTTTCTCCAACTCTCCAACATTTTATATTTGCTTAAAGGAAAAATACAAGTAATACCAGCTTTCACTTATCGGTCAAGGCCATCCTTAGCGAATACACAGCCTAAGTAGTTGCCTAGGTGCGGCAGCATTTCAGCTCATTAAAAAAAAACACAAAATCGTAAAAAATAAATAAAATAATCCAAAACGCGTTGTTCAATATTTTTATAGATTAATTGACTTCAATTTTATTAGAATTCGATTCAAATTTTGTATATATTATAAGAAATTATAAATCTTATCAATACTGATTTAAAGTTCTCAATTCAACACAGGTGGTCTAATGATTGGCACGCTTCCTTTGTATTCAGGCGTAAGGGTTGGGTTCCCGACGAATCCCTGTATATTTTTTTCATATGAAATATTTTTTTGGACTGACGCCTTATATTTACTCGGAAAGGGCATCTGAAGTTACATTTATTTGCTAAAAAGGACCGTTAAAATCATTTGATCAATGATTTCCATATTTTAGATCATTGCGTCTAAAAACAGAACTCGTTGGTGATACAATTAGCAAATCACAGAATTTTTAAAGTATAGTTTGAGAGAGACGACATTTTAAACGTTTGCCTTGGGGCGGCACGTTTATTGAAGACAGCTCAGATAACATTGCAAAAATATTTAGGTTCTCAATGAGGATTAGATGCGAATCCTATTATTTATTTTTCCTTTGTATATCAAGAAATATAATCAAGAAAACACTTAATAAAGATTATTAACAAAACAAAAATATCAGAAAATTTAAACATAAGTACTTTTATGTCTATTAATCTATGATTATAATTTAATATGTGGACTATCAAATTGAAAGAATAAAATCAATTTATGATTCAATAATTTCATATAATGTCGTTTCAAATTTTCTTTCATTATATTCGTTATTTATTTTTCAAAGTAGAAGAGAATACGCCACGCCTCCTTGAAAACTTTCTGTCAATAATAAAGTGAAACTTGGAAAAATTGTCGATCAAACGTGAAAAAGTATTTTTTCCAAAAGATTAAAGTTGAAGTTTTGTATCTAGATAAATATATACTTTTAATGACCCCTTAACTTTCTTTAAAAACTTTTTAAATAAGCACTAACTTTTTATCGTTTTTATTATTAAACGCGAAATAATGATAATAATATCGCTGTTGATTAGTTTTCAAATTGATCTTCTGTACGAGTATTATACAATTTACCTACCTACCTCAGATGACAATATACTCGTATTACTTATTTAAGCTTTTGCCTTCTTTCTCCAAGTAGATTGATTATTTATTGTCTCTTCTCGGATTCTCTCCACTACCAGCCTCTTTAAATTTTGCTTCACATCATTTAAAAAGTCTGTCTGTCAAGTCTATTTCGATCTCTCAACAGGCCTTCTTCCGTGTTGTTGAGCTAGCTTTACGAGTATGATCTTTGTTGACCGTGTCAACTGAGATCTGCTAACATTGGCATATCTATTGTATATCAACTTTCGCGTTGATCTCATTTATTTTCAAATTTCTTTGTTAGATCTTCGTTTCTAAGATGATACAGTATTCGTGTTTTGAAACTCAGTTATACTAATAAAAGCGGCGAAAATCACAAATATATTCAAATAATGCAACATATTTGTAAACTGTGATTGTTTTTAGTATGGAATATTTGTCATATTTGATGTTGAATTAGGAACAAAATATTGGATTTACTTCATAAAATACTCTTTTTGTTTTACTATTTGTGTAGGAATTTTATTTTTGGATAGTTATGTTTGTTAAAAAATTCAACCCACCAACTAATGGACGATAATACCTACATACCTACATGTTATATGGATACATTCAATCTCGAAACAGGTCCAATATGTTACGGGTTGATCGTTTTTGCATACAACTATCTTGCAAATGGCAAACTATGATCATTTGTTTTTTATGCGAAAGAGTTAACATTTTTTAATAAACGTTATCGAATTAATATAACCTGGAATCCCTTCCAGTTATACAGAATCTCTCAATTCGCATTAGTTTCCGATTTACTGGAAAAATGTTTAACATGAACCTTAAAGGGCTGACACAGAAAATGAATACATGTCAACGCACGTCAGAAAAAAGTTGTTTTTAAATTTTTATAATACGCTAAAAAATATTTTTTTATACTTAAACAAAAAATGAAAAATTATAACACTCTCATGTAAAGTCAAATGAATTATAGTTTGCGTCTTGGAATGATTGAAAAAAATAGTTTCTTTTTAATCTTCTTCCTCTTTTCTAAATATATAGAACACTTGCAAAATGGGTGTAAATTAAGTCAATTTGATCCATATTCTCTAACTTATATTACATCTCTAGGATGCAACTGGGAGCCCTACCAAGTCGCAGGGTGCGACCTCCTCCCCCGCTCGGCCCACCCCCGCCTCCACCCACTGGGAATCCGCATACGAGACACCACTGGAAATCCCTCGCCGGCCTGGAGGTTGCAGACATGGCAGCCAAGAACATTAAGGTGAGACTAAATCTGTGGCGTTATGGCAGAAGTTGATATGTCCGTTTTTTGTCATTTTGTGTTTATTCTCCCAATTTATAGAAAATATTTCTCAGCATGTTGTGGCAAAATTTGGTGTGTCAGTCATTATCCAAACAAAAGATATACCGTTTGGAAAAACTTAAAAAATGCTTATTTGTACTGATTTTGACAGCTTATCAAAGTTAATATTGCTTCTCCTGTAAACTAAGGTAAAACGGACTTATCAACTTCTGCCATAATGCCACAGAAATAACATCATAATGTATCCAATGCAAAAGATTACATTTATTAGACATGTTTATGTGTATTGAATGGATGAATTATGCGAATATAAGTGTGTGCAGGGGCGGCTCGTGATTATAAAAACAGGTGGGGCATGATGAGGTTGATATGCCCCCCCCCCAATTTTTTTTTTTCAAAAAAAATAAAATGAACTGTATATATTTTTAGTACAGTGAGGTCGAACCAAGAAAATACTAAGAATTATCAAATTTTTCATTTGGAAATTAAACAAAAAATAATTTTTATTTACATATAAACATTAACAAAACTATCATTATAAAAAAAAACATGTATTTTTCACAAAATTAAATGACAATAATTTTTATTAACATATAAAAATTAAATAAACAAAACTCTTATTATAAAAATATGTATTTTTCACAAAATCAAATGGAAATCGTTTTTATTAATATAATACATGAACATGAAAAACAAAAAAATAAACGTCGCTCATTACAAACTTTTTACTTATACAAATATTCCGCTCTCCTGTCTTTCATGCTAACAAATTTTTCAATCACCTTTTTGTTAAAAAACGGGATTTGTTTAATGAATTCTTTGTGAATTGATAATAAAGCGAGGGCGTTTAATCGATCTTGGGAAATCGTGTTTCTTATATACGTCTTAATTCGTTTCAACGTGCTGAATGACCTTTCAGCATCAACTGTTGATACGGGTGTCACCAAAACTATTTCTATCAACTTCAAAACTTCCGACAGTGTGCCTTTCAAGTCTGAATCGATTATAAATTTACATAATTCATTTGTATTTGTAAAATTATTGAAAAGATCATTATTATAGACTACTGACAATTCCGATTTTAATTTTTCTATCTTTAACATCGGATAATTTATTTTTAAGACATTAACATAGTCAATTGGAAATTCTTCTTTATGGATTTGAAATTGTTTCGGATCCACAACATCAAATGATTTTAAAATTCCACTATTTCCAAATCTTTTTTTCATCTCGTCTATAATGATACATGCTTCTTTTGCACAAATTTGAAGTGTATCAATGTAACGCCGTTGACCCCGATAGTTGCGCATACGAGTATATTTAGCGCGCTTTGCTCTTATTTCGTTTGAATCCATTCTTATTTATTTAATTAAACGGATGACAATAATGTACATAATTGTTGACAAAATATTATAAATACTTAACTGAAACTATAACATTACAATAAATACCCTACTTCTGATGGTAATTAAATTATGATGGTAATTAAATTATTTGAGCCTCGTCGATGATGCTTTTTTACCGCTGACGATTCATAACCTTTTATTTCCAAAAGTTAACTTCGCTAATCAACTTAAGCAATATTTTGGAAGCACTTTATTATTCTGCCGAGTGTATACCTTTTGACGGCCTAACCACTAAGGCGTGTGCGTGCCAAACTTATCCAAACCATATTAATCAGAAAACATTGCAGTTCTTCAGTAATTGAATTACATGAAACATTAAATGTTTTGTGTATTTGTTATAATAATTTATCAAACAATATATATTTGACAAAATGTATTGATGATATCCTTAAAATATGAGCTTAATGCAACATACGTAATTATTCTTACTTCGACATACATAATTATTATACATAATACATAATTCATTTGTATTTGTAAAATTATTGAAAAGATCATTATTATAGACTACTGACAATTCCGATTTTAATTTTTCTATCTTTAACATCGGATAATTTCTTTTTAAGACATTAACATGGTCAATTGGAAATTCTTCTTTATGGATTTTAAATTGTTTAGGATCCACAACATCAAATGATTTTAAAATTCCACTATTCCAAATCTGTTTTTCATCTCGTCTATAATGATACATGCTTCTTTTGCACAAATTTGAAGTGTATCAATTTTCTCTGAGTTTGATTCCGTTCTTGGTCTTTTTTCTGGAATTTGAGTATCATCATCAACTGATTGATGAAAATCTTTTAAAGTTTCCATAATCCGATCAATTGCCGATTCAAAATTTTCGAACGCTCGTGCAACGGATATATTTGTAGGTTTTTTCGATTGTAAAACATTATATAAAATGTCGACATGTTTAAATACTACATAAAAAAAAAGATTAAAAAAAGTTAAACTCGCCATCTTTCAGGCATTTCATGAATCCATTAGCCTCCCATATATTTTTGTCATCCCATCCATCTTCTTCTTGAATTATTTCGAAACATTTCATCAGGTGATCTCTGTTTTCTTTGACACAATTTATGATTCTCGAAGTGAAATTCCACCGTGTTTCACACACTTTGGGGACAAGAGTTTTGCAAACTTTTCGTAATAAACTATTACGCTTTGGTGAATTAAAAAAAACACCAATTCCACTAATCGAAGAAAAAAAAAGTTTAGTTCGCTTTATCGATGAACAAGTTTTTTTTTAAACTAAATTTAATTGGTGTGTATAGCAATGCACATAGTGGGCATGAGGGTAAGTTTCTCTCATCTTGATTTGAACCCCATTACGAGAACCGCGCATTACTGATGCGCTGTCGTATGCCTGGGCAATCAGTTTATCATTGAGGTTGAAAGGGCTCAATTTTTCTTGAAGTATTTTTGTAAGCCCACAAGACGTTCTATCGTCAACATCGACGTAAGCTAAAAATCTTTCCACAGGTTGTGAATCTTTCAAATATCGCAATATGATGACAAATTGCAAACGACAAGCGACATCTGTAGTTTCGTCTGCTTGTATTGAAACGAAATTTAATTGATCCATTTCAGATTTAATTTCATCAATGTACACGTCGTACATACAATCCAATAATTCATTTTGTATAGTTTTAGACGTGCTTTTGGCCACTCTCGATTTTTTTAAATTATCATCTAAAACATTATCTAAAGACGCCGTCTATTCGACAAAATCTAAAAACACTCCCCGATTATTTGATAGCATTGTATCATCGTGTCCACGTAATGGTTGCTCGTGGATACCACAAAATTTTATACAGTCGATGATTCTGGATAGTACATGTATATTCTTATCGACTCATTCATTATGTCTCGAAACACTCCAGCACGACGATATCCAGAATCTATCATCGATAAAACATTTACTTTTCCGAACGTTTTAAATTTCACGGCATTGTTTATATGATTAATATCATCAAGGATCGGTACTCAGTCCGCTACTGTTCATCATAGTCATGGACTATTTAACCAGGAAATGAACAGTCTCCTAAAGATCCTACTATTTGCAGACGATATCGTATTAATAAGTGAAAAATATGAAGACCTGCAAAATAGTCTGGAAAGGTGGAGAAGAATCTTGAAGGACAATGGATTGAGACTGAGCAGAAAGAAAACAGAGTATCTGTACCTACCATTCGAGAACACAAATGCTGTCACTCCCGTAATGCAAATGGATGGAGAAACATTACCAAATTGTTACTCCTTTAAGTATCTTGGGTCACTCATCCATAGCGATGGAGGATGTGCAGCAGATGTAACACATATAATTAGTGTGGGATGGATGAAGTTTAGATCACTGACGGGAGTTCTATGTGATCCGAAAATGCCAGTAAAGTTAAAAGGAAAAGTATACCAAACGATTGTCAGACCCGCACTCCTCTATGGCTCCGAATGCTGGACGATATATAACTCTTACTCTAGGCAACTAGAAACTGCTGAAATGCGCATGCTAAGATGGTCAGCTGGTGTGTCCCTAAGATACAAAATAAAAAGCTCACGCATTCGTGGAAGCCTAGGTGTTACAGATATCAACAGCAAGATGGAGGAGACGGGGGGATTGAGATGGTATGGGCACGTTGGACGCAGAACACCCGATCACATTGTGAACCAGGCAATCTCCATGGATCTTCCTCGAATAACAACCAGAGGAAGACCAAAGAATTCATGGGTGGTGCAAAAAGATAACCTGATGCAGAGACACGGCCTGGGGGACGTAGTCCAGGACAGAAGAGCATACAACCTAAGGACGAGGAGAGCTGACCCCAACAGTCTTCGCAGACAGCGAGTTGGGATGGAGCCAGGAAGAAGAAGGCATTGTTTATATGATTCATAGTGCATTCGTGTGCTCGAATCCGCTCTGAAATATGTTTCAGATCATTAATACCGGAATACGTCCACGGAGATTCCCCGCCAAAAAGAAGACAGAAAAAACAGAAAAAAGATTTCTTTTCTTCACTTACAGTTAGCCACGCTATTTTGTCGAACCAGGTTAAACTGAACTTTCTATTGATTTTTCCATCTCGTTGACAAATCTGTATATTTTTTGGTTGATGTGCACCGAGTCTCTTTATTTCTAATTTTTCTTCCAAACTTGATGACGAAAATGACTTTTTTAACAAATTATCGACGTCGTTCATTGTGTTCTAAAAAAGCAAAAATATGATTAATAAAACATATTATGTATAAAAAAGCAAAAATATGATTAATAAAAAATATATGATTAATAAAAATAATATAAATAGTGATTGAAAATTTAAGCATACCTCGCAAAATATAGTTGAAATGTCGAAAAACGTCGAAAACTGAAGCTAGCGACCGCGTGACCAGGGCATATACAAGATTGCCCCGCCGCAACTCGTTTAGTTGTATGCGTACATCGTATTTCGTACTTCGTGCGCGTATATATTTCACACCTACATACTTACCAGTAATAAGTTAATATCGTTTTTTTTTTCAAATATTTATAAATCATTACGTGCAAATAATATTCCGAAAAACTAAAAATAATTACAATTATACCAATAATAAAAACACATTTCAGCTAATTATTTTTTTTTATTATGAGAAATGTGTGTGGGGCAGTGCCCCGGTTGCCCTTAAAGACGAGCCGCCCCTGCGTGTATTTTATCCAAAGATAATTTTTTTGTGTTACGGCCATGGTCCTCCTAAGCCCTGACCTGTCTCATGTTTGTATTATATAAATAGTAGAAAGTATGCATGTACGAACTCCTTTCATTTTTTTTTGTATGAGCCATGTTAATATTTATGCTTTTTGTGGCACGTTGTTTTTGTATTCATACCCACTCAAAATTCTAATTAGAATTTAATTATTGGAACTATGTGTTTTAAATGGTTGATATAAGACTGCACATTGTACTAAATAAAGAAAGAAAAAGTATTTGTATGAAGGCAAAAATTACCCCAAAATATTTTTTTAACCTATTTATATTTTTTTATACTTTCATATTGGCTGTATTAGGCTAAATATAATGCGGCCTCAAATTTAGCATGACCCATTAATTTTTCATTAAAGGAATTTTGAAGAAAGAAGCGAACGTTAGTAATAATAAATAAGTATATTTAAAATAAATTAAAATATTTACATTCATATAAGATGAATTCCTTTTTTAGTTATACTGTTCATTCTGAATCGATCGAATATCCACTGCTTTATGATGTATCCTGATTTTCAATAACTTGGTTCTGATTGCCATAAGATGTCCTCCATTCCAAATTGTTTGAAACACAATATTTTTAACCATTTATGATCAATGCGGGTTCAATTTTATACCAGGCAACTTGCAATCATTCACCTAAGAGGCAAACTAAGGATTTCCTTTTTTCCTGATGACATCAGTGATGATTTCCCACAAATATCCCATTGTAATTTTCTTTTCTTCAGTTATCCTTAAATGTTTTGTTACAGCATCTAATACCTGTAAGTTTACCATATTTTTAAACGATGGACTAGGGATAGTATGATTCAAAGCCTAGGACATTCTTACCTTCAAAAACTAGAACACTTGTTTTGTTCAATGAATTACTCACATACATAATACCCATTACTTTCATATTTTTATAAAAATAGTTGTGAATTTTTCAAAGCAAAGAAAATTAATAAAAAATATAAAATGACCAAAATTCAAACAAACAAAAGCAAATTAAACACTTTTTTTTCTAATTTCATCATTAAAAAACACTTGCTCTTTGGCATTTTGACAGATGAAAACAAAAAACTTTGGAAAGAAAAATAATATAATCTTATAATAAAAATATGCATTAAAAAATACATAAAATTAAGTTATTTACTCTCAATTGCATGACATGATGTGACAACCGTGACGACCTCCATTAGTAATTATGTAGAAATGCTTCATAGTATTCATATTATATAAGAAACATATATAAAAAAATCATATTTTTATCTCAACAGGGCTCCATAACTCGAGCTTTTGGTTTGAAATCCAAACAAGACAAAACATCACCATCCAGCTCAAGTGAAAGTTCCAGCATCATAAGCCGTTGGAGCAGACCTTCACCTCCTAGAACCAGGTCCTACTTGAGCATTGGGAACTCATCCGGAGGTCATGCTCCATACTCATCATTCGATTACGATTCGACTTACGAAAATCCTCAGTCCATTTACGAGTCCCCTCTCAACTGCAACCCTCCTCATTTGTCTTACAGAGTAAGCTCTCAGCAAAGCATTAACAGTAATATTTACAGTAATGGTTCACACTGCTTTGATATATCGGAATTGGAAAGTGTAAATCACAGAACCTCTCAGAAGAATATCAACTCTCACAGGGTTAGTTCACCTTTACCGATTCACGAGGAAGTGGACAACACACACAAGCAAAAGAAACACAGAAGAGTTAAAAGCATTGGCGATATTGAAGCAGCCGCTACATTACCAGCATAATGTAATCTGCTATCATTCAAAGTAGAAACAATTTTTTTTTAAATATTTAAACAACATGAATTACACATAATACATATATGGTAATAGCTGATAATTCGAATTGCCAATTGATTGAAAAATAGTGAACAAATGCCGTGCAATAATATCTACTGTCAAAAATGAGAAGTTTTCAGTGTGTTTTTTTGTATCCCTATGTTAGCAGTTAAGTTTCAATGTATGGTATTGATATAGATAAAATGGCTTACATTTATGAAACACACTCGGTGAGATTTTTGTCCCGTAATTAGCTCACAATATGGGTCATACATAGTACTTGAAAAATAATTACTCATACAATTCAACTTACTTGTGTTTAACAATACACACTGAAATAACATTCAAATTTCTGATATTTAGTCTTACTACAAAAATATAAAGTTATTGAAAAGCCAAGGAAAATTTAGATACAAATATTTTTTACATACGTTACCTTAAAAATATTTAAATTTATGTAATATTCCTTATAATGCCACTCATTTTCATTAAAAACAATATGACATACGAGTATGATCTGAGTGTTGAAATGTTCATGTCTCGGATTTTATTTTTCTAACTTGTTCTCTTATGCAAGGTGTTCCAAGAGAACTTATCATACTTCTATGAATAACTTGATACAACTTAAAAACCTATAATCGTAGAAATAAAATCAAATTTAAAAAAATGCAATTTCCAAAAGCTATTTTTTTTTATAAAATGTTGCTGAATCGTCTTTATACTAGTTTTAATGTTTCTTAATATTATCTACACACTCTAATATATGCAATAAACATCCTTGAGAAACTCATCGTGACTGAAAGTGTTGAAGAGCAGCAATCATGGGGATGGTCTCCAACAAGAATAACAACCAAGAATAATAACAAGAAAAGGCAGGTTCTTAATTTCAATCTGCTCTCAACATGGCCAAAGACCAGGAGAGTGGAAAGCAAAAATTGAATAAGATTTTCAACAGGAATATGAAGCACGGAGCTCAATCATGTGCAGCAAGATGAAAAAAAGTATGAATTAGTGAACAAAATCTAACACACATTTTTTATATAGCTTCAAACTAATACTCGTAATCAAATGTTACCTATTTCCCCCTATAGGAATGTTATTACAGTGTTATATATATATATATATCATTATACTTTACAAATAATCCATATATGTGTCTATAAGTAATAAATAATCCATGAATGTTGTATATTATTCAATCAAATTATATCATATATACCCACATGTATCAATCATAAAATAAATATTAAATGTGTTACACAATATCTACTACCCAAAACGTAACTAGTCAAATGTTCTATATTATTTCATTCCTCGTCAAAATTAATTGAGTTATTATTAAACTTTCTTAATAATATATTTCATGAGCAATTAAATCGATTACCTGTAGTTAAATCGTATACCTATACATTACTAGAAAAAAATTAAGTTTGCAACTAAAAATAAAATAAGTCAAATTTGCTATGTTCAAACATCTGTGGTCAAAATAATTTTCTATAAAATCTTTGAAATTCATATGCTTTTATCATTGAAATTTTTTATATTTGACCAAAATTGGAAAAGTTTGACTCTAGTAAGTTTATATTTATATTAGAAAATACATAATAATTTAGATAATAAATAAATGTTGTGTAATCATAATTTTTTACGGTGTGTAAATGTAAAATGATATTCCGTGAAATATTAGATTCAAATATTTTTTCAGCAAATAATACATTATTTGTAAGACAAGTCTGAATGTTAGACTCAAATTAGTATAGCCAATGAATTGAATTTAAATTTAATTTAATAGGTCAAAAAAATAAGGGTCTGGGGAAATAAAACTTCATGCTATACTTTTCACTGAAAAAATTACAGAGAAGTCAGATCAAATTCTCAAATCATGTAAAGAATTTAGTCTTATATTTTTGTATTAACTATTACATGTGTACATATTTTCTATGTACATTAAGTATTATGTATTTTCATACTACATAATACATCTTCCAAATTAAATAAGTTGTTCTTATTCATTAGGGTTTTAAAAGTTCGTATCAACAATTGCAGTGGAGTAATTTTGCTAGTTTGCACCAACCGGTTATGAAATTCAGGCATAGGTCACAAAACTGAAATCTACCAAGCTAGGAAAAATAACTAAATTAAAAATAAATTGTTTTTAGAAAATATATAATTTTAAAATGATAGTCCAGCCTGGTATAAAATAGAAGACTTTAAAGCACATCATCACCCTTGTCCTATACTGAACAGTCTCCGTAGTTTAGAGGATAAAAGGTCTATCTTCCAGTCTGGGTGTTATGGATTCAATTCCCGTTGGTGCTCAGATTTCTTTTAAAAAGGATTCCTCTGTGGTTTTCACTTAAGGTTTATTTAACACCTTTCTAATCAGTTGAAAGAGATTTCCACATGGCAATAAGCTCACCAGGTTGTACTGTGTACAACAAAAGTGTAATACAATAAGTCTTTACTTTACAGATATAATATGTCTGGAGGTACCTTGTGAAATACTAAATTGCTTTAATATTTTAATTATTTCATGATAAGTTTTCATGAGCAGCTTCAAAAACCCCAACCCTGAGGCTGAGAAGTTTTTGAAAATTTTCAAAATTAATTAATTTACCTCTTGTTAAGAAACTAGGACATCACCACTGAAAAAGTGGCTAGCATTTTTATTCCCCTAAGCCTTTCGTTTATTGAAAAGTTGCTTTCATTAATATTGCAATTTCAATCAGGTCAGTTTATTCACTTCTTTTATTGATGTAAAATATAGAGACTGGAAAAAATCTCTTATTTATAAATATGTTTATATTTGTTTGTGATACTAATTATATTTGTTGTCCTGTGATGTGATTTAATATCATCTTTGTAGTTAACCAAAATATTTATCTAAAGGAAACTTCTAACATTCCCATGAATGATAATGGATAAATTTATTAAAAAGATGTCACGGTAATAATGTTTCTATATAAATTATTAAATCTTATTGAATCTTATTAAAATTTTGGATAAAATTTTTGCTGCTTATATCATATATGTAAATCAATTTTACTAGATGTTAATATTTTTTAAATCAATTAAAATATTTGGCATAAATAAAAATGATGTAACTAAACTATGCTATTAAACAAAGCAATTTAAAAAAATTGTAATTGTATAGCAAAAATTCATCAGTACCGTAAATTAGATTGTATCTGTAATTTGAAACTGCTCAATTGTATGATAAGCTCTCTTCAAACTGCAGTTAATTTTTAATATTATATCATTTTAATATTATACTTGAAATTGGAACAGAAAAGTTTAATTTCAGCAATACTACACAATTTAGCATTGAGACTCAAAACGTTCTGTAGATATTTTCAGAGAGGACACATCTCACATTCAAATCATTCATTTATAAGTTTTTTGTCATAAAATAGGATTATTAATACTTTTCCAACAAAAGTGATTTTCAGATTTTAAACCAGATTCTTCTAAAAATTGAAAGGCCACAGAGGTTGTCTCTTATTATTTAAAGATATGTTTATCTGAGGGAGTTATAATATGGATTACCCTTAAGATCTTTTGCTTATTCACAATAGACAATCATCAAAAAAATATTTGAGTGGATTCATTGACCTTGGATGGTTTGGATTGATTGATGATAAGAGTTTACTATTATTGACCACTCCTCCCCTAAATTGAAGGCCGCTCATTTATTTGATTATAATTTTTATATTTCAATACTCATTTATCATAATAACACTGATTTACTGTGTTTCCAAATTTTTTTAAACAAATTGAGATAAAAAATTCTTAGATATAAAACCCAAAATTAATTCTTAGGACTAAAAAGGACTTATGAATTAAATAACAAAATTTATTGACCCACACCTAAAATGTGGATGAAGAAATGGCAGTTTAATATCATTGTATTTTAATATTAGATAAGAAAAGTCCGTTAATGTATATGAATTAATACATTCATTTAAAAACATTATGTACTTTAATAATTCATTTTTGCCTTAAAATCAGGCAAAATTTTTAAAAGCCTCATTTCATCCAATATTATTAGAACAATTGTATGTTCAAAAGAACTACTTTGATTTCATGTTTTTTAATATTTAATCAAATATAAGACCCTTCCGTAATTAATAACATGCTACAAGGAATGTCAAAATATAATTAAATTAATAACTTTTGTCAATTAAATCCAAATAAAAAAGTGGCATAAAGCATTTTTTTTATTAATTGAAAAACATATTTGAGTTAGTAAAAATGGTCATTTTAAAAATTATATTATATATTTTTGGAATAAGGAAAAAAATATATTCTATTTCGAAGTATTTCAAAAATTGCTCTTTCAGTATAAATTTATTTAAAAAATTTTATTCTTTATAGTAAAATTTATGTGCATTTAATGTTTCCCATACTATAAATATTTTTTTAAAATAGTGGGATGAATTTTGACTGTATTTATACTATTCTGATAACTAGTAAGCTTATTTTAACGGATGAAAGTGTGAATCATATCTTAATTATAAGATTTATTCATAAAAAAGGCATAATTTTTTATTGTGTAGTGAAACATTTTATATTAATATATACTCATATAAAATCATTACATTACCAATATATTACTAGTCACTGTGCAATAGTGAAAATTGTAAATATTATAAATTTCTTATTTATATTTTTAATTATTAAATATTTTCTTTGATGTAAAGACTTGTTTATTTATTTCTCAATACCTTGTTGATTTTTATTGTATATTTGAGGATGATACAAGTATCAGGTCTATAAATATGAAACCGGATTTTTTTATATAGAAAATACACATTTATTGTATGAAAATGGTAAAAAATAATTTATTCTAAGTATTGCCGATCGCTAGCTACACATTTTTCCCATCTCTCTGGCAATTTGTGGATGCAACGCCAAAAAAACTGTTGCTTTTTTGAGGCAAACCCATCATCGAGCCATTTTCGTAAGAAGTGAAGCGCTGCTCAGCAAGTGCGTGTCTCATCGATGCAAATAAGTAGTAATCGGATGGAGCCAAGTCTGGTGAGTAAGCCGCATGCGAAAGTATTTGCCAACTTAATGCCTCAATTGTTTCCTTGACCGGTTTTGCTGTGTGCGATGGTGCATTATCATGAAGCAAAATCACTTTGTGTTGCCTCTTTTGATATTCTGGTCCTTTTTCACGCAATGCTTGGTTCAAATCCATCATTTGTTGTCGATAGCGATCAGTATTAACGATTTCGCCAGGTTTTAGCAGCTCATAATAGATAACACCCTTCTTATCCCACCAAACACAGAGCATTGTCTTCAGTCCATAGCGATTTGGCATTGCAGTCGATGTCGCTGGTTTGCTTGGAGTTACCCATGATCTTTTACGCTTAGGATTCTCGAAATATATCCATTTTTCATCGCCAGTCACAATTCGATGGAGAAATGATTTTCTTTTGTATCTGGCGAGCAGCATTTCGCAAGTGGTTTTTCGGTTTTCCTGCTGTCTTTCATTCAGTTCATGTGGAACCCATTTTCCCACCTTCTGGATCTTTCCCATGGCTTTCAAACGTACGGAGACAGCTTCTCGTGTCACATTTAATTGATCCGCGAGTTGTTGTTGCGTTTGAGCGTCATCCTCATCCAACAATGCTTGCAATTCGGCGTCTTCAAACTTTCTTGGTGGTCTTCCACGTTCTTCGTTTCTCACGTCAAAATCGCAGTTTTCTTCAAATGGTAACAGAAAATCAATGCTGTCCGCAAATCGTAGTTTTCAAGCACAAAAACAGACACGTTCAACGCTATGAAAACATATAGACGCGGTTTGACAGTCACTACATTGACAACTAGAGCCATCTATGAGCAAATTCCGGTTTCATATTAACAGACCTGGTACACATATAAAATAAAATGTGTCTACATATAAATGAGGCATACAAAGGAGCACTTTAATAGCAACCAAAAATGTGTGCAATGAGAAGAATATATGTAATGACAATGTATGATAGAATACCAAATAAGTTAATAGGAATGAATATGAACTTAAGGCTGATTTAAGTAAGATGTGAAGAGTACTCTGAGGTGGTCTGGGCATGCAGAATGAATGAATGAAGAAAGACCAACAAATAAATATACGACTGAAGAAAAACCAATTACAGAAGAAAGCATATAATATGGACCTAATTTTTATTCTTATTATTCGGCTGTCTTTGTTTAACAAATTAGTATTTTTGTCTTGTTAAGCAAAGAAACAAGAAAAGAGACAAAATATTAAAAGGATATTACTCGTAAGTTAACAAAAACAAAACTTATTAAAATGGTAAAGCAAAAAAATTAAACAATACTCATACAGAAAACTTTTCTCACATTTAAAGAAAAGGAGCCATTATGTGTTCTGCTATTATGTGCTGCTTAGCAAATCCAGGAAGCGAAATCAAAACTAGGAGGTAAACCCAATTTATTCTTAGACACTCCAGGTGTAACTGCCAAAACTCCCAGGCTTGTTCAACATCTATTACAGCAGTGTTGTTAATGCAACTTTACAAAAGTAGCGCTGTCACATGAACTTTTCAGTCTAAAGAAGTATGCTACTGAAGCAACTGAGTAAAAAGTAGTAATAATGCTAATTTTCAGCTACTTTTAGGATGAAAAACTTTACATGGAGCTTATTTGATTTATAAGAGACAATCCCTCACATTCGGGGATGATTGTTGCATCCTGTAAATGAAAAACACCAGTATATGTTTATTGGGTGCATAAAATTGCACTTCAGTAAGCAAAAACTTTTTCCAGATCAAAATCAAAGTTCTGAATAGCAAGAAGGTAAAAGTTGAAAAATGATCAGCAATTTCATTCTTATCTTTGAATGAAGAAGATAAAATTGCCAATACTTTAAATGAATATTTTACAGCTGTGGGAAGCGGTTTAGCGAATAATACTCGTACATTACAGAATAACAAGTTCAACGAGGAAATCTTGGTGAGTGATTTTCCATCTTTAAATTTCAACAAAAAAATAAAGACTAATAATACTTATTCTATGGTCCAGAGAAAATATGCAGTAAGCTTCTTAAAAATATCTACAATCAAATATGTCTTCCTCGCACTAATATTTTTTAATCAAGTTTTAAAACTGGTCATTCTCTTCAACACTTAAAAGCATTCCACAATTATACCAAACTATAAAAATAGAAACAAAACTTTAATTCAAATATATTGACCAATATAAAATTATCTTAAAGAGATTAAACATAGGTATAATTTACTGACATTGAATATCGATCAACTGCTATTTTTTTTAGTGTAACTAGTATAAGACAGCCTGAAAAATAGAGCCACACACTGGTTCATACCATGGGCTGTTGTAGCTCTCGATATGAATTTAAAATATTAAATGTCGCTCATAAATAAAATATTTAGGAATAATGATCAATGATTTTTTGAAAAGGACTTGAACATTAAAAAATTTATTAAGCAAATTAAAAAATTTGATTTATTCAAAATATTGTATCAAAAGTGAATATATTGACTGTCTATGATGGTCTTTGTGGGGTATGAACTGGATTAGGTAGAGTAGAGTGTCTAAAACTATGATTGATAGAAATGGAAGTAACTATCAAGTGTTTAACTTATTCAAGTGCGCAAATTTTCAAAGATTTTGACATTTTAAGCATAATAATAAAAGGGCAATTTATATTACGCCGTTTAAAGCACAAATTCTCCTCAAGAGCGAAAGAGTAAAGCAATTTATACATTAAAAACCATTCTCATGATTCATAAATTTGCTGAAGCTTATAGGTGATTGATCACATTTATCAAACTGGGATAAAAACTTAATTGACCAAAAGCATCATATTTTATAACCTCTTAGGGCATATAATGGATTGCCAGTCAAGTGGAAGTTATTTACTATTTTAAAGCTCAAATACTCACTGAAAGAATGACTGTTGTTTGATATTGAGAAATAGTGGTGAGAATCTTAATATCCATAGATATCATAACATTGAGAATTCTGCATTGTGTCGGAATGCAGAATTCTCAATGTTTATGCATCATATGCGAGTACCTATTTAAGTGATTATTTTTTTTTTTGTAACATGATGTTATTGTTTTTAATTTTTTGTTCCTTTAACTAAAAAAGGCGAAGTCTCATCTGTTTCTAGAGTTTGTTTTTTATAATGTTCTATGCAGTGATAATAGTATATAATTGACACATGTGACATGCTGATTCACTTAAAACTCAGGTTATTGCAAACAGGAGGTGTATAAAACGAAGCCACATACAGGATCGAGCTGAAGGCATCAATCAGAGCTATTATTGAAGCTATACCCCAAGCCACATTAGCAACTGTGATGAACAATGTTTTAGTTTGAAGAAAGCATTGCATTAACCACTTAACAGTCCGATTTTTAACACGCGACGTAACACAATGACGAACTGTGAACGAATAAATTCTATACGAAAATATATTCCGTTCGGAGAAAACAAATTGAAACAAGATCTGCCCAAACGACGCTCGGGAAAAACACCCCCAACAAATCGAAATAAGATTTGCCCAAATGAGGCTCGGGCTCGTCAGTATAAAAATAAACTTCGTGCCCGAGTCCCGCTCGGGCAAAACTGTCAAGTGGTTAATGAGTACAGGGGACATTTAAACCAAATTCTTTTTAAAATGACCTCAATAAAAATTAAGAATTACTGAATTTAGTATAAGTTTTATAGGCAGCATGAGTGCTAATTAAAAAAACACTATAATTGTCAGTTATTTGATATTAACATGGTCACTTGTTTACACAGATTAACTAGTTTATGTTCGCACGCGAAGTATAAATGTAATGATATCTTCTTCTTCTTGTTGTTGTTGAGCCCTATCAGGTCCCCACTCTGGCAAAGGCTTCTCTATCTTGCGCAACCCGGAACAGGTCCTCCACACGCCTCATCCCCGTCCAGTGTCTTATATTGTGCAGCCAAGATGTTTGCCTTCTACCAGGACCACGCTGCCCCTCAATCTTGCCCATCAGTATCAACTGGAGGATTTCGTACTTCTCTCCACGTAAAATGTGACCCAGATAGGATATCTTGCGGACCTTAATATCTGTCAGCAGCTGTCTACGGCAATTAGCTCTCCTCAAGACCTCCGAATTGGTGATCATATCAGTCCACGGTATACAAAGCATTCTCCTGTGCAACCACATCTCGAACGCTTCCAACCGATTCATAGTATGAACCTTCAGCATCCATGTTTCCGAGCCACACAACAGAACAGACCAAACATAGCACTTTAACATTCTCTGCCTTAGTTTCAGATTCAATTTATCATTGCAGAATATTGATCTCATTTTGTTGAATGAACTACGGGCTGCTTCAATCCTGCACTTCCCCTTCAAATCTGGGTCAACAGATGTAGTAATCATACTGCCCAGGTACTTGAATTGCTACACCCTCTCCAACAGTTCACTCCCAAGCCGCAATGTCATAGCGGAGTAATCTGCCCTGCCGAATGCCATCCATTTTGTCTTTTTGATATTTATATTAAGGCCTAATTCTTTTCCTGCATCGTTAATGTTAACAAGAAGTTCTTGAAGATCTGCGATGTTATCAGCCAAGATGACAGAATCATCGGCATATCTTATATTGCTGACACACTCGCCATTGACCTTCACTCCCCTTGATGAGCCTTCCAAAGCCTTTTGTAAGATATAATTAGAGTACATATTGAAGAGTAACGGTGACAATATGCAGCCCTGACGTACACCTCTTCTAATTTTAATCTCTTCTGAACAGGCATTATCGATCTTAATTTTGACAGTCTGGAACCAATAAAGATTCTTAATGAAGTTTCTATCTTTATCGTCGACATTGTACCCCTCCAGCATCCGCATTAACTCACCGTGCTTCACTCTATCGAATGCCTTCTCATAGTCAATGAAACAGGCAAAAACATCTTTCCGTTGATCTCGATATTTCTGCAGTAGGATGTTAACTGCCAGTAATGCTTCTCTTGTTCCAAAGGCATTTCTGAAACCAAATTGGGTTTTGTCGAGATCTTGCTCACATTTATTCCTTATTCGGGCATGAATGATCTTAAGGAATAGTTTCAGCACGTGACTCATTAGGCTTATCAAACGATAGTCGCTGCACTTCTTGGGGTGTTGTTTCTTGGGCAGAGTAATGAATGTTGATTTTAACCAGTCGTGGGGGATTACCCCTGTGTCGTAAATTTTGTTGAACAGCCTCAGCAGACACATCACATTTTCCTCATTAATAAGCTTTAGTACCTCCACAGGAATTTCATCCGGTCCGCAGGCTTTTCTATTTTTGGATGTTGCAATTGCGTGAAGTATCTCAGATCGTAAAATTGGTGGTCCCTCTTGAGATTCATTATTACTGATATCAGGTCTCTGATCATCAAAAAGGTTCCGAATATAATCTTCCCAAGTCCTAAGGATGTCTTTTTCGTCTAATATAAGCTTATTCTTATCGTCAACCAAGCAACTAGGTGCTGATCTTTTTGTTATGTTTAACATCTTAAGCTTTTTGAGGACTTCAAAAGAATTATGATGTCGATCAAGGGACTCCAGTTCTTCACATTCTCACCTGATCCATTCCTCTTTAGCCTTTTTAACTTCCCTCTTAATTTTTTTTTTTTTTTTTTATCCACTTTGCACGGATTTCTCCTGTTACACAAAGAGGGTTTGCTTCTAGCGTTAGCTCATTCGTTAGGAATAATATCAGCCAGGATTCTTCTCATACTGCTAGACGGTACCGAGAATATATCAATCGTGTCATTCAGTTGGTTCAATATCTCTATACCACGGGTGACTGAGTGTTTAGCCATGATATTCGTCCTGTAAGTTGGTATGTAGAACAGAGGGTGATTCCTTGCACGGATATATTTATTGGGTACATATAAACTTAGTGCTTCTAGAATCGCGGGACAGTTAAAGGAACCTTGGAAAACCTTTATTAGGAATATCGCAATGGATTCTTGCCTTCTTGTTTCAAGGCTTCTATAGTTACACACCGTGAGAAGTTCGGCATGGTGAGCATATTTTGGGTAATCGCCCTTTGTTCTGTACCATAGATATCTGAGGAATTTTTTTTGTATTTGTTCTATATTGTTTTTGTATTTGAGCTGGTGAGGAGCCCAAACCGTAGATGCATATTCTAATTTGGTTCTAATTAGATAATTATATAAGTTTCGGAGGATATCGGTGCTGTTAAATTCTCTTGATATTCTCATTACAAAACCGAGTAGTTTGTAACAGTCCGATATCAAACGTGAGACATGGTTAACGAACGTGAGTCCGACATCGAAGGTTACGCCCAAATCCTTGAATTCAGAAACTCTGTTTAGTGCCACTCCCTGTATAGTATACTGATGGTGGATTGGTGAAAACGATCGACTATAAGATACACAGACACATTTATTAATGTTGAACAGAAGATGATTTTGCTCACTCCAGGAGACTAGGGAGTCTAGGTCCTGTTGTAACTGTGCACAGTCCTGAGGTGAATTGATCTTTTTGAATATTTTCAAGTCGTCAGCGAACAATAAACATGTCGAGTGACTTATGGAATTTTGAATGTCGTCTATTAATATGAGGAATAGTAGGGGACCTAAATTGGATCCTTGTGGTATACCAGATCTTGCGATAAATTCCACAGAAGACTTGTTACGTATTGAGATCTTTCTTTTAGATAAGATGCAAATGGTACGTTGTAAATTTTTATACGCTATGTGAATGTTTTTATCTAATCTTTGCTGTTCCCCGAGATTGAGAATGTGGTCAGTCATCCAGATTTGTCTTCTCGGTATAATGTTTGACTCCAACTTATCTCCACACACAGTGTTTATTTGATCCTTTAGGCAGTTCCAATGTTCTTCTACAGTCATGTCATCGGAATTATGTGTAGCTTGACTCAATCCATTGTTAAGATCCAGTGCAACCATATTTTTAACAGAAGGGCAATTCAATTTGCTGACATCAATCCTTTTTGCCGTCTTCTATTTGCTCAAGGTCTTAAGTTTTACAACCATATCTGCTACAAGAGGATTGTGATCAGAGCCTATGTCTGCTCCGGGATAGGTTGATATTCTTTTTATACAGTTCCTGAATCTATTGTCTATAAGAAAATAATCTGATTCCTTACTATGTCAGATACTACACCATCCTGAGGGAATTTCCATGTATATAATCTCCTTTTAGGTAGCTTAAACCAGGTGTTGGCTATGATCATATTCCTATCTTGACAAAACTCATGCAGCCTATCACCTCTCTGATTTCTCTGACCAAGGCCATAATCACCAACGATGTGTGTACATCTTCCTGTCCCTATTTTAGCGTTGAAGTCTCCCATAATTATTTTAATTTCATTTGATTTTAAACTATCTAGAATATTCGTGAGAGACTCATAGAATATTTCAATGTCATCATCGTACCTGGGCTCGGCAGTCGGTTCATATACTTGCACAATTAATGTTGAATGGTCGGGCTGAAAGTTGTAAAACCATGATTCTGTCTGAAACAGGGGACAAACTTTTCAACATATTTGGTAAATTCCTTCTTCACAAAAACAGCATCTCCATTTCTGTGAGATCTGCTTTGCGGGTCGCTGCCGGAGTAATACAAATTTCCATCTTCATGTCTATATGTCCCTGAACCAGTCCATCGCAGTTCGCTTATACCAAGAACATTCAATTTCAGTCTGTTCATCTCCTTCACTGCATTATCCAGTTTGCCATCGGCATACAGACTGCGGACATTCCAACTTCCTATTCTAATTGATGATTTCACTATATTGAGCCGGGAGATTCTTAGCACCCCCTGCCCATTGTAGGGCTGCCCGGGACTAGGGGCCATGGTTATTGGGTTTCTCGCCATAGTGATATCCTGGGAATGATAATCAGAGTGGTTTCCCGTTGCCTTCTCTGATGGGTTTTTCTGTAGTGGTCACCTTAGCTGGGGGGATCCGGTTACTTGGCGCTGGACATTCGCCATCGCCCTCTCGCTATCTGCTATGATGCTGGTAATACCAGTAGTCACATTGCCCGATTATATCACTGATTTTTATTTGGTCGTGCTCTTGATTGTAATATTATAATCTACAATTCAAAGTTTTTGACAAATTAATGTTCACAGTAGTGAAATTATTAAAGATAAGATAAAACAAAACTTAAAAATTTGTATTAATTTATATAAAAAGAACATTCAAAACCCCCATACTTATGATAATCTTGAGATGATTCGATATTAAATCTTTGGATATAGATATTGCATGTAAAATTTTGAATTATTAGAATTCATAAATTCTCTTTGGTAAAAAAATATTATGAACTATGATATACACAATTTTTCTAATTTACTATGAAAAGTAGATTTTGGGATCTATAAAATAGCGAAAAATACGAATTATCTTCTAAGCAAAGGACTTTTACTGTGTATTCTTTAGCAAACGCGCTTTTCACTAAACCATTGATGCTAACAATGCCAAATAATGATAGCCAAATATAGAAATATCTTTACATATTAATCTCTTTGCTATCTTTAAATTTTAAACTGTCACAAAACTTTTCAGGATTCTACATTTTCTTCATAAAATCCCTTACTTGTACAGCACCGGTATAAAGACTGTAAAATAGGTGAATGGATGCCGTTCAATACTCGGAGATTTCGATTTACTTTATGCTTTTCCGGTGAAAAGTAGCAGGGTGAAGAGATTCCTCTTTAGCAGGTAGAAGTTGGTCGTAAGTAAAAACACAGTAATGTTCCAGAAACTGAGAATGTATTTTTGACATTTTGTGCTCCTTATGTGCGGCCAATCGCTCATCGTAAGCTCCTATTTTCGCCCGTATATGCCGTCATGGCTTGCGAGATACTAGTATCTCGCGCGTTTTTCGCATGGGCCGGCCGACTTTTAGTAGTAGCTATTGCGAAGGCCACGCATAAGGAACATTTCATTACAATCGGTACACAGCAAGTACATTTTTACCTATCAAACAAACAAGAAAATATACATAAATTATATTTTTAGGTGACGCATACGTCCAATACACTCGTCCTCACAATAAAAGTTATATAATAAAAAATTGATTCCAACTCTTACAATTGTGAGAAGGTTTTTCTATAAATAGGTGTGGATAACCTAAGCTTATTAGAGCCATAAATCGTGTAAGTTCTGTAT
Organism: Odontocerum albicorne; assembly: GCA_949825065.1. Lineage (NCBI taxonomy): Eukaryota > Metazoa > Arthropoda > Insecta > Trichoptera > Odontoceridae > Odontocerum > Odontocerum albicorne. The sequence continues at coordinate 20,285,227 of OX463847.1, read as the reverse complement.
TGAAATTCTGAGATGAACAAACATTTGTTATCGATGCAATAAAATACATAATAAAATCCTTTTGTTTCCCTAACAATTACAGCATTTATAAATAATTATTTTATTGCAAAGTTTACAATCATGCAAACATATTCAAGTAATTTTTACGAAAATGATGTATCTAAATGCAAAAGGTACGAAATTTTCAATATCATTGTACACGCCTTTTATCTTTGTTTTCGTGACGCGGCGTGACATTTTAATGTCTAGTCATTAAAATTAGAAACAAACATAATTTTATGTGAATACATTCAATGATAATTTAGTAACAGAAAGTGTAAAAACTCTGACTTATTTGCAGTGAATTTGAAACAAAAATGAATCATAGTATAAATAGGTCAAAACCCATATGATGGTTGTCGAGAATTGATAGTTGAATTTTGAATACAAGAGAGCGAGAAGAATACTTGGATTCTCTCCGAAAGTAATTCGAAATTTGAATCTCGGTGGGTCCGTGATAAATGAAAA
>OX463847.1:20109655-20284520 GCA_949825065.1 Odontocerum albicorne | reverse complement strand
CACGTGTCCTGCCCATTCCCATTGACTTTTGAGTATTCTTTCCATTATGTCTGTGACCTTCGTTTGGCTTCTTATCCACGTAATTGTCTTTCTATCTCTTTTTGTTATCCCCAGCATACTTCTTTCCATGCTTCTTTGTGTAGTGACGAGGCGCTGTATTATTTTTGAGTTAAGGGTCCACGTTTCACAGCCGTATGTGAGTACTGGGAGGATGCATTGATCGAAGACTTTGCTTTTTAGACATAACGGGAGATTTTCTCTGAAAACTCTGTTATTCCTTCCAAATGCGCTCCAGCCCATTTTTATTCTTCTGTTAATTTCATTGATCATATTCCCGTCTGCTGATATTTGTTGTCCTAAATATATATAGTGGGGGACTTCTTCTAAGGCTATGTCACCAATCTTAATTTGTCTCGTTGATGCACGTGTATATTGGTTGAACATTACTTTGGTTTTAGCGAGGTTCATTTTTAAGCCCACTCGATTGCTGGCTAAGTTAAGCTCTTGAATCATTTTCTCCAGTTCTTCTCTTGTTTCGCTTAGTAGTGTGATATCATCTGCGAATCTCAGGTTAGAGAGATATTCGCCATCGATCTTTATGCCCATACCTTCCCAGTTTAAGGTTTTAAATATTTCTTCTAGTATAGCTGTAAAGAGTTTGGGTGACATCGCGTCTCCTTGTCTTACTCCCTTTGTAATTGTTATTTCCTCCGTTTTTTCTGGAAGATGCACCACTGCTTTTGCTTCTAGGTAGATATTTTGTATTATTCTTATATAAGCCGGTTGTATTCCTTGTTTCCTGAGTGCTTCAAATATGTATTCGTGTTTTACAGAGTCGAATGCTTTTTCAAAGTCTATGAAGCACATGCTTAGGGGTCTTCGATATTCATTCGATGTTGCTATTACTTGCCTCATTGTGTGTATATGGTCCATTGTACTATATCCACTTCTAAATCCAGCTTGTTCTCTTGGTTGCATATCGTCTAGCTGTTTTTGTATTCTAGTTGTTATTATTTTTGTAAATACTTTGTAAATGATTGGCATGAGACTGATGGGTCTATAGTTCTTTAAGTCGTTTTTGTCTCCTTTCTTATGAAGGAGAATCACTTTTGCTGTGTTCCATTTTGTGGGAATTTTCCCGTTGTTAATGCAGTGTGTCATTATTTTTGCTAAGATGGGATATATTTCATCTCCTGCTGCCTTAAGAATTTCTATTGTTATGCCGTCATCTCCTGCCGATTTTCCGTTTTTCATACTATTTATGGTTTTTTCAACTTCTCTAATAAGAACATCAGGAACCTGATCATTTGTTTGGTTGTTCGGTCTATCTCTCGTGTTTTCAATGTCTTGAAATAGTTCTGAGTAGAATTCGTGGACTCGCTTTATGATTTCTTCCCGATTTTCGGTTTTGCTGTTATCCTTTTTGAGCAGGGCCGTTATTTGTTTGTTTCCGTCACTTAGCATTTGGGAGGTTCTTTTGTAGCTACGGTTCTGCTCTATTGTCTTTTGTATTAGGTTTAAGTTATATTTCCTTATATCTTCTTTTACCTTTTTCCTTACGGTTTTGCACAGTTCGGTATATTCGATTGATTGTCGTATACTGTCGTCTTTTTTGAAGTCCCTTCTTTTTGTCATGAGTTGTTTTGTGTCGTCTGAAATTTTTGAGTCTCTGGGTTTTTGGGGTTTCCCCCCCACATTTAATGCGATTTCTTTTATTTCATCCATTATAGTTTCACTCCATAATTCTATATTTTCTCGGTTTCCTTCTCTCGTATGAGCTTGGAGTTTGCATTTTGTTTGGTAGCGGAACTCTTCTCTTTTATTTGAGAGCAGTGCTTCAATGTTGATTTTTGCCTTATGGCTTTTAATAAGTTTATATTTCTCCATTTTTGTGTTTATTTTGATGGTGGACTGTACAAGTCTGTGGTCACTTCCCGTGTTGAATCTGTTAATCACCTTACAGTCTTCAATCATTCTTTTGTTATTCACCAGTATGTAGTCTATTTCGTTTAATGTGCCATTTGGTCCTCTCCACGTCCACCTTCTTTGTGATCTCTTTTTAAAGAGCGTATTTGATATGTACATTTTTTCCGCTTGCGAAAATTCTATCATTCGGTTTCCTCTTTCGTTTCTTTCCCCGTAGCCGAAATTACCCGTGCATTCTTCGTCATTTCTGGTTTGTCCAATTTTTGCGTTAAAGTCTCCCATGATAATTTTAAAGTGGTTTTTCTTCTTTTCATTAAGGCTCCTAAGGTCATCGTAGAATTTTTCGATTTCGTCGTCATTGTGGCTTGTTGTGGGTGCGTAGACTTGAATAATTTGAAGGTTGTATCTTTTATTAATTTTAATTGTCAGCATTGCCATTCTGTCTGATGCTGCTGTAAACCCGACAATATTCGTTTTTAGTTTTTTACTTACCATAAACCCTACCCCACTAAGTTTACCTGATTTAGTTCCTGAGTAATATAGGATATTTCCGTTTGGTCTCTCGATGAGTTCTTCTCCAGGTCTTCTTACTTCACTTAGTCCCACAACGTCCCATTTGATCTTTGTGAGTTCTTCTTCCAGTGTAAGTAGTCGATCTTCTCCTCTAAGCGATCTGCAGTTGAAGGTGGCTACAGACAGTTTGCATGAATGTAGTGGGTTGACTGTATTATTTGGTATGGGATAGAATCCCCTCCGCGCATTATTTCCCCCTGACACAGATGGCGTGGTCAATACGGAGAATGGGGGTGAGGCCTGATTTTGTATAAAGACAGTCATATTGTTTGTTTCGCCTAGTGTGATTTGTCTAGCAAAAAGAAAGTGCTTTGACACCTCTCACACTTGGCAAAGTAAAGGAGGTCTAGAAATGAATTGGGTTAGTACACATATATGGCCGACTTTCCGCTCCTTTTGAAAGGTAGACGAGAAGGCAAGTTCGCTAACAGTTTATTTCGTTTATTTCGAGGGGGTCACTCGGAGTAGTTTCAGGGTTTGCCGCAGGTACACTAAACGTAGTAGTTGAAAAGAGACAGAGTGATGTACAGCCAAAGGTATGTGTTTCCAAAGGTTGCCCTTTGGTAACGTACGCATTTTAGAATGGAGGGGGTTGGGATACGTTTTTTTTTTTTTTTTTTTTTTTTTTAAATTTTTTCTTCACTTTTGTATGAAGAGGTCGTTGTGCGCATGACTAAATACTCTTTTTTTTTTTTTTTTTTTTTTTTTTTTTTTTTTCAAATATTGCATAAGAGATTTAGTATGTGGTATTTGGCCTTATCACTCTCGCATTGTCATGTTACATTTCCGGTCATTGGTATCGAACCCAGTATTTGATATAGCAAGAATTTTGCGTAAACCAACTTTCACTTATATGACGAAGTAAATTTTTTCTTGGGCAAAAATATTTAAACATACATGTTTATTATGTCGGTATTTTAACTATGTACGGAGATTTTCATTGACTAAATAATCACAATTTTTTATTAGTTAGTTTTATTAGTATATTAGTTCAATTATAGATAATTTTAAAAGACTCACATTGTTTGATTGAAGCTTTCTTCTGTTCGTCTCTCCTTCCGGATTCAGATTCTAACACGTTTCACTATATAATAACTCGAGGTAATTATTTAAATTAATTAATAGAAACCACTATATCACATTTTTAGTATAACATTTTCGTTTGTGGTGTGCCATGCCCGAGATAATGTGGAATACTGTTCCTCTTATATCGCAGAAGCGGTACATTTTTATAGTTCTGTTTAGAACATTTTAAGTTTAACGTTTTTTCTTCTAAGTGGCTTGTGTACGAGACAGCCAAAAAAAATAGAAATATGTCGCATTTGAGAGACCAAAAAAAACGGAGGGTCAGATCTTTAGGTAATGCATTCCATTTAACGATTTCGCTCGTATTTAATTCATATTTATATTTAAAAGAATTTGGAATATCAGTATCTTACTTCTATCACCGCATATGTATCTAGTTTTTAATTATTTATTATTATATTATAATTATTATCATTATTTATTTATTTTAAGTTTAACGTTTTTTCTTCTAAGTGGCTTGTGTACGAGACAGCCAAAAAAAATAGAAATATGTCGCATTTGAGAGACCAAAAAAAACGGAGGGTCAGATCTTTAGGTAATGCATTCCATTTAACGATTTCGCTCGTATTTAATTCATATTTATATTTAAAAGAATTTGGAATATCAGTATCTTACTTCTATCACCGCATATGTATCTAGTTTTTAATTATTTATTATTATATTATAATTATTATCATTATTATATATATATATATATATATATATATATATATATATATATATATATATATATATATATATATATATATATATATATATATATATATATATATATAAACAAATTCTACATTTATGAATACATATTTTCATAAATGTAGAATTTGTTTTACTTCCGTGAATATTTCACGGGTTGCAACTAGTCAACACATTAACTGTCAGAAAGTTTTCATAAATGATTATAAAAATGGATTAAAAAAATTGCTGAAAATCAAAATCATGACATAAATATTATTCTATACTACTATATATTAGAAGTTTTCTGTATTACTTCAAAAATAATAATCATTTACTTAAAAGAAAACCTTAAAAACCATTTTCAGATTCCTTTTAAGAGATTTATTTTACGAGTTCCTCGTACAATATACTGAATAACTGTGAATTTCCTTTCAAATATTTAGATATTTTCACTGACTGAATTCCAATTTCCTTAGAAAATAAAAATGAAATAAATTTTCTCTCATGTACATTTGCAAAAAAGATTTCTTATTTACAGATGAAAACATAAAAATTATGAATATAGAATATAAAGTATGTAAAATTAAACTAAAGAAACAAAAGGAAAATATTGGAGTTTTCTATACAAACAGATATCCAATCATAATTAGATATAAGATCACATAAATTATGAGTTAACAGCTAATATAAAATAAGTACTACTCTAGATTTTGGTTTATTCATAATTCCATATAAACTCATATGTACCGAGTATAACAAGCATACTTCTGAGATATAATAAACAAAAATATAGAATGTCTCCACTATAAATTTTGAACTTTAATAATTGTGGAACAAAATCTCAAGTTAGTAAAGAATATGACAAAAAGAGGCATTTTAATGTTTATCATCCGCATTAACTTGGTAAGTGATTATGACTTAAGAGTTGTTTATTTTGGGACTGATGCTACAAAGAGGATTTACAATAACCTTTGAAGTTTTTATGAGTTTTAATTATATAATTAGGTGGCTGGCTAAATGCCGAGCTGTTTTATTGCTTACTAGACTCAGAAAATTAGACACCCATCAAAAGATGTATATAAAAAATTCTATGGTGTTTTGGTAAAGAGGTACAAGTCATCAATTACTTATTTGTCAGTTTGAAATTTTGCAACACTTGTATTCCTGAAATACAGACCTCAGGTAAATTTTAAAGGTAAACTTTGAATACATAAATTATTTAATAAAATGCCCATCTTTCAACTGGAGGTAACAAAAGTAGGAGTAGTGCAAAATCAAGAACATGAAAAGATGTTAAAATAATTTTAAAAAACATAACCTCATCAATATGTTAGCAAAAACTACATAATAACGATAAAGATTCAGAAACGGGATGATACAAAACATTTGTGATTGACAATGAAATGTGCCTTGATTGGCTGGTCAATCACAATTGACTTTGCTGACCTCTGACCGAGATTACACAGAACATTTTTTTATAAAATATCAAACAAACAAATATTCAGTGTGATTCACAAGAAATTCCTAAATTCAAAAATTGCATCATTCTACATCTGGATGATAGGGAAACATAAACCTGGATATCATGATCACAGCCAATTTCTTGACTTTCAAGTTTTTACAGCTTTTTGAATTGCAGATCAATAACTTATCTGCTCATCATTCTGTTTTAGAAATAGATGTAGGTATCTCTCTCATGACAAGCTATCTTTAAACATATGTTATGTAACACGAAAATGTATGAAATTATTTAAATTATGCTAACTACCCAACCAAATACCTTTTACGAAGGGTACTCGAGAATTTCTCAACTTACATACAAAATCTATTAGAAAATAGAAACTATTAAATTGCATCTACCCTTGTAAGCGAAAAGGCAGTTAATATGATATATAAAAATCAAAAACAAGATTTGTATATAATTTGATTTAGTGTTGATTCCTTTCCATTAGTTTAAACAACAAAAAAGACATTTTCACAACTTAATTCAATATGTTTGACAAATATAGCAACACCGTGCATAGAATGGTTTTAAACAGTGTGTAGTTTGATGCAATATAGTTTATAAATTAAAAAACATGATTTTTTAATTGCACTATGCACTTGTCAGTTTGTACCTTATATCAGTGCATACCGTATGACAATATGTAACTTAAATTAGCACATGTCTTGTGTCAGTACATACCTTGCAGTGCATACCTTATGTCAGCCTACCTTATGAGTCATACCTTATGAGATTTATACCTTTTTTTTTGTTTTGACTATATAGTAGCTTATTTATATTGTTTTTAGAAAATAGGAATAACCATACTCATAGGTATCATTACTAGCCCGAAAACTATGAGAGATACTCGGTATTAAACTAGAGATCTTTTGTCTAGAACACCAACTGCTTAATGTTGACCTAAAATCAACATTTTATAATTTAAAAATTGTCCAAAAATATTACAAAAATATTTTTTTCCTTTAATACTTCAACCAGCCATGTTAATTTTAATAGTGAAAATGTTTATCGTGAAAACCAAAATCATGAAATCAAGTATCCAACAATAATAGACATGAATTTCTCAGAAAAAGTCATATTTGAATAAACAGTTATTTTAAATGCTTACAAAACACTTTATTACTGAAGTAATAGATAGCAAAAACACTTATGCATTTTCATTGCTTATTGAGTAAATAAACTTTTATATTTCACAATTCACAAAAATGAAAAAAAAATACATAGAGAATACAAAAAAATATCTAAATGAGAAACAGTAATGAAAAGTTGTTTCATTAGTTTCTCATTTAAGAAAATAGTTTTTCCTTAATGGAATATTGAAATTTTTAAGATAAAAAAAACCTTCTTTTCTTTTCCATCCTTTGTGTGTCTTTCGAAAAAAAAAACTGTTTTTATCCACAAATGTATTTACATTAAAAAAATATATCAGCTTTTCAAAAGTAAATCTTAACAGAATGAGCATCTACAACACCTCAAAGTTCATCTTTTGAGTCTTCAATAGCAGGATTTTTTTTATCTGGATATTTTCCAGGATAAACTTTATTCTCTATTGATACTTCCTTACATTCTTCTTGTTCAATAAGGAAGTCCTTTGCGGTCCAAGCTTGCGAACCATCCTTAAACATGAAGATAGCCCGATCATCATCAATAAGATATCTGAAAAAAATATATGTATATATTTATTTTTGTTGCAAATATAACATGATTTTTTATAAAAAGAAACCATTCAGTAAGATGTAAATAATAAATACATTTAGTATTGGGTGTACAAATTAGTTCGGTCTGTTTTTTTGTGTTCAAAAATGCATCTATTTCTAAACGAATGAACAGATCAATTAAAGTATTGTCCATCGCTGGCTAATACTTTTTCCCATCTCTCAGGCAATTTTCGAATTCCATCTCGAAAAAATGACTCGTCTTGTGAGGTGATCCAAGTTTGGAGCCAATTTTCGGTTTCTACGAAAGAAGTGAACCGGTGACCTGCCAAATCGTGCTGCATCCTTCGGAACAACCAGTAATCATGTCTGGGGAATACGGCGGGTGCGGTAAAACATCCCATTTGAGCGTTTCCAAATATTTGACTCTGATCTTCTTCGAGTAATGCCTCTAATTCTTTATCCTCGAATTTTTTTGGCTGTCCAGAGCGAGGCTTGTCTTCGACGCTGAAATCTCCATCCTTGAAACGTCGAAACCATTCCCTACATGATTTATCAGTTGGAGCAGCGTCACCATAAACTTCGACAAGCATTCGATGGGCTTCAGCTGCACTTTTCTTCAAATTAAAGCAGAAAATTAAAACCTCCCGCAAATGCTGCTTGGTTAACACAAAATTCGACATTTTCAACACTGTACAAAACAAGGTTTTTGCATGAAACTCAAAGCGATATAAACTGAATATTATTGGCAGATATCTAACCTCTCTGAAACCGCCAAAATCGGCTGTCACTATGAACCATTCATAACAGCCACAGCCATCTTTTGGAAACGGACCGAACTAATTTGTACTCCCAATATAATAGCTGGGAAGACGGGGCTGATGCGTAGTGATTCACGGTAAAAAGACCCTTCTGTGCATAAATGGCATATCTGTCTACAGAATTGATAATTTTTTATATTAAGAAGCCACTGTTGCTGAGAATGCGTCTCATAGCCCTCATGAGCCCCCCATTAGGATAGGAACTGCCAATAGGGCCTTTAGCAATATGAAAACTATATTGGGCCCATCAGTATTTAGTCTGAAGACAAAGTATTCGCTGTTTGTTGCCTACATTCTGCCTATTATACTATACAACTCTGAATTTTGGCATGTTACAAAGGCCCGAGAGAGAAGTCAATTTTGAGAACAGATGCCTTAGGATGATAAATGTAATGTGGCACAACCACGTGATAAATGAGACGGTTCATCTTAGATCAGGGTAGCAGCCAATAAGGGTGTTGTTGGAGATGATTAGGTCACATTTTGAGAATGCCAACTGGTAACTGGTCAAGAGCTGCACTTTTTTATAACCCGCAAGGTACTTAAATTGAACGCCCATCCTACTCCATACACCAGTGTGAAAATTCGCAGTCTCAGTCTGATGTGGAAGAATGAGAAATGCCAGGCTGTAGACCGACCTGGATGGAGAGGAGATGTCATTCTTTTTATCCCGATGGAATAAATAGGGTGATAATGATGATGTAATTGAAAACAAAAATGAAGTGAGTTTCCTGAAAATATGAGGGAGCTTCCTTCATTATGGACAGTTGTACTACTGATTAAGCCTGGATTTTTTTTTAAGTTTTAGGCATTATATTTCATTACGATAAAAAATTTAATCCTCATACTTCACCAAATATGTATTGTTCTAAAATGGTAATTCTCATAAAAAGAAGTAGTACTTAAAGGGTGTCAGAAAATTCTTTGAAATTTTTTCCAACGAATTTCGGCTCCGATTAATAAATGTTATACATATTTTTATTTAATTTCTCCACTCAGTTATACTAAAATTTTCTGTAGATTCAAATTTTGTTTATCATATGAATATGTGGTCAATTAGATATATTCCGCTTACAGTCGCAAAAAGAATCTGAATCGGAAATAAGGCATCCTACGGGGTTGCCCTAGGGTAAAGCAGATGAAGAGATTGTGCAATAGAGAGGTTGGGACCGCAATGATTCAGTTGATGTAGAACAAGGTCATAGAATATAACATATCTTCTATGATAAGGGAATGAAGATATATATTTACTTATATAATAATTCATTGTCTAACAATCTAGTGAGCTAATTGCCAAATCTCTTGCAATCTACCAGACCAAAGTTGATAACGGAAGTTACATGCTCACAGAAATTATTATTAATTTGTCATGTCATGAACAATATTAAGTTCCGATCACAAAATTATATTTCGTAGTTTAACTAACCTTTCTGCTTGAATATGATTGTTCCATAAACTTGTTTGCCACAGTTTAGTGACTGTCTCTGTTCGACTTCTTGAAGGATTATTGGCGACAGACACAAAAGCCATCAATGTTTTTCCTTTCTTGGAGGCCTGAAGAAATGATTCGGGATCATTTATGTCGAGAGAACTCATGTCCATTGGTGGAGGCTTTCGAAGATACTCTGGCAATTCATCTTCTGGTAAAGGTTCTTCGTCTTCCTCCCACTGATCTAATAATCTGGAAGTAGGATACAAAAAGTGAAAAATTATTTGAGCTATAAAAAGCACAAGCTCAACATATAGGTAACTCAAATTGCTCCAAGTTTTTAAGTTGATTCACAGTATAAACCTGAATTTGTAAAGCTACAAATGGAGAATATCAGTTCAATATATCAGAGCCATATTTTGTTTAAATTAGTTGAGTGATCTGCCTTAGAAATATTCATCACTAAACTAAGTGAGGTGATTTTTTATCATCGACAAATAATTCCTCACTATGCAGATATGAATTGAGCCAAGTCTCTGCACAGATATCAAAAAGCCTCATTAATTATTCCAGGTGAAAATTTTCAGTTTTAATTTGTGATCTTTTCCCATTCTGATAAAAAATCATTGGTATCATTTTTATGGGCAGAGTAACAGTAGTGGAAAAGTGGAAGAAGCAGGTGTATTAGCAAGTCACACATTTTATTGAGTATTCGTCACATATAAATTTATCTCCATTCTTCATGCTCTTAGTTTTATTTTATTTTTGCCTGTAATAAACAAAAAAAATCTAGCTTCAGCAATATGCTTGGCCAAATAAATCCTTCCTTATAGTCAGTTTGACACTTAAATGTTTATCGCCTTACAGAAAATAAAAATCTCAAATTTATGGCCATTTTTATGCCAAAATTTAAAACCAATAGTTAATATTAATACAACTAAAATATAACACATAAGACAAGCAAAACCAATGTCATACAGCTGGACAGATCTGAGACGTAGTGGGATGGTCTATAAAAAGTATTTAAGGCAGTAGCTACTCGATTAATATGTGATGTTAGTAAATTGACCCAGATAATTCCACTATTTAAGGAAATAAACTGGTTCGAGTCATGAAATCATCATTATCATTAGTCCTACAACATAAGATGGGTCTCGATTGCCTGCAGGATTCTCAGCAACAACCCTTCGTCGATTGCAATGCCGCAGCAGTTTTATGTCACACCATCCAACCATCTCAACCTTGGTCCCCTCACTCTGCTACGTCCCATCAATCACTGAACAGAGTCTTCGTTGAAGGTCAGTGTTATGCATGTGGTATACGAAGGCGGTCCGATAAGTATTTAGCCTCACCGCCCGATGGCACCACTATCGCAAGAGCAATTTTTTATCGCGTAGTACATTCTCGTTGACAGCTACTGTAAAAATTTCAGCCAAATCGGACGCGTAGTTTTGTTTTGACCGCGTGTGAAAGCGAGCGTGTCCGCGGATTTGAGAAAAATGAAAAAAGAGCAATATCGGTCGGTGATTCGATTCTTGTTTTTGAAAGGGGAATCGCGCAGCGAAATCAAAGAGCGCTTGGATGCTGTGTACGGTGACTCTTCTCCTTCGATGGCGACCGTCAAAAATTGGTTTAACGAGTTTCAACATGGTCGCACGTCGGTTTTTGATGAGCCACGCCCAGGTGCCCCGAAAACGGCTACCACGGAGGATAAAGTGACAAAAATCCACGATCTCGTATTGGCAGACCGCCGATTGAAGGTGCGCGAGATAGCTGAGACAGTAGGCATCTCAAAAGACCGCGTGGGTCATATCCTGCATGAAGTATTGGGCATGAGAAAGCTGTCGGCGCGATGGGTGCCGCGTTTGCTCACTCCGGACAACAAGCGCAACCGTGAGACCACTTCAGAGCAGTGTTTGACGATGTTTAAGCGCAATCCGAAGGAGTTTCTGCGTCGTTTCGTGACCGTCGACGAAACATGGATACACTGGTACACACCCGAGACCAAGGAACAGTCGAAACAGTGGACTTCACCCGGCGAACGTGCTCCGAAGAAGGCGAAGACTGTCCTATCGGCCGGAAAGGTGATGGCCACCGTTTTCTGGGATTCAAAAGGTGTGATCTACATCGACTTCCTGGAGAAGGGCAAAACGGTCACAGGGCTCTACTATGCCGAATTATTGGGCCGATTCGACGCCGAATTGCAGAAAAAACGGCCCCATTTGGCGAAGAAAAAAGTGCTTTTCCATCATGACAACGCACCGGCTCACACCTCCGCCGTCGCCACGGCCAAATTGGTAGAATTAGGCTACGAACTACTGCCCCATCCAACGTATTCTCCGGATTTGGCCCCGTGCGACTTCTTTTTGTTTCCAAATTTGAAAGTCACTCGCCGGGCAGAAATTTGAGTCGAATGAGGAGGTTATCGCCGCCACGGAGGCCTAGTTTGCAAACCTCCAGAAAACATATTTTTCAGACGGGTTAAAGAAGTTGGAGCATCGCTGGGTCAAGTGTATCGAACTCAAAGGAGATTATGTTGAGAAATAAATCGCCACTTTTCCAAAATTTTTGTTATTCTTTTGTAGCCTAAGTACTTATCGGACCACCCTAGTATGTGCCCACGTCAGCACAGTTGTCATTTTTATAACTCTTGTTACATTAGCTTCGCCATAAAGGGTGTATACCTCTCCATTATACCTTTGTATCCATGTACCCTTGTTGAACCATATATTCATTTGGTCCTGTTTTACATCTACTCAAAGGTATCAAGAATGTATGTGTTAGGAAAATGCTCTCTGGGAGAGGAGATATGCTGAGGGGTTCAGAGCACACAACACCTTATTGAGTCGAATCAAACAAATAGGTTTAGTTAGCTTGGTTGATCTTTCAGAGTGGCTGATCATATTGCGTTAAATGGGAAAAATAGAATCTCCTTGAAAATCAGATTTTTGAACCAATGGGGGATTATCCACTAACAGGAATCTAATGCCCCTCAGGGCACAATCAAATTTCATTACGATTTTTGTGTTTATTTTCTGGGGAGTTAAATATTTTAGAGAACTGCGATATCCTTGAGGATATTTATTCAATGTGATTTTTGTAAAAAGAAAACCTCTAAATTTCAGAAAATTAAGAACTTCAACATACCTTTCCAAATCAACATCACTATAGTCTCTGATGTCTTTCTTTGCCCATTCTGGCTTTTTATCTTCTTCGAATTTTTTTCCATTTAACAATAAAAATAAACTACAAAATGTAGCTAAAAAGTAGATCTTCCTTTTCATTTTTACCTGCATAAAATGAATTCAAGTAATGAGTAATAGTAAAAATATATAATATGAAAATATAACTGAATAACATACATACCATCACGCATTTCCCTGTCGAGGTAGGCAAAGAGGATAGGACGCCATACTTTCCTATCTCAACACATCCTTAGCCTCTTCTACATCTATACACTTTCTCATACAACTCCTACGATTTCTTAGGACTTCCATTTGTAAATACCTTCCACTTACTATAGATATTTTATTAGTTTTGTTAGCCTTTCTTCATTCATCCGTTTCATATACCCAAACGGTCTCACAGTGCACTTCTTCATCATACTCAACTCATCAGCCTGAAGTTCACATTCATCCCTAATCACAGAACAAATATCCTAAAACAATAATTGAATGTTTTATTAATCTTAAATTGAAACCAAGTAAGTATTAAACTAAGAAAATGTATTTCAATACCCTCGCTAACTTAAATTATAGACTTAGTCAACACAAGTATACAATAGGTTATCCCTCGTGATCGAGTATGATTTAGGCAGTGTTTTACATAGCACTATTTTTGCTATAATAATTTATGATACGCAACACATCTACCAAAAAACATAAATTTAGATGAAAAAAGTATAACAAGTCTAGAAGTGAATTTGACAAGAAATAATGGATTTTGTCTGGTATCAAAACTTGCACATTCTAGATGTATTCTAGTGTCAACAGCAGTTATGTGCCTTCTCCAGTGGTTCTAAACCCGAAAGCTGAATTAACAGGGCCATACACAATATCTCCGCATCACCAATATGAATATATTGAGGAGTACCATACAAATGAATGAGCTATAGTTCGGAAATTCTAGGATGAATCCTATGACAGCTCACAAATTTGCCCCAATTCAACCTTATAATGATGTTAAGTAATTTTAATTATTTTATCAACTTTAATGTAAGCCTCAATTCTAATAAATAGCAAGTTATTTAGGTAAATACATTAAATAAGGTTGTATTGGGGCAAATTTGTGAGCTGTCACAGGACTCATCCTAGAATTTCCGAACTATACAAACACACGTATATTCTTAGTCCAAACTATATAAATCTTTAGAAATAAATCGAGGAAACTATCCTGGTATACAAAAAGTACAAAGTGTACTCACACAAAAGTTATGTTTATTTTATTTCATTTCAAAACTGCCAAATTACGTTTTGGATATGAAAGATTAAAAAAACAACAAGTAATAAAATCCAACCTTGACATGTTAACAGTTTTATGCAATAGAAAATAACAAGTACAAGAATAACTCAACACAAAAACAAAGTAAACGCATATAATTGAATCATTGACTATTACTTGAATTGTTTTTTTAAGTATTGGAGTGGATTAATTATACATAAGCATATTTTTATTATTTTCATAGATATTTTTTATTTTTGTATGTAAGGGCCTTTGATAATCTGAATCTTGACCTGTCTCAAGTTTAAATTTTATGTGTGATAGGTGGTATGCATGTGCATATTGCATTGATTTTTTTTTGTCTATTGTATATAATTCATGTAAATGTTTAGAATTTCTGTGGCAAATTGTATTTATATTTATGCGCAATTAAAATTCTAATTTGAGAATTACTCTTGTAACCTTTTTTAATGGTCGATAAAAGACCGTACGTAATAAAATAATAAGAATAACACTTCATTCTGGCAAAAGAAAACTTCTTCATTTTATTCATGTAAGTATTCAATCACAGGAAAGTCCATACAATGTCCATATTGTTTGCCCAATATGTTCATCTTGTTATACAGGATTTATACAAATTACTTGTTGCAACCACTTAATTATAAAACAAAACATTTTAGCGGATAGGCCTACACGGAACATTTATATATTATTTTATAAATAATATAAAATAAAAGATAAAATGAGTATCAAAAGGCAAACTTGAGACCCACTTTGAACATCATGTTGTTGAACTAAAATAGCTGTTCCGTTAATAATTAATATTTGTTCATTTTTAAATCAATAAATATACAAAATTAAATTGATATATATACATATATCGTACAAGAATGTTCTAGTTGCTGGTATATAAACCTCAAAAAAATAGAAAAACACCGGTTTTACGAAACGTCAAACAATAAAAAGGTCTATTCGATGCAACATTTTTCTAAAAGAAAGCCTTATCGTACCGCCAAAAACAGAGAGCGTGGCGTTCTAAACTGTGCAAATTATTATCTCGTCTTCTCGAATAATGATTGTAAACTCCTATATATGAATTCTTATCCAAAACGCACAAGACAACAATTTCTCCAACACTAAATTCTTCTGTCAATTCGAACTGCGAACCACTAAACAGCTGCTAAACAAACTAGGAAACTACACTTCTTAAATTATTTAGATTTTTTATAAAAAGTTTAAAAAAAATTTTGCTGCAAACTAAATAATAAAAATATTTATTGTTCGTTTTAAATTACCTCAAGTGACTCAAACTTAGTTACAATTTTGAATAAATATTTGAATTGGTTAGTCAATATATTTGAACTTGTTTTATTGAGATCACTGTCACGTTCGCTTTTTAAACAACAATTTATAAAGTGCCGTTTAAATAACAAACCTCAAGGACGCTCTCACTTAGGATTCGGATTCACTACTGTTGACGAATTAAAAGTACTATAAAAAAATACATAAATAAAATTGCCCGAGCGTAAGCGGTATTGTAGTGCTAAAACAAGGAGTTCCGAAGCACTCTTTCCTCTTCTAAGCTTTATTTACGAATTCACCCACTAATTGATAAAATCGTAAATAGATATTTTTTTAAGAAGTTTAGCGTAACCATTCTAATTTAATTTAAAGATCATCAAGCGTTTCTATTTGAAAAAAATATGAATACAAAAAATATTAATTTTGATCCAATAACACTCTTACCATTTATTTGCATATTTAGGGACAACAAAGGCAGCGTCCTTATAAAAACTTCCAAACTTAATCTTCGGTAATTTCAGACAACGCACCACGCTATTTACTTTCGTCCGATTGTCTTATAATGAACGATGACTCCAGTCATTTTTTTATTTATGTTTTCAGCTTCCAAATTTCAATAGGCGGGCCGCGAAGTTTTATAAACGTTTAATTTGACGCGTGTTCAATGAATAACTTAGATATTGTCTTTGTTATAAAGAAGAGGAATATTTTGAGATAAATAATTATCTTTAGTTTATTCTTAAATATCGATACTTGTTGCCTGTCATAAGGCCAGTAATTTACATAAAACAAACAATAAAAACAAAACGAAATAAAAAAAATTAAAGAAACATGAAGTGTAAAAACTCCAAAGTTAAAAAAGTCAAAATCGTAAGAAAAAAATCCCACTACAATCCAATTAGAAAAATATTTTTTTTAAAGGTTCATCCCCTTATTGGTATGAATAAAAATGGCATTAAAAAATAGTACTTATCAATCCACAAAAAAAGTTTAAAGAAAATGGAACTAACTGCACAAGAAATATATCTTCATTACATATTTTTTATTCAATTTTAGTTTTTATTTTGTTTTGACATTATATCTTAATAAACCTAGTCGGTATTATATCAGACGCTTTTTGATTCCAATCTTATATTTATCACATACTTTAATATCTCTTTTGACTTATGGTAATGCATTGAATATAAAATATTATTATTTAACTTTTTTTTACAGAATTTTATCTACACAAATATCACCTGAAAGACTCCACAGGTGCTTCTTTAATAAGATTGTAAAACCAAAGATAATACAAAGTCTAGACTCTAGTTCAACATTGTTTTATTTTTTATACGAACTAAATGTACATCTCTATTTCATTAATAATTGTACAGCTTGAAAAACGTCACCCTCTAGTGTAAATACAAATAACTTGTGTTATTTTACAGAAATCTGTAATATAATAGTGCTACACTAAAATTAAAATAATTAAATTTCTGGAACCTTTTCATATTTTAAATAAATTATTAGATTTTATGAAAAAAATTTTTTTTTTAATATTCTTTACAAGTGTTTGATTTCTTCATGTACATACTTTCACGTATTTATAATACTGTCCTACGTGGCGCGTATGTGGCATCCACAACGCCACACGCATGCTTTACGCTAGCGGCAATTTATTTACTTTTCTGAATATACGCATGCGCAAAGTTGAGTCTCAGAGCTGTCAATTACATTTGATTTTGAACTTATTCAATCGACTAGTTCGTTAATTTTAACAGTCAATTTCATATTTTGTTATATTTTTATGAATATATTTACGTATTCAATACGAAAAATGTTATTTTATTTTTTAATTCTGTGAAATTATCTGTTTATTTTATTAAAATAAACGTTAACGAACAAACTGTTTCAAATATGTGTACGTAGTTTTCTTTTTTATATCACGAAGAATTCTATAATCCCCTTTTATTAGCGACTGGCCGATAGCTATTTGGATTAGAAATCATAGATGGATGGATACGTTTCCTCTTGAATTTCATTTCAGTTGTCTTCGTCAGCCTTAGTGGAGAGAAGTGTCGATAGAAGTTTTGACCGGTTTATTTTATAATTGTTGAAAACTGTCGATATAACATTTATTGTTGTTTCAAAATTAACTAATGTCATTGAAAAATATTAACAAAGTGAAAAATGGAAAAAGGTGGTAATGTCCCTCACAATACATCGCGGCAGCAATTATCAACGAATAGTGACAACGATTCGGATACGGCTTTAATTCCTTCTAATTCAAGTGAAACTGTCGACAGTTCGTCATGGAAAAAGACAATCACAGTGGGAATTCTATGTTTCATAAACCTCATAAATTATATGGACAGATTTACTTTAGCAGGTAAGTTTCGAAAAGATAACCTAAAATTTTTGACAATACATCAAAAACAGGGAGAGATTATTTAGTCTGGTATATTTTCATTTTCTTAATTATTTTGAATCGATTGACTCTTTTGAAATGAACCCGAAATAACGTTTTGAAAATTCCATAATTTAAATTACTCTTAAATTATTACCCGCCCTGGTCCTAATTCAGGGGAAATGTCTCAGTATTCGGCTCCTAGAGGTTTTCATATAACATATAGTATACGTGTCTTCAAGAAATAATTCAACACAATTGATATCGAAATGTTTTTTATGTTTAAAAATAAATAGGTTAAAATCGATTGGTTATTGTTTTTTTTTTCACTTTTAAATTAAACTTTATGGTACATACTAAGATTACGTTAAAAACACTAGTTTGCCTGAATTTTACCCTTTTTTTTCTGGTAAAAGTAAATGTATTTTCTAAATCAAATCTCCTTGGGAGTTTTTGCGAATGCCGAAAACTTAAAAACTCACCAAACTCGTTTTTAGGCACTCGACCGAGAAGTATTTTTTGCCGGCGACCTCCTTGACAAGGTAAATAAATGCATCACTTCAGCAAATGAAGATCAATATTTTCAAATCTAAACGAAAGGGGAGTTGAATAAAACTTACTATGCAATGCAGTAATGCAAGCTTTGCAACATCGATTTAACCGTTGCACTGATCGCATATATTTATTTGTTTATATTTTTATAATGTTATATCTCAGCTGTTTCTCCTAAGCCTGAGATACTCGTAGCTATCAATTTTACATACATTTGAAACGTGTTACATAATGTAGAATAGTTGACGAACATAAAATAGAAATTAATTTGTATTGTATTACACTTTTGTTGTATAAAGTACAACTTCGCGAGTTTATTGTAATGTGGACATTTCTTCCATCAAAGCAGAGATATGTTAAAAAATCTTTAGTGAAAAACAGGCTTGAATCCTTTTTTTTTTCATTGAAAATCTAGGTTCCAACGGAAATTGAACCCGTAATCTCCGAGTCAGAAGACAGGACTTCCACAGAAGTTGTCAATTTTGCAAGGTAGAAAATAAAATCTTTTTACACCGCTCGCCGCTAACTTGAGGCAGCGGTTTCTATAGTCACGATTGAAATTAAAATTTCATATAAAAGAGGCAAAAAATAATAGTTTCAGGACAGCCTTTAAAATGGAAATACGTGTATGATTATTGTACGACTTGAGTAATTTCATCAAATATTTGAGCCGAATTGACAATACATAATCCAAATAGATATTAGATAACAGGTCACCAGGGTATTTCCTAAAGGGTGATTGATTTCACATGGCATTTTGCAACATATATTTTTATACTGCATATTTTTTGGGCGTTACGAATATGATAAGAATATTTTTCTTTCTGCTTTTACAAATACACGAGTCGCTCTCCAGAGTTCCCTCGTTATTTGTATTCTGAAAAGATGTTCGGGATCTTCCGTTATTTATCATTTTAATTGCATATATTTTCCTTTTTTGAAGAAGAGCAATCAGTTTTCTTATAACATCTGTCAATATTATAATATTATATATTACTATCACGCTTTTCGGCGGACGTTGGCATTATTAAGTACATATTCTCTTATTCAAGAACAATAGTTATTTATATCTTCAAAGCGTTTCTAAGTGTGAATGTCGCATACACGATTGCAGTTTAAATTAAAATCAGACGTGACCTTCAATGTCACGTATCAAATGTCCATAACTTCCGAGTTAGTGGAAAATCTCTGGATTTATGAGCGATTTTCGTAATATGTTATCTAAGAATGGTTACTCATATTGGGGTCACGAAAATATACAGGCAACAAACCTAGATAGATAGATCCATGTAAATTGCGAGTGCCCACTTTTAATTATGTACATTTATTCTAAAAAGCTTCTAAAACGTCTACACTGGCTACAAATGTCGCGAACGGATTGATTTCAAACTTGGCCTCTTTGTATTCTAGCCCCTTAATGAGATGTCCATTGTATCTTTCGAATCTGAGGGATGTTCCTTCGGAAAGAAGTAGAACTTCAGAGGTCAATTTCTTTTTCATCTAATAAATTTATTGTTCCAAATCAAATCAATAGGGTGGGGTATTATGATAGAGCTTTTGCCTTTGCTGGTCATGGTGGGGCAGGGGGGGTGCAGCATTAGAAAGCTCTTGAAGAGAAGATGATAAAAAACATTATAAATTAATGGAAAACAGCCGTGAAAAATCTTCAAACATATCGTATATAACAATTAACACTAACACAATATACCTCTTTTGGTTCTGCTTTCAACAAGTGAAAAGTTAAAAAAATCTCTTCGAATTTTATTTTAATATATAGGTGTTTACATTTGCTAGGCCATTTGAATTCCAGGCGTTAAACCGCTTTATAAGTATATTTACTGTTCGGCATTTTCCTTCTCCCGTGATGTCGGACCTAAGTCCGTCGTCGCTACTTCTGTTCACACTCGGGTGTGTCGCCACCGGAGCAGTGCTTTTGTACAGTTTATTCTTCATCACAACATGACGCCGTGCTCATAAAAAATAAGATTTCGATCTTCTAGTGTAGATCACGCTGGAAGTGGACTTATTTTGTCCCTCATAACAGCGTGGGCGGTGGAAGAATTGAACTGAACTGTACCGATTTACATAAATGTGTTGGGTTCAAAAATGTTAAAGTAATTTACTAAAAATAGTCTCGAACGAAACCCATCTGGACGATTAAGTAAAAATATACCATTTTTTTAATGCAACTGCTAAACGAGATATATCATGTTTCGAATCTCGCTGTCTCGAAAGTTTCTTAAAAATTTAATAGTTCTACTGAAATAAATATTTAAAATTAGTATTATATTTGATAAACATGGTGTTATTTCAAATTTTGATAGCGTGAAGTTATTGTGATTGTGCCTCTATTACATATTCTGTATAATCAATAAACGTATTTAACTAAGCATTGCTCACTGGCTCGGAACGCTCAAATTAAGGTGAACAGCCATAAAAAAACTTTAATATTGATTGTAGTTAGTATTGATCTTAAAATAGTGCATGCTACTATGATTAGCCCTTCTTACTCGTTTATCCGAAAACATGCGACCATCGTCGCGTCCTTCTAATCCTCTTCCTGGCACCGCATGCTATTTGGTGTGTGGGTTTATTTTTTATTACTATCCATTATGTTTGGAACGCTGCGGCATGAGAGTCGAATATGTCGAAGGGTTACCATAATAAAATAGAAGACTCCCTGGGGTGTTCCGTTGCTCATCTCCATACAATATACCCTTTATTAAAAATATTACCATACCCATAGATCGATAATGTTGCAGTCTCGTACACGATACTTCGTGCCAGAACTATTATAATTCAAATTGAATTTAAGAAATAAAATACTTGTATAGGGTTGTCCGGTAAGCAATTGCGTATTTTTAGATCAAATTCAAACGCAAAATTGCACCAAATGCTAGTGGACGGTGATTTTCGATATTTTAAGTATCTGTAGAACGCTGGTTATTGGCGATCATAGTGACACCATCTTTGAGTGTCATATCACCCTTACAGATTTTTTAAACCACATTTGTCTCAAACAATTTTGGCAAACAATGACCGAAAAATGCGCATAACTATTATCTTAATATTATACATTCAGCACATTTGAAATAAATGTAGCAACGAAAATTTCGTCCTTACATCTATCCTAGAAATACGATACTATATTCCGGACAACATATAATGTAACAAAATAATGAATTTGAATGGTAAACAAATTGAGAATTCAAAAAATAGTGTCGAAACTAGGGGCCTTTTATATTCAGTTCAAAAATTTTATAAATCGTTATTTAATCATTACTGATGATTATTTATATCCTAATTAAGAAAGGAATCTTGAGATGATTTGACCTCATTAAGAACATTTGTTGCGAAACACTTATTAAACAAATATATTTGTCTTAAATGAATGGAGAGCGAGGAAGGAATATACCCAAGAAAGAGTTAGTTGAAGATGGTTGAAGAAAATTTAACTGAGGGAAAGATAAGTATGAGAAACAGGAGAGAATGTATGACGAGATGTATGGATGTGGAGGAGACAAGAGCTGTGTTCATGAATAGAAAGGCGTGGAGATTTGTCACCTCTGTCTATCTCAAAAGGGACATGGCATGATGGTATGTATGTAGTATTATCACAATTTGATTCTAGCGCCTGAGTTCCAAAAATCCAACCATTTTCTTAAGTGGTTCAGTTTGATCAAATGTGCGTTCTAGTTATTATACAAAATAATTCTCTACTATGGTATTTTTACTGAATTCGTTTAATCTAACTTAAAATAATCCCAATATTCAATAACTGTCGTATATGTTTAACCTTAAAAAAAATTTCCTCGTACAATAAAATAAACGACAAGTACCCAAAGAAACGATGTGTAATCTCATCCTTTTTCAAATTGAAATTTAATCCGTTCCGCTGATTGACATCGCGTTCCATTATTTCACCAAGCGTTAAGCATCGCACAATCACTTACATCAAATGATACCATTCGATTATACGAATACCTCGTAAATATTGTAATGCGAGGTATTTGGTGCACATCTTAAGTTTGCAAATGTTATCACGTGAGATAAGTTTTTTCCGCGTAACTTCTATATTGAGCATATCAATGAATACATTATATTTTTAATTTTACTATTCATTAAGTGGTTTATTTCCTTCGTATTTTGTGCTAATCGAAAAGAAACTGCTGATTTCTAATAAAAATATAGATCAATGGTTTTATATTAATGAAAAAGAAATTTTCGTTTTTTTTTATAAATGAGGTATCTGTTTTTATTTAACAAGAAGAAACTGTCATTTATTAGATTTGTATCGTCAATATCCCGCCATTGGTGTAAGCAGAGATAGCATATTTCGACTTCATTCTATCCTGACATATTTCGCTTCTGCCACGTCCATACACCTCGTCATGCTTACTAATATAAAATAATATAAAAACTCTTTTCTCTTACAAAATTTGATTCATTTGGCTGTGCCACGTGTTTCTAGATCTTTCCGAATTTCTCGCGGCTTACAAAAAAATAATAAAATTCATGACACATTAAATGAATACAACAAATTTTGGTTGGTTATATACATCTTAAAGCGATGGATTTGAATTACAAGTAAATATTATTAAAAGTGACAAACACATAATGGATTTTAAAACAGAAAATTGTCGCACACTGGGTATAGCCATTTGGAGGAGGAATGCTGCTAAGAGAGATAGGTGGCAGAGAATCCTGCAGGCAGCCCAGACCCATCCCAGGTTGCAGGACCGGTGATGACTGATACGAGTACTATACATATTCTACCAAAAGCAATTTTTAAACTTTTTACTTTTAATCATCCAGACATTAATTCTGTTGACATCGTGTTTAAAAGTGATACCAGTTCAGAATCCGAAAAAAATGGAACTTGATTTTAATTATAGTAGTCTTCATTCTACGAGTACATAATAATTGTGACTAGGAATTTTTTCTGAAATTCTTTAAATGCACTTTATGATTTTATGTTTGTTTTATAATGTAATTTCCGTTGTTTAAATTACTGGATTACAGCATATAATCTTATACTCAATTTAAAACTATTCTGCGACAACAAAGCTTTAATAAAAAAAATTACATAAATTTGGTCAGAAACATTTAGAACTGAAACTGAAAAGTTATATTTAAAAAAATATTAATATTTCAGTTAATTAGATGATTTGAATAAAACTACTTTAAACATACTCGTAATAATTATGTTTCTTTTCTTAATTAATTTTTGTCTGTCTAATTATACCGTTGTGCAATTTTGTAAAAACTCATTGTAAACAGCGATAAAACCGCATTCTAAGAAAACTCAAATTATGTTTCCAACGTAGTCACATGTTTATCATTAGTAAATTGGTTTTTTTAGTAAAGCCCTTAAAATGTTTTTTCAATGCACTTCTAAATTTGCATTAAAAGCCTTACATCTTAATAAAGGCAAAATAGTACATAATTTCGATTGCCGTGGTTTCAGCGACTGATTCTCACTGTAAACTGAAATATGGAAAACATATGAGAACATTGGGAAGTTCTCATGATCTTAGCTTAATTTGTTTGCATGCTATCTAGAATATGGTGGAAAAAATCTTTATTATTTTTTCACACAGCTTGCTGTTTTCATTCCAAATTATACCGATATAATTTGTGTAAAATGCTTGTGGTACTAACATTGAACTCTCAACGGTATTACGAAAACTTCTTATATGAATATTTCTTGCTGAATTTATGTCGAATGTATGCATGAAGCACAGTCTTGTTTGTTTCACACAGATACATAGATATAGATACCTTTCAACGTATCAATGCCCTCGAAAGTGCGTAAAGAAAAACATATTTCCATTTTTTTAAATCGAGCCCTATCACTCCAGATATACGACATATACAGCAAACGACTGATTTGAGTCTGGTGAGGAGAATTTGTGATGCTAGAGCATGCTGGGATTGTAAGCGATAGTAGTAGTTAGTGTTCTTTAAATTATCTGAATATTAATTGGTATGGTATTGGATTCATGGCATGTCTGTACACGTGAGGAAAAAAATATAATTGGTGTATTATCTTCCTTGAAGTTAGTGTGTCTTACATTTTCTGTTACACTTACATTATTTGACCTTTTATAAAGGCGAGCATATTGTACAGTCATATTGTTTGATTCCTTGAAGCTAGTGTGTCTTGCCTTTTCGGTTACATTTACATTCTCTGGCTATTTATAAAGGCGAGCATTTTGTACAGTCATATTGTTTGATTAACATGTTTAGTCACGAACTTGTTTTGAAATGAATACGTATTCTTTTCCGTTGCTGCTAAACAATTAATTCACTGCAGATGTATTAAATTATTTTTTTATGTTCACAGTGCTATAGCGATTATTTCCATCACATGGAATGGGTTTTAATCTCACTTTACGAGGGAGCTTGTATTCTATACCGGAAACCATCTGACCAAATCAAAACCTCAAATCCGCTCAGATCGAAGTCTTAAAATACTTCAACCGTAAACTAAAATGGATTTTCGATCATAATTCGATGGTTCTGAAAGTGAATGCGGTCTTCCAAAGGTTTATTTTCATGTCATCAATAATTGATGGGAGGGTAATCGATTAATTAGTTATTTTATCTTGCCGATATCCCCATTTATGTATAAGATAAAATAGTTGAACTCAATATGCGAAAGTTGAATACCTTTCATTTTTTTATATTTTTATGAGAAATTGTTATGGTGAAAGAAATTGTTGCATGTCAATAATTATACCAGGTTGGACGAGGTCGAGGTGATGAAACTGGTATGAATTGCCAAAACTCAGTGTTAATTCTTGATTATAACCAAAATCAAACTCGCAATAAATAATTAGTGAAATATTATTTTTATATATAATCTATCTTTCATTTTATATTTAGCCATTCCTATTTAATCAAAGAAAATTTATCATAAATGCTTAGTACAGTATTCATTGGAACGGAAAATTTTAAATCATTGATCAATAAAAATAAATGTCACCAAAAAGATAACAAAAGATATCAATCGCAATAATTTCAAACTGAAATCATGACTTGACAATTTCTACTTATTCAAAATAATATTTCGTCTGGAAGGGGTGGTCATTTGCATCAGTGCTAATTTATGCAATAATTATACCAGGTTGGACGAGGTCGAGGTGATGAAACTGGTATGAATTGCCAAAACTCAGTGTTCATTCTTGATTATAACCAAAATCAAACTCGCACTAAATAATTAGTGAAATATTATTTTTATATATAATCTATCTTTCATTTTATATTTAGCCATTCCTATTTAATCAAAGAAAATTTATCATAAATGCTTAGTACAGTATTCATTGGAACGGAAAATTTTAAATCATTGATCAATAAAAATAAATGTCACCAAAAAGATAACAAAAGATATCAATCGCAATAATTTCAAACTGAAATCATGATTTGACAATTTCTACTTATTCAAAATAATACTCGTATTTCGTCTGGAAGGGGTGGTCATTTGCATCAGTGCTAATTTATTATTCTGCAATGATGAATGGCACCGAAACAATGTAAAATGCAAGCGGAAGAATATCCTGATTTATTTTTGCATTTTTTAATAGGTTTTCCGTGAACAAGTTTCGTAATTGTTTCCATGAAATCCTCACTCTTCCAAAACTTGACTCAGGATGTTTGATTTGGTTACAAATTTATTTACGGTCCACTTATTTTTCATACCAATCCGAATATACCGTGTATTGATGCAAGACACGCCTTGCACAGAACTCGAAATTTGTGGTTTATTATTCCTCTTAAAAAAATACTGAGTTAACAAAGTTGCTGAAAAATAATAAAACAGGTTGTCCGATAAGTTATTTCATATTTTTAGGTCTAATTTAAACTCAAAATAACGCCAAATGTTCGTGGACGGTGGTTAACGATATTTTTAGTATCTCGTGTATCTTTTCGCCGTAGAACGCTGGTTATTCTCGATCGAAGATTTATGGTACTTGGGTCGTCATCAATGATAATCGGCCTTCTGAAGCAGACACCATATTCGAATGAAGCATCACCAAAACGGATTTTTTAAACCACGTTTAATACACGATCGCTTACTACATCGTTGCCATACACTAAACATGTCTTTTTTGTTTGTGTTGAATTGTTTTTCCTTAGCAAAATGCGCCAAGCGTCGAAAAAACAAACAATTTGAGCGAATAATGACCGAAAAATGCTTTAAACTTTTACCTTTCATAGTAATATACATCTGCACGTGTTAAATAAAGTTATGAAATGAAACAATGAAAAATGTTGCCAGTATATAACCCACAATTGGCGTCAAGATGCATACCT
Organism: Odontocerum albicorne; assembly: GCA_949825065.1. Taxonomy (NCBI): domain Eukaryota; kingdom Metazoa; phylum Arthropoda; class Insecta; order Trichoptera; family Odontoceridae; genus Odontocerum; species Odontocerum albicorne. Next base: position 20,257,855 of record OX463847.1, on the reverse strand, counting down.
CATTTCCTTGTTTTCATTTCATAATACAGGAACTTCTTAAATTACTGCTAGCTGTTATGTTATAATGAAGAAAATCAAACACTTCGACATAGTCTCAAAAGTATAATTTCAAAAACCTGTACAATTTAACATCCAAAAACTTTTTCACAGAAGTCAAAAGTTTATCCGTTTAAATGTACTGATCTTTATTATGAAAAATAATAATTGCTCCTTGGGTGACTCAATCTCTGTAGTGTAATAATAAATAAGTGGAATATATGTTATGGCTGGTCACATTATATATTATTTATGGTTTATATACCCATTTTCTAGTTTATGTTCATTATATTTTCACCTTTTATAACTATTGATTATTTACATGAATTGAATAAAATGTATATACATTTCTATGTATACTTGAATATTACTTATGTACAACGGACGTCATTTCAAATTATTTCCCTTTGCACTCATCAAACTACTAATTATTTGCCCATAACACATAGTTTCTTCATAGTTAGCAATGTCAACAATATAATGTGCTCACCTTGAGAAAAAATATGACTTATTTCTTCGTTTATAAATGCAACCTCATACTTGTCCACATAAGGTTTCGAAGAGTGGGTTGATTCTCAATAAAAGAGTGTAGGAATGTTTATCCGGTGAATGTATACTTGACTAGGAGATATATTAAATGCGATTAACAAAACTTATTTAAAAAAATTAATCTTCATTGCTTTAAGCAATGTTGATCTTACTTATGCCCAGATTGTTTAGCCATGTCACATTGGAAGATTCATAAATAACCTGACCAATTTATTATAATCAAAGAATAGCGGCAAGTATACTTCCTTGATTCGAGCGATATTTATATGTATAAATTATATATTTTCATAGACATCAGAAAGGTTATGTCCTGTTGAAGTCCTACATCCATGGCGTAACTTAATTTATTTCAGAGCGTTTGATATTTTTAAAATAGATCCTTAGAAGTAGATTATCGACAAAAATACAAGCTATTGAATATACTTATTTAAAAATCACAATTTCTCTTTTCCATTCCACAACTCTTTCCATCGTAAGGGTTCAGGAATCGTTTATCACAAATTACAATCAGTACAGATTTTCTGTGCTTATTGTTCTTCAAGTTGAATATGCATTGCTCATTGTTATACAATAGTTCCGAAGAGTCCTTGGTCTAAGTGCTAAGACCGCCTCTTTGAATACACAATTTCAGGGAGCAGGTAGTCAACTGCAATAATTTAATCTTACTATTATTTACACGAGATCAACTATATTTTAAGCCTTTTTATTTTATTTCTTGAATATAAGAAAAGACATTTGTTTCACTTTGTGGTGTCATGTTTATATTTTTTTAATTAAATAATTAAAAAACTTATTTTTATTTTGTATTCACTACTGTTTTTTTAACCGGTAGTGAACTCAAATAAAACAGTGATAGATACAAATTTAAAAAAACAAGTGTTTTATTTATTTTATTACAAATTTATACTTTTTCTTTTTATTTAAAAAACTCAACTATACTTGAGAAATTGTAGCATGGTCCCTGTGACAGTTCAGTAATTTTAATTATTTTACCAACTTTAATATAAGCCTCGATTCTAATAAATTGCAAGTTATTTAAGTAAATATATTACATAAAACTAACAATAATGACAAATACATCTTCTTACAAATTAGCAAAAATATGGCAGTTTGTTAAAATCAAATAATATTTGGTGACGTTTGTCAAAAGTCACTACGTTAGTCTGTATTGGCTAGGGATGGGGTATTCGATAATTGGATTTTCGATTTTTTTATACATAAAATTAAATGTTCGTAATTAGTATTAATCCATAGTGGATCTTGGCCTATTTAAAGATACATACAAATCATACAATACATTAGCAAGTCAGTATAATGAAAATTAGGAATCAAAACGTCAGTTTAAAGAAAAACAATTTTTCGATTTATAAAAAAGCTATTCGATTTGTAAAAAAAACGATTTTACCCCCATCCCTCTGAGACATGACATTTTAAATGTCACAGGAACCATCCTACATTTTCTCATGTATAGTTCGTTGTTTTTTTTGCCTAATGACGCAAACAAGTAAATGTCCTTACAATATTTTCAATTCAGATCAATACATTCAAGAGTATATTTTTATATACAATATATGAAATTTCATAATTCACATTTAGTATTGTTTGTTGTAAAATACTTGACTCTGAAAGTACGAGTTTGTATTTTATCCCCGACGGTGATAACACTTGAATAACTCCATTTTTATAATATTCACGGCATTTCAAACAATGTTGAAATTCTCAATCGATTTGATAGCCAGTTGTTAAATCAATTCGATATATTCGAGGTTAGTACTTATTGAGTTTGTAAACGTTGAAACGAAAATTTTAAGTTATGAATTTGAATAAATATTGGTGCGGTATCTGAAATGTGCATAAAATATATCTAAAATGTTTTCAATCGTTGGTTTATATCATGTATAGGTAATACTCCGTGTATGTTGGAATGTTGATGGTCTTTTAAGCAGAATTTTGCCTTATTTTCATTGAACGAAAGTCACCTTTGTTCTCTTCTTTCATCGTGTATAATTATGTTAATGGTCTTATACTCCTAACACTCCAACAACAAAAAACCAGATATTTTATAAAAATACGAGTCTGAACCGTTCATTGCTAACATGAAAGAGAACGAACCATTGTCAGCTGAGATCCCTAGGAACCTACGGCAGGTCATAACATACGAGTACTCAGAGTTACCTATTCTTATTTTTTATACATATTGTCTCCTAGTGAGAGCTTCCTTTTTAAGCCGTTCGAGTAGTTAGGACTGAATTTGACAAAAAAAAAATACGGTGATACTCAATGAAGAGATTCATAGTATTTTCGCTATTGTAAATTTATGTGTCGAGAATGAAAGTTTTGTGTAGATGAAAATATTTTATCTAACTTATTTTCTATATTTTGAAAGGCGGGAACGAATATTTCAGTTATCAATATTTATATTCAAACTGGGACTTTTAAATACTCATATGTTATATTTAATTTATATTTCAGTGTACGCTTATATTTACGTTCTATGTGTATTCAACAATACCCTCTTTCTTTCATTTTCTTTGATGATGACAAATGTTGTCCAGAGGATGTGGTCAAATTATTCATAAATAATATGAATAGTATACTATATTAAAGAAACGTGCGTGCGTTGTCGTCACTCAGAAATTTTTGATCATAAATATTTTTCCGACTTTTTAAATTTTTGTCTTAGCTATGTTAAGTAAAATAATTAAGTATATATTTTTAATATTATAATTATAGCTACTTGTGTACTAGGTATTTTACTGAACTTGAAATAATATATTATATTCCGTATTAGCATATGGATTTCTAACGAATTAGGAGTATCCCAGTAAAAAGCGCGTCTCTTTCCCATTTTACCTTTATATAAAACATATGTTTTGCCACACTTTAATTGAAACAGGTTTTTACTTATTCCTTCAATACTTGGATAAAGCCATAATTTCTAAGTCAGTATAATGAAAACTTTCAAATTATTTAGCGTTGATATAAATTCTTACCCTTGCAATACTTTGCACATTTTCTTTTGTCATATAATAATTAAACCCTATCCAACGTATATTACGATCACGGATTATTTGTAGCCTACCAATCACTCTACTCATGTATACTTCAACTATCAGAGAAATATGTATTATCGATGGCAAAACTCCGAAATATTGTATATAAAAAATGTATAAGAATCATACGAGTATTTGATCAACTTTCAATACTATTTTAGATAAAATTTTATTGGCAGTAAAAAAGGATTTTCTTATCAGTTATGCGAACATAGATTTTAAAACCGTGTTTAATGGATTTGTTTCAACATTCTTATTTTAAAATAACTCATTCCCACGTACTTGTACTTGAATTGTCACAATACGGTTAGTTTATGTAACCCTCTCTTCATTTATTGTTTGATAACCAACCCCTTTATTGATATTGCAGACTTTACTGAAACAATATTATAGGGGACTCTCCTTCCTCTTCCCGATTACCACTTTTCGTCTTCAAAGTAAATTTGGTCGTGCGGCCTAACTCCCTTTTCATCACATGGACACACCATCTCAACCGTTTTTTGTCATCTTCCCCGATATCGGTATCACCTTGAAAATTCCCCAGACGTATTTATTGTTGATTAGATCAGCTCTCGTAACACCACTCGTGCATCTCAACATCTTCATAAATTCGATTGCATTAATTTCGGAAATAGTAATAAGCTATTTTCGCTAAAACCTGAAATGTTCTAGTTTTTAGTTTTGCACGTTATCGTCGTTGTTGAGGATCCCATTCAATATCAATTCAGTTGGAAAGCGAGCTGTGTCGTGGAGTTTTTTTAAAGTTAGTGAACCGTTACACACCAGCAAACTCACCAGCCACACCGCTGTACTATATTCGATGGCACACCAAAGTGAGACGATCGGAGCACACCGGCATGTTTTGTTCTCTTTTTGAAAGAATAGATATCCTTAAACCCCGGAAGACTAGGCGGAAAAAATAACTGTCATTCGAGGAGAGTACCACAGCGTGGGGTTCGAACCAGCGACCTTCCGCACGGAAGTCCAGTGCGTTACCGCGCTGCCATGCATGACATGTACAAGAATCAGTGAAGTTATGTGAAATTAGTTTAAATAAATATTGCCACAATATACTCGTACAACCGGATTACACTATAAACTTCAAAAATTCATCAAATATTTTCAAAAATCTTTGATTGTTTCGTATATTATGATGAAAAGTTGATTTAAGAAATCATATTCGAGTCGGACAACTCATGTTGACCATTGAGCTTCCTCTTTGTATTTTCCTTGTTAACACAAATTTCAAATCAAGACGTAGATGATATACCCACAAAATGATTTATCTACCTGAGTTTATACGAAGTCTTCATCGTACGATTGAATCCAAAGGTTGTTATCTATTAACTGCATATTTTACCTGATCTTTGATTCGTCATTCTGTAATCATCGCTTCTACCAGCTTGTACTTCTACGCTTATATAACGGATGTTAAACAATTTATTAGTTATATTATAATGGTATTATGAATATAAATTGGTTTGGTTGTACACATCCGGGTTAAAAATGCACTTGATTATGTGTTGAACCAAACGCGATAACTAGGTTTTGATATGCAAGCTCAGTTGCTATGGCATAATTTTACTTTGAAATACTTGCGTTTATTTTTATGCCAACTCTTATATTTCTGTCTTTCGTTTTTCTTACCATTTTACAGAATGCAATACCAATATTATAATTGTTGATTTGATTCCTTTTGTTGAGAATATTATTGAAATATTTAAATTATATTGATTAAGTTAATTAACGAGATGTATGTTTTGGTATTTGTGGCTACATCAAAATTGAATGCTGAGTACAACTTTAGCCCTAAGAAACGTGTACTCTTTCTTGATCAAGCGATTGTTGAACTTAGATATATTGATAGAATATTTTGACCCTAAAATTATTACGTTTACCATGTTTGAACATGTTAATAATACTGAAATAATACGTAATGTTAATTTGGTTTTGTATGGGTTTTGAAGCTTGACACATAATGCTCAACACGTATGGTTCTAAATTATCCCCAATTAGTAGAGGCTTTACGCTTGGGTATTGAGTATATTTGTTTTTTCGTCACGCAGCCCTAAAAATAGTCGCGACTGCTATCTGCCTAATAGTATTGACTGACCACTTACAACACCGTATGTGCGTCAAACTTGTTAATGGTGTTTATCATGTTTTGAGTTTTCATTTTCGAGTACTGAATTTACTTACTTTTTAGCACGACGTTTCGAAGAAATGGAAATTTATAAATCAATGACTGGGAAATGCATCAATTTCTTAATTATATTAAATTAATATCCATTGATGTCAATTTCTATTGTTTTTATAAGTGAATGATATTCTGAAAGAAGGAAACGTAGAAAGTCAGAGTAATCGTAGAAATTGTATGAAAAGGTGTATGGATGTAGAAGATGCTAAGAATGTATGTCGAGATAGGAAAGTCTAGTGCTATGTCAACTCTGTCTACCCTGACAAGGAAATGGTGTGATGGTATGTATGTGTATAATTTGGTATAACCTTTAACAACACTACAACAAAATTAAATACATCTAAAATCTGAAAAATCGTCTCTGAAATAAAGAAGTTAAATGAATAATCAGAAGCCACCACCTTTCTATCCTTAAAGTTGATTTAGTTTATTTTTATAATACTTTTAATAAGGGTGGTTTCTATACCCAAGTAGAACGGTGCTATAAAATGTGTGAAATTTATGCATGTTATACTCGTATAATAGGTTAGTCAATAAGTTTTGAAAGCGACATCTATGGAGCAGTAGAAAAACCAAAATTTCTACGCCATTTTAATATTTCATCTTTCATAAGAACGTACTCAAAATTTCATTTCGATCTGTCAATTCATTCTTTGTTTACAAGCCATTTGAAGTTGACGTGTCAGTGTATTTTTTAACAATGGAAAAATCCGAATATCGTGCAGTGATTAAATTCTTTGTTTTGGAAGGTTTATCGGCTACTGAGATCCATGCAAAGATGGTGAAAGTATTAAAGGAGTCTTCTCCTTCATTTCCAACCGTTCACCGATGGGTTTTGGAGTTTAAACGTAGCCGTACAAGCGTTGAAGACGATCCACGCTCAGGACGTCCAAAAAGTGCATCAACACCAGAAATCATAGCGAAAATACAGGATATGGTTTTGGAAGATCATCGATTGACTGTGGATGTGATAGCTGACACCATAGGCATCTCACATGGAACAACATGGCATATTTTGGCTGAAGTTTTGGGTTTCAAAAAACTGTGTGCACAATGGGTGCCGCATTTGCTAACAATGCAACAAAAACACGTTCGAATGCGACTTTCTGAGCAACATTTGGAGCAATTTCGAAAGGATAAAAAGGATTTTCTGCGTCGATTCATCACTATGGATGAGACTTGGGTCTACCACCATGATCCTGAATCAAAACAAGAGGCTAAGGAGTGGTGTGAACCAGACACTTTGGCTCCGAAGCGAGTTCGTGTCCAGAAATCGGCCAACAAGGTGTTAGCGTCAGTTTTTTGGGATGCAAAAGGAATTTTATTGATAGATTATCTCCAAACTGGTAAGACAATCAACTCTGATTATTATTGTGACCTTTTGGACCAGTTAGATGAAAAAAATTGTGAAAAAAGGCCCGGTTTGCAGAAGAAAAAAATCATTTTTCATCAAGACAATGCACCTGCTCACACAGCTCAAAAAACCATCGCGAAAATCAGTGAATTGGGGTACGAATTGTTGCAGCATCCACCCTATTCGCCAGATTTAGCTCCCTCTGACTTCTGACTGTTCTCACACCTCAAAAAATTCCTTCGTGGAAAGCATTTTTCATCAAACGAAGAGGTTATAGCCGTCGTAGAGGAGTATTTTGCAGGCCTTCCAGAAAGTCACTTCCGTGATGGGACAACAAAGTTGGAAGATCGTTGGACCAAGTGTATTGATCTTATGGGAGACTATACTGAGCAATAAAAGTGATTTCCCCCCAAAAAAAATGTATTTTCATTTCCGCTTTCAAAACTTTTTGACTAACCTAGTAGTCTTCGTCGTACTTTCTTTTCAGTAGTTGACACCAGGCGCTGGGGGACCATTGAAAAATTATTTAGTTAGAAAAATTATTTAATTATATAATAGTATGGATTTCTGCAATTGAATAAAGGAATAAATATTTACCTAGTATTGGAATTTGTATTTACAAATTCAATTTCATATATTTACAAATTTAATTTAATGTACTTTACAATCATAACTATTCAAGTGTTTTTGTTACAAGAACCTCAAATTACCAAAACTTGTTTTGGTAACACAAAAAACTTATTTCTATTTCAAAAATCATCATAATAACAGACTGGATGCTCAAATCATCGTTACATATGGTAGACTGGGTGCTCTTTGTAAAATTTAAACATATGTTTTGATCGACAAGCTTTGAAGATCTTTTTTAAGTACTTCATCGCGTCGTCTCTCTGCACTATGTACGAGTATGTCTGGAACTTGGTACATTACCTGTTTCCATCCTTCCCTGTCCTGTTTAAAGAGGACTATGTCAACTCCTTTGTTTGATCCGTCCAATAGGAGACCTTTCTCTTGCTCGTTTTCCCCCAACTGTCCCCGTGATCACCAGTTTCTCCAGACTTTCGTTTTTTTTGCTGGCAACATGCCCAAAGTATGTTAGGTTTCTTTTTCTTCATGTTGTCGTAAAGTTCGGTAATCTCAAAACCTTTGATGATAGAGACGTTCGTGCACCTTGCGGGGTCCATAGGATACGGAGCAACCGCCTCCAACACCACATCTCGAAGTCATTTATCTTTCTTATCATCCATGTTTCAACTCGATACAATGCTATAAATTTCACTACACGCATTTTGATTATCTTAGTAAAGACCGGTTAATCCATATCTTTGTATCTATCTGAAAATCTGGCTGTCAGAAAATTATGGTATTTTTTTACAAATATCAATATTCTTCAGACTCCGTCCATCTTCGTCCTGCTAGAAAATAGTTACAAAATACGCTTTATTCTATATGTTGGTGACCTCTTTGGCATAGTTGGTAAGACTCTTGATTTCAACTTCAAGGTTTCATTACTTACTCCACTAAATCCCAATGTCGTTTCCCGGCCACGCTTTCCAACATGTACTCTTCGACAATTCAGATATGTTGAGAATTAACAAACGAATGAATAAATGCGTATATATCTTATATTTAACGAAGTTAAAGTCACGATCTCCAGGGTCTACTTGGTAAGACGCTTCACTTCCACCCGGGGGTTTCAGATTCGATGCCTGATGATACCAAATGAATAAATAAAAAGATACTAGCCTGGTAAAAGAGTTCGTCTGATAACAACACGCATAAGCGCTAGATGCGTGCATATGTTGTTGCTTTTTTATGTGCAGAATAATATTTCACACACGATTGTGAACCGCGAGCTCCGTGACTACTACAGTGGTTCTAAACCCTAAGGCTTAATTAACGGGGCCTAAGACGGGGTTTTTCACGCACTTCAATATGTCTGAATCAATAATTCTGATATTTTGAAGGGTGAAAATATTAGTTTAGTTCATTTTGAATAATCATTCAAATCCAAAATATCAATGCTAATTATTAATACATTTTTCAAATATATATACTTTTAAACCTTTTTAATGTAAATTAGAACTAATATGCATTTTCCTCAAGTGTTTACAATTTATCTACACTGTACTAGACTAATTCTTTACTTTTGCCCAATTCTCTTAATAGTGTCAGAGAATGTGTGTTTCGTATACTCGTATTTCAGCTTTAATTTTTTTTATCATTTCGAAATATAAAATACGACAAAATTTTAATTATAAATAATATATTTCGTTCATTAACCTTATTCTCTCGCCTTTGTTGATTGGTTGCGAAGTCATGAGATATAGCCAAGGTCTTGATATCGAATTATCAATTGCCTTTTTCATTTCAATATGCGATTTAAAGTTTTTGCACCCACTTCGTACATTTAATAAGCCAAAAGTTGCATTCCAGTTAATTTCTTTGTTCGCATAAAAAAAATATACATATAATATATGATAAACAATTTTCATATTTTAAATTTAACACTCATTTGCACATACGTGCCCATTTACACGTATCATCACGCTGTGTGCTCTCCAAACTTTTCTCTCCTAACACAACTTTTGCCTTACATTTCGTCATGCACAATCTTCTATTATTCATAATTCTCGTTTTACCTTATTTTAAAATCTGGCACACTTGATCCTGCCGTATTTCCCTCGGTCTGCCTCTTCCACGCGCACCTACTACTTCTATCTCATATACTCACTTAGTCATTTATTCTCTCCACATTTTCAAACCATCTTAATGCTTTTTTTTCATCTTAAAACATCCATTTTATACATTGACACACTATTTTTTTTCTTGCCGCACGAATCTACAATACAAAACATTCATTTTATTTTAATTCGTCTGCCAAGTCCAAACTTTACTTTCGTATATCAAGGTGGGCACCAACACACTATTAAATATTGTCATTTTTGCTACTTTAAATTTGGCGCGTTGTTGTATATTTCATTAAGTGCTCCAAAAAATATACCTTTCATTTTTTTACAATTATTAAATTGTTAATTTCAATATTGCAACTAAAAATCTGGCATGTGGGTTAAATCCGCGATTTTGTCCTGTCAAGTTACCTCTATCTTAAGTCCACCAATAAATATCTATCTAAGTCCACAAATGAAATCGTTATCAAAGAAGTTCGTAAAATAATCAACGTTTTGTTTTTTAATTGTTATCTTTAATTTATAATAATTAGTTATCTTTAATTTATAATCGTAATTAGTGATAAAATACAACAAACATAGATTATTTTTGCAATATTATCGTTCTAATTCTGCGCATTCACATCACCCCATATTATAATATTATTGACATAAATTAATCGTCCACTATCATTTTTAGATGATTACCAATGATAATGACCATTTTAACAGATGCGAGTATATTCTACTCGTACAACAGTTACGAGCGATGATTTTTTTGAGAAAATATGATGTAATAGCACCGTATCAAGAATATAGAACCTTTGTTGTCTCCTTAATATCGATATCACAATTCGCGGATGATGTACTTATTAAGTACTTATAAGCACAGATTAGTAGATACACAAAAATTCCCAGTTATCAAATGTCTCCATTGCTCTGATAAATTTTAGTTACTCGTACCAGCACGTACTTAAAACTTTTTTATGTTAGTCAGCAACCTTCGTCCGCCAATTTTTATACGAATTTCTTATTCAGCAACTTATTTCAAAGCAACAGTCCCACCTGTTCTATGTGTTATTGATACCAATATATTCTCGTACAATCCCGTTAGCGAGGAACGAGCGAATAATTATGTACAATATTACACGGCAAATAATGTACTACGAGTATATTAGCAAACAAAATAACAGTGGCACATAATGTTGGTTGAATAAAATGAAGACGCCGTTTAACACGATTCAATGGAGATTCATCTATTCTAGTATCGTAATGTAAATATCAATATTTATTTGAGAAACCGCCAGGTGTGGGCAACTTGAATATACAAAATTTATATGGTATATTCATTGATTTACTATTTATCATGCGATATTGTAAACAAAGCCCGTATCAATACTTGACAAAAACTTTTGAGTTGCTTGATTAGTGGCTTTCTACTGTAACTTAACATCGAATACGTCTCTGATTTGTTGTTGTGTTGATAATTTCCTATTTATAAAGTTAAACGGATAAAGAAGAACTACAGCTACGGGATTACATCATTGGGCACATTGAAAGAAGGATTTCTAAGATTAGTTTGTCGAACGTGAAATTATTATGTTTACAGACAGGTGGCATGAATACTGAATAATATCTGTTTAATGTAACCGTCATATTCTCACAACCCTCAATGAAACTATCTCATATTTACATTGAAACTTAGACATTTAAAGGCACATTGCAATGATCAACATTTACATTATTTAATGATTCAATTTCTTCAACGAACAAAAAGCATATAATTCAATTACTTACAATAAGACTGCACATCCGGAGTTCTCAAGCTACGAGTACGTTCATTATGTGTGATTCACGTTAATCAAAGTGAATGAGCTGAAATTGAGCATTTTTGGAATAACTATTAAGTGTTAACATAAGTTGTATCCGTTTTTTTTTCAAATAAAAAAATGAGTAAAACAAAATGGTAAAGGTTCAAAGAAGAAGGAGGTGTCGAAAATGCTCACTTTCGTCTACTTGACATTCCATTTTGAAGGCTTGTAATAAAAAAAATAATATATGTAACGTAAAAACAAACACAATATCTTGTAGAACAGAAAATTTTCTTTCGAATGACGTATACCATTTTGTTTTACTTTACCATTTTGTTTTACTTTTGGTGCTCATTTTTAAATTGGAAAAAAAACGAACACAACTTATGTACACCCAATACATCTGAAATGAATAAACCTCCAGTATTCAGACCGTTAGGTAGATATTCCGCTGACTGCTGCTATACATTTCACGTGTCACTGACCTAAAACGTTATATACTTGAAAGTGACCGCCTATCTGGCAAACAAGATTAATGGGCAGACGTTAAGCCTGCGCTCGAAAAATCAAGAAGAAGCCGTCATTATCCTCTTCAAACGTCGACATCGTACAATATGATATTTACACAGTAAACTTTAATGTAAAGCCTTACTTTTTTAAATACTAGTTTACGATTGTGGGAAGCCCGAATGAACCTTGGATATTCATCGTAGGTATAAAGGCACCCGCAAGAATGCCTGTTTACAATAGTTCGGAACTAAAGTGAATATAATACTTATTTAAAGTATACATACATAAACACCCCCCCCCCCCCCCACACACAGATATACAGATAACACACTGTTGTGGAAAAGGTAATCCTTGAAATCAAGACTTAACACGTGGATCACACGTAATTTTTTTACTTCCAATATAAATAAAATAACTCGTTTCTCTCTTTTATGTTATAGGCGTTTATAGGCTATCCACCCAAACTAGGATGATGTATGCCACCAAATTAATCATTATGCAATTATATGACTTAATATAACAAAACTATTTTTTTTAAATGTCAATTCTAGAGAAGTTCAAGTTTCAACTGTAAAGCTTAAAATATTAACAATCAATCTATGTATAAGTTGAAAAGTTTCTCGAAGAATGAAGAAACGCAACATTCATTGAACGCGGTAAAGATGTAGCTTTTAGGAAATCAAATATGGCTCCTCGCAAAGGACAACCGAAAAATACGTGTTCTATAGTTTCATCATCCAGACCACACTCGCAGCCGAGATTCTCCACAATACCCATTCTGTAAAGGTGACTAGCCAACACACAGTGGCTCGTCCACAAACGATACATGACAGACATTTCCGTCTTGTTCATTCTTATTATAATATACCATGATTTTAAAGGAATTGATTTATATCTAGAGCCCTATTTACACCAGTTATATCCCAATCCAACGCCCATCAGTGCCAAGTATAATGTTTAATTTTTTTTCAAAGCTCGGTTACTACTAGTTACAGTTTACAAATTGGATAAACTAAGCATTTCTTTTTAATCGATTTGGCAATATTTTTAAAATCAATTCAAATATTATTTTAATGCAGGATGATGACTTTTATGGCCTAGTTGGTACTTCAAGACATTTAACTTACACCCAGGGGTTTCGGGCTAAATTTCCAATGGTACCCGAAAGCTAAATTTTAAAAAGTTCCCAGTTCGGTAGAGTTCATCTGGTAACAATACTCGCACACGCTAGACACTCATGCGAGTGTTGTTGCCTCTTCGCATGCGAGATATTATTGCTAACTCGTGCAATGGCGAATCACGATTTCCGCGCCAACTCCAGTGCTTCTAAATTATTGGGACTGAAGATAATGTTGTCTCCTGACAACGCTCTCAAATTGTTGGAATCCACAGTTCGAATATGTCGAAAATCATACAAAAAAAGGAGAATAAACGAATGTGAAAACTTGATCGGGTTTTATGTTTTCAGTTATTGAAACCTGGTTAATTACAAAATAGGTATTATTATTTTTAGGTATTATTTTTATTGAAACCTTGTTAATTACAAAATAGGCATTATTATTTTTAGGTATTATTTTTATTGAAACCTGGTTAATTACAAAATAGGTATTATTATTTTTAGGTATTATTTTTATTGAAACCTGGTTAATTACAAAATAGGTATTATTATTTTTAGGTATTATTTTTATTGAAACCTTGTTAATTACAAAATAGCTATTATTATTTTTAGGTATTATTTTTATTGAAACCTGGTTAATTACAAAATAGGTATTATTATTTTTAGGTATTATTTTTATTGAAACCTTGTTAATTACAAAATAGGTATTATTATTTTTAGGTATTATTTTTATTGAAACCTTGTTAATTACAAAATAGCTATTATTATTTTTAGGTATTATTTTTATTGAAACCTTGTTAATTACAAAATAGCTATTATTATTTTTAGGTATTATTTTTATTGAAACCTTGTTAATTACAAAATAGCTATTATTATTTTTAGGTATTATTTTTATTGAAACCTGGTTAATTACAAAATAGGTATTATTATTTTTAGGTATTATTTTTATTGAAACCTTGTTAATTACAAAATAGCTATTATTATTTTTAGGTATTATTTTTATTGAAACCTGGTTAATTACAAAATAGGTATTATTATTTTTAGGTATTATTTTTATTGAAACCTTGTTAATTACAAAATAGCTATTATTATTTTTAGGTATTATTTTTATTGAAACCTTGTTAATTACAAAATAGCTATTATTATTTTTAGGTATTATTTTTATTGAAACCTTGTTAATTACAAAATAGCTATTATTATTTTTAGGTATTATTTTTATTGAAACCTGGTTAATTACAAAATAGCTATTATTATTTTTAGGTATTATTTTTATTGAAACCTGGTTAATTACAAAATAGCTATTATTATTTTTAGGTATTATTTTTATTGAAACCTTGTTAATTACAAAATAGCTATTATTATTTTTAGGTATTATTTTTATTGAAACCTTGTTAATTACAAAATAGCTATTATTATTTTTAGGTATTATTTTTATTGAAACCTGGTTAATTACAAAATAGGTATTATTATTTTTATAGCGAAGTGTCTAGAATCGATGGATGTTACTCTGTGTAGTAAGTGTTAAAAGTAAACTTAATTTTTTTATTTTGTTGGATCGTTAACTACAGCCGCCCGCATCAACCTTTTTGTCTGAAGAAAGAGCACAAATAATTCCATTCACGAGGCCTTCGATTACCGATGTCGATAAAAGAGCTGAAAAATCGTCGAAAGTTGTTTTAACTACAGGTGTTCTAATACTTTTTGAAAGCCTCGTTCTAAGACCGCTAACGGGATGTTTAGAATTTACGGGAAGTTGTCATACTGTGTTATAAAGGGTATGAGTCGTATTCTAAGATGAGCTTCACAATAATATATTTCGTACCGTTTCGTTAGCCTTGCTCATTTCTAAAGTTAACTATATCGTCATCACGTCGTGGCTTTATGATCGAGGAAATCGTACTATACTTTTCGCTTCCGAAATTGAACACACTGGCAAATAAAGCCGGATTGTTTCACCAAACAACACGCACCGTTATCGACATTATGCTATGCAAAATTGTAACATAACAAAATAGTGTGACAATAACGGACCCGTGATGGATGGAGACACAAGACTTGGCTAACTATCTTAACGTGGCGGTATTTTAATGATCGATAAAAAATATTAGACTAAGCCCACATTTTACGAGTATGTGAAAGAAGATCATTGTCACTAGTTCCCGTAAGTATGTACCAACGATTTTTCATATTCGGTATTAATGAGAAAGGAAATATGATCAAAAACTGTTTTTTTTTATTGTTAAACTTAGCATCTCTCGATGAAATTTTCGTATGATCTTATGTACTGATTAAATATATTTATCTTTTATTTTTCTTCGATTCAACAAAACCAATACAACGACTTTTCCCTGGTAACTTAAAAATGGTGAAGTGTTGGCCGATACATATAGCACGTATGGCGTCAAAGAGTCATATAATTAGTGAATAGCATTCGGCCAGTCAGTTAGTTATATGACCGTTTATCTTTAGTTCAGAGCAGACCGAGAGACCAGACATAGATCCTCGTCTCGAACCCATTCTACATTCGAGTTCCGTTCTGTCCTAGCTATTTATAATCGTTGACATTTTTTATGTTGTTTGTGCTTCCACATGCAGCGTCAACACACGAGATAAAAGTAACACATATTTACCCTTCAATTAATTTACCCTTCAAGTAACTCGTATTTACCCATCAATCCTTTTTTTTATATATATTAATGTAATAAATTTCGCATTTGTCTTCTGGCAAAGAAAATAAAAACACCCATGGTTACAAAATACAAAAGATTGCTCTAAAGTCTCTTCCATACAAATCTTGAGAAATGCCGTTTTTAAGAACAAAATTGCGATTATAGTCGCCGACTTGAATCGCAATTTTGTTTTTTTTTGGTTAGTAATGCAGCTTTTCATTTGATCTTGAACCGCATTTCTATACACCGATTACTTTTAAATTATGAACTTTCGTCGTGCGAAATACTAAGTAAATTTTGCTTTTTCTATTTTCGCGTAAGTTCTTTTTCTTGAATAAAATCTTGTTTTCGCGTAAGTTCTTTTTCTTGAATAAAATCTTTTCGTCTTGCGTGTATTTTTATTTATATTGAAGTTGATTATTAATGCGCGATATTTAAATCTTATATTATTAACAATACACGAATTCAATTATTTTTATATAAAAATTAAATACGTTTCATTTAGAAACATCGATTTCTCGGCAAAGGAATGAATTATGTCTGTATAATTTTGAGATAAGTCAACTCTGGGTATTTTTTTGCAGAAAAAAAATCTCCAGAAAGTTGCATTGGTTTAAAAATATGTGTAACATTTTGTTTGTAAACTTTAGTTTTTGTATTGGTGCCATGGATACACTTGACCGTCAATTGCGAAAATCTAAGAGCCAAATCAAAGGTCAGGTATGTTGATTGGCCAATGTTTATTTTAAGCCAAAGTAATTCGGATGTGTTTTAAACATTAGCTCATATAACTTTGGGTTACTTGACATTTTTGAAGGTCACTAAAACTAAAATATTTTTAATTTCAAAAGTATTCTTGTTATCGAAATATTAGTTTTCTTTAATATTTAGTTATTGGTTATGGTTCATTTATTATCATTATTTCGTTTGGTTGACGTGGAACCACCCTAGTTGTGCTATGGCATACATTGAGCATATTAAAAGCAATAAAGGTTAATATTTTAATGAAAATATAATAGTGGAACTTCAAGTCATCGTGGATGACAGGAAAATCATGACAGCAGGTGATATCAATATACAGTTTACTAAGAAATATATTTCAAAAGTCACTCATGTTAGTCAATTTCTCTAAAATGGAAACTTATTTCAAATAGATTTCACGAGGAAATACTATTAATAGTTATTTTGGTCGACAGTCTACCCATTACAGAATAATTTGTGCCAGTTTAAAAAAATAATTGAAAAACACGCCTATTTCTAAGTTGGCGCCCTCTAGACCTTACTTCCCTTTAACGCCGGCTTAGTTACTTGATAAATAGAAACGATCCTGCGTGCTTATTATCACGTTGTCTTATTTTGATCATTATAGCGGTGCACACCTTAATGTCGCCTGATTGTCTCCTTGAACAGTTCGTTTACCCGATATTCATCTGAATCACGTTTATTACTTTTGTTTAAATTTTATTTTGCTGTAAAATTTACTATCTTAATTTTGCGATATCGCTACCCTAATTTGTAAATTTGCTAACTCCACTTTTGTCGAAAAATGACTTAACAATTGCATTTTATTCTCGACATTCAAATACACATGCTATAAAAATTTGACATGTCTATAATTATTGAAAGTGCCTTAAAAAACGCCTCAAGAAAAATTGATAACTCCAATGCTACCAATTCCAACACTGCAAAATGTGTAACTCCACCATTTTGTATGTGAATCCATTAGAATCAAGTAGCATTGTGGTAGCGGTCAAAATATTTAATTTAAAAGGTGAGTTCGGTTACACTATTTTGAAAAAAAAGCATTATTTCCTATGAATATAAGTATAAGCACTATTTTGTTAAGATAATTTGAAGTTTTTTCCCCTACATTATGACTCAATATCTCATTTTATTCAACTAAGGGAGTTAACAATTTTTCAACACATGTAAAACATCGTGTTGCATTATTACATCAACTTTGCATTTTAATTATTACTGGGTGGGCTTAAACAAAATTGTGTTTATTTAAATTAATATGAATATTTGAACCATTAAAATACTTTTATAAGTATTGTCTATTTTTAAAGATGAATATCGGAGGAAAAATTATGGTTGGATTAGTGACAGAAAATTGTAGGAGTAATCAAGAAAATCGTAAAAGTGATGAAAAAAATCGTATGAGTGATGGTTTTCAAGAAAGTCCAAATTTATTCATAGAATTGCCAATTTAAGCCGTTGATAGTGATAATGCAGAAATCACATAATATTATGTAAATACGGATACTACTCAGAAGATTTATCAAAAGGAATTATAGAAACACAACCTGACACGGTTTACAACAATATTATAATTATGGAAAGTGCTGATAATACGGATATTGTACAAAATTCGACTGAACTGATAAAACAATCCGAGATGGTATTTAACACATTATAAGTGATGATGAAAGCCAAGGAGTCAAAATTTCATTAGCCGTATTCAGATAATTCAGATTCAAATTATTATAATGGACCACTTCAACCTACTAAAAAAGTAAGAAAGAAAATGTGTGACGTAGATAGTTCTTCTTGGTTCTCTACTAAGAATAAGGCAAACAGAGAGAAAGGAAAAAGATATTTAGGCAGAAAAAAGAAAAACAATGAATCATGGAATAATAAAATACCGAAGAATGATAAAAAACTTTAAAAAAGGCGTAAATGTCATGTTTCTGAAAAAGGTATCTTGAAGTGTTATTCTATATCGGATAAGGACAGAATGAAAATTTTTAACCAAATTCGGAACTTGAATTGGAAAGAACAACGAATTTATGTAGATGGGCTAATGAAAGTTTTACTGGTAAAAAAATCGAGGGGTAGAACAGATCCGGAAAAATCCAGTAAAGTGTCGTCTACAACATATTTTCCAAGAAAGAATGATTCTGATATACGGATATGCAAAACGATGTTTTTGCATACATTAGATTTAAATAGGATGACAGTATTAAACTGGAAGAACAAAAGCGGTAGTTTAGAATTACAAATGGCAATTATTGTTAAAAAATGCAACAAGAATCGATTTGTGGAAGCTTATGAAAATCTTAGAAACTTTTTTATTGAGTTGCCAAAAATGGATTCCCATTTCTGCCGAAAAAGAACTTCCAAAAATTACTTGTTGCCCAAATGGAGGTCCAAATCAGAACTTTATAATTTTTATAAAACCGAATGGTGCACAACAAGAGATATTACAACATCTCTCTCGTCTACTTCATTTCACAAACATTTTGAAATGGCTAATTAAGGGGGTTTCCAACCTAAAAAAGATGCATGTGACAAATGTACTACTTATGAACAAAATCATTTTTCCGCCACTGAGTACGAAGTACACTAACGGAAGAAAGAAGAAGCCAGAAATGAAAAAAAAACAAAGACAAAGAAGAACAAAATTATGTGTTCACCATGGATCTATAATAATAAGCTGTCCTGGCCCCAAAATCTAATGTTTCAACATTATATTATAAAACAAAATTGTGCACACATAACCTTTGTTTTTATAATTTATATTTTTATAACTTGTTTTATATTGTTTGATTTGTGTATTTTATCATCACTCTTGCATTATTTATATCCAAATAAAATACTTCAAGTTATTTGTTTTTCAATATTAGGAGACCTCCACAGTAAAAATTCATATTAAGATGCAATTTTGCTAACTCCTACGATATTTTTTAAATATTCACCATCGCAAAATTGCTAACTCCAATAATAATCCATAAAATAATGATGCAATAATGATATTTAACCTTTTTTTACTCGGAGTGTATCTCTTGGTCGTCTTGATATTTAAGTACAAAAAAAAATACTAATAAGATTTAATTTAGAATAGTTATGCAGTTTTATTGCCGCCCTGTAAAGTTTGTATTTAAGGAGTTAGCAAATTTACAAATTAGGGTAGCGATATGTGTATTTAAGATAATTTTACGTCTTATCTGTCAATTCATCATCATTACTGTCACTCCTATACATTCCGTCAAGGATGCAAAGATATAGTGAAACGCTCCCATCCAAACCGGTCAACAAACAGCCCGGCATTACACATCCTCACATATCAGGTCAGGATTACAAATCTCCCTATCGAAATACCGATATATAGTTAAGGGATACTCAGTCAGTTAGGGGATCAATTTTTTTCAAGATCTTTGGGAAATATTTAAAAAAAAAATTAGTTCTAAGCACCCTTGCTTGTTGTTCTAGTCAGCATATTGTAAATATTCCTCTTCAACAGTGTCAACGATTTTATTGTGTAAGATTATATGAATAATGTATATGTATTTCATACTATTATAAATTATATTAATATTTTGTCGAATGATCTTTTATCCAAAAAAAATATGTTGGGATTTTTTAAGTACGCGTAATACATGTATATCAACCGGCGGCTTCAATGGAAGAATGTCTATTACCTTTCTCTTTCACTTTTCTAGGTCACTGCACGTCTGAGTTGTATATTATCTCGGTTCTGTCTCGTCCATCATACATATGAATGAAAAATATAACAAATAAATAGTGTTCAAGGCGTCGCCCATTAAAATTAGCCCAGGAAGGGTGTATAATTGGCATATGAAAAGACTGTGTGAGGATAATCTTGAACCTGACTGAGAAAAAGTTCTTAGAAATGCAAAAATTTAGATATTATGAGGGTTCACTCCAACAAATACAACTTAAAAGAATAATAAATATTTCACAAATATGTGATCATAAGAATCGCAAACAACTTCAGGTCAAAACGGAAAGGTGATGCAATATTCATATGCATATACCAGGATATAAGAGATTAAATCATTGAATTTATCATATTACACTTTAGTTGTATACGGTACAACTGGTCGGATTTATTACCATATGGCGATTTCTTCCAACAAACCAAAACGGTGTCAAACAAGCCTTAGGTGAAAACCAGACGAAACTTAAAAAAAGGGGTACTGACGGGAATAGAAGCCGCAACCCCCAGGTTGGAAGACAGACGTCTTACCAAGTAAGTCACGGAGATCGGGGACCCAAGGTAACGCCGCAATCCCGATTCTTAAGAATAAGACGTAGGTTATTATAAATAAAATCAAATGACGTTAATTAAATCATCTTAAATGTCTTATTTTCAAAAGCTTTGAATACTTGCGGCCTATAATTCCATAATCCGCTATGTCCGATGATTGAACTGTACGAATGTTGGAACTATACACCTCATCCGATTAAAACTTTCAGTATCACTTAAACACCATAATGTTACTAGGAATGTACCAACACCACAGTAATTCGCTGAAGTAAACTCGATCTTAATTCGTTACATTATGTAAAGGAATTTTTATTACAGCACATTATTATCGACCAGTTGCATAATATCCTGGTTCGGTGTGCAGTGCATATTGTTATGCCATGAAATGCGGTATTCGCAATATTTGGCTCAGTTTACTGGTATATTTTTAGTATTGAATGCGATTTTGGCCAATCTATTGATTTAATGTCCTTCATAGCACTTATTTATAGATAACGTATCTTTTTATAGATATTGGAATATTAATGCTTTATTGTAGTATCATAATTTTTATCATATTCCCCTCTTTGGTATAAATGATACCCTCCCTAATACATTGTATCGTTCGATCGACAGAAATCGTATGTTTAATTATAATTAACATTGACGTGTATGAAAAATATATTATCTTGAATTCATAATTCACTTTTAATCTTTCTCAGATTTGTCTTCGATATCCTTAATCTTTAAAAAAAACCGTAGTGATCGTGAAGTCACAGCATTTGTTTATAATCTATCTAAAATCAAATTTTCTTACTGTCAAAAATTAACTTCTATCTCGTGTTTATTTGTTAGGTCTCAAAAACTTGCATTCGCTAATAAGAATAGTCACATGGAGCAAAAAACTTGCATTCGTTAATAAGAATAGTCACATGGAACAAAAACTTGCATTCGCTGAGAAGAATAGTCACACGGATCAAAAGCTTGCATTCGCTAATAAGAATAGTCACATGGAGCAAAAAACTCAATCTCAAGTAACAGTTTATTTTGAATGTATAAACAGTCCACCTAACACAATTGGATGATTTGTGTAGCTACTGTTGAATCCAAAATGCAATAGAAAAGAGACATTAATATAGTACTAAAAATTACATGATTAAAAAAATCACAAAGTACACCGGTGCGAGTTCTTTTTTTATACAATTACATATGTAGTAGGAAATTGAAAATAAAATTCTGTTACTTTTCCACATTAAATAATTCGGTTTTTTATTATTATTTGAAGTTGGTTGAATTATTATGTAATTTCAAATGTTATGTGTATTAAAAAACAAATCACTGGTTTTTGTTTATTTTATTCATGTAAACTATCACGCCACACCCAGATTTCTATAACGCTTAGGATAGTTTTTCTTCTTCATATCCCTGGTAATATATTTTTTCTCAGACATCTTTTGTTTATATCTTATTTTTGAAGCGTTACTCCAAAAAATATGTGCTATCCAAATATCTATGGTATATAAAGTAATGGAGTACTAAGCCTGGTTCAACTCCAATACCTTCAACCTGTAGTCGGGCATGCACTCAAACTAATTTATTCATTTTGAATTTTAACGTAGCCCAGGTACTTGTATAAGTTTTATTTCCTTTTTATTAAAATACAATAAAACCGTAATTTTGGTTCACAAATGTCTCACCCATGCATACTGTCAGGAAATAAACACATTCCCTTTAACGGTTTAAGATTCTAGAATCTATTCACAATTATCGAATAAGAAATCTTCATGTAACGTGTTACTTTTCACACCAGCATAAATCTTTAATTAGTTCAATATTTCATTTAACTTTTTATCATGCTCTTTAAAATTATAAATTTAACGTTTTAATACTCCGTTGCTTGAGTCTCGCTACGTTTTAATTGGCCGCTTCATATTTTTGAATTTATAATTTCTTTTTTGCTCGTAATGAAATACAATTCATTATTTTTATTTCTGATTTAGTGCAGATTTATAAATTTTCAAAGTTGAAATCACACCTTTCTTTGAAGGTTGGTTTATTATATTGTACTTTATAAATTCTATATTTTTCTACTAAATCATTTGTATATTTATCAGGTTTCCAGAAGGAGAAGAGAATCTTTCGATGCATGTTTTTTTTTTCAAGGAAATCAAGTATACTTCGTGTCAAGTATATTTTTCATATAATTATCACTAGAATTGTTTTCTCCCGTGATCCTTGTGATTAATACTTATTTACAAACAACTGATTTCTGTATAGTGAGGTGAGACCTATTCATAAACGTTATTTATTATTCTCATTCGGTAATTTTAAATTAATATTTTCTTCATTCTTCCTTAGTTTTTTTTCAATTTTTAAGTCTTGTCAAGAAAGGTCCAGTTCCTTTTCTGCGTCTCTAGAGAGATAAACAAAAATACTGTACCTAGTTTATTGGGGTCAAGATGAACGTAACTGACTACAAGCTCTGAATAAATAAAAATACATGATTTTGTGTACCTACGTTGTAAAATATTTGTAGTTATTTATTTTTAAATCTAAATAAATTAATTAATATTTTTATTTGAATCATCTCGAAATGTATTTGTATCACTAGCTCGTTTGATCACATAATCACCTTTAACTTCATTACTTATCAGATACATTTTTAAATTAGCTTTACGCACACTTTTCCTTCTTTTGACAAGCTTCATAATCGTATTTTAAAATTTGATATCATCCTCACGGTTAATATATCTTGAATGTTCTTATCTCGTGGCAAAGAATAATGTCAAGATTATTAAAATTGATTACACTTGTAAATAATATCAGATGTATCATCATCAATCAAGCACACATATTTATAATATCAGATGTATCATCATCAAGCAAGCACCCATATTTATAATATCAGATGTATCATCATCAAGCAAGCACCCATATTTATAATATCAGATGTATCATCATCAAGCAAGCACCCAAGCATATTTATAACCAAGTTTCCAATTGAAGTATCGATTAAAATTACTGATATTTTAGATGTACGGTAATGTTAAAACGTCCTAGGCGCAATTTAATATTTCGCAATTGATTCCATTTGTATTCAAATTCCAGGCTTGTTTCTTTAATTTCTGTCGATTTTATGCTACCTTTTATGAATTGAAAGAGCGTTTTGAAATGGGAATTAACGCATTTAAATACGTCGGATTCGAGGAAACCCTACTTTTCATTATTCAGGTTTTCTTTCGGAAAAGAAAACCTGAATAATGAAAAATCGGCATTTATTTGATTACTAAAGAAACGAAGTGGTTATAAACAAACCAAAAAATTTATTATTTTTCAAGATGCCACACCCTTGCTAAGTGCATCGGAACTGCCCATCAAACGTCTTATCAACGAAATAAATCTATGTAATGGTCCATCATTTTAATTTTATTTTTTCCTGTCCAGTCTGTCACGTTACGGGCGCATTAGTAAACCTTCGGGTAATATTTGAAAAGCGTTTCATTACTCGACTTTAAACGGACGCGGTGTGTAGCCCAGACATTTATTTAAATTTAATCTGAACCAAAATCACTTAACTTTTTTTGGAGGGCTGATCCTTGGTATCTTAAATAAATCGGCATTTCTCAAAGTTTTTGTAGCTTTATCGGGTAACTGCTTACTTACGATACCCAACATAACCAGCTTTCAGTAGACTGACATAGCAGTACGAGATTTTTTTTAAAGATATATTATACTAAAATAATTCAAGTTTAACTGTTTATTAAGTGTTTAAATGGGTGATTTAATTTTAATTCGATTACAAGTTCATTTTAACGATTTTCTGACCCACAAAGTTGTATCTAATGCCTATTATTGTACTAGTTACTGAAGACGAATGTACAAGATAACGTGTGAATAAGATGTTTTATATATTTCATACAATTTTGAAGTAAATTATACTGATTTTCTATTAAACCTTGTAACTTGAATAACAAGACATAATTGGATATAAATAAAGAAGGTAAGATAAATACTTCATCATAAATCAACCTATATATGTAATGGATTGCATTATTAAAAATACTTAAAAGTTTCGATCACTGCTATTGTGTGACCGAATAATCTTAATAAAAATATAATTCACCAATGTAAATTACGATTTATTTGACATTATTTCAAATTCATTGAACATATTGGCATGATCAGTGAGATCTAGCCCATCATTTGTTTAAGTAAATAAATATAAAAAAGTGCTGTAGCTCAAAGATCAATACAAAATGTCTGAACATGCTAAAAACTGAAAATGTTTAAAGACAACATTACGGCAGTCCCGATCTTTTAAAATAAAATAACGCATTTTATAAACATGAGGAAAACGGCCTTTAATTAAGTAATTAAACGTTAATAAACAATGATTATCTATGATTTAAATATACGAGTATATTTACAATACATCGCAATATCAATCGTATGATTTCCAACTAAAACCTTTAGACTTGCAGCGTCATTATATCGTACGATGTTACAAACCTTGTTTTGTGACATCCAAGTTATCAAAATACTCGTACCATTCGATGTCTATAAATAAGACGAATATACAAAATAGCGTGTGATGAAATAAATAATGAAAATAACAATATTGGCTTTTAATGGTTAATGAACTCGCGAAAGAAAGTGATGAGCTCAGAAATAATTGTATTAATACGAATCGAATTATTGACAAAATGATATAGTTTTATTATTTTAATTAGTACCAAAAATAACATAAATGTCAAAACAGATACTCGTATACAATTCATTTAAAGAATTACGTTCGCAGACAGTGCACAGAAATTGGAACATTTATTTTCTCCGCTTATGAATGCAATAAAATTTGAAGTCTAGACAAGCTAATTAGTCATTCAAGAGGATAATTTTTCTTTTAAACGTTTCCTAGTACAATTTGACAAGTTTATTGCCAAATGACAATCTCTTCCAACCAACAAGAAAAATGTTGAACCATTTTATTTTCAGTGTTGGGTGAAAAATTTACATTGCATATTTACAAAGAAAATAAAATTGTAAAATAAACATACTATAGGAATCGTTTAACGATTTATGTATAACAATTTCATCCACGGCTAGGAGAAGAAAGGATATTGGGAAGAACTAGAATTCACGCTTCGTCACTAAGAAGCATTGTTCGAAACACGGATTTTTAAGTTCACACAATTTGAAAGATGTCTAATGATTTAATTACGTTATTAAAATAAAATTCGTTTTGATTATTCAATCATGTTATGTATTGGATTAAATTTATTATGTTGCTTATTAAAATCATCATTAGATATATTTCATAGTCTAAGAATATGAAATCGAGTGTCTTGCTTGATGATTGAACTACATATTTTTCAAACATATTCAGGTTTTCACTTAAGGCCCCGTAAACATATTTCTTGTTGAAACAGATTGCCACATGGCAATAAACCCGCCAGTTTGTACTGTAAACAACAAATGTGTAATATACTGCAATATACTTGATCGTAGAAAATTGTGTATTTTTGCATAAACTTATGTTTAATTTTTTAACATGAATTTTATAAGATTGTATTGTATTACACTTTAGTTGTATACATTACAACCTGGCGGGCTTATTGCCATATGGCAATATATTCCGACCAACCAGAAAGATGTTCAAGAGGCCTTAAGTGAAAACCAGACAAGTCATTTTTTTTAATCTTGGTTCTAACATGAATTGAACCCGCAACTTCCGGGTTGAGAGACAAGCGTCTTACCAACTAGGCCACGGAGGTCGTCGTAAAGATATAATCATATCGAATATATGTTATGTATGTGAGGTGCATGGCCCCGCGGTAACACACTGGACTTCCGTGCAGAAGGTCGCTGGTTCGAACCCCGCGCTGTGCTATTCCCATCGAATACCACAGGATTTTTTTCGCCTGGTATTCGGGGATATAAGGATATCCATTACTTCGGTCATATATATTCTTTCAAAAAAATATGCCGGCGTGTTCCGATCGTCTCACTTCGATGTGCCATCGGATCCAGTACAGCGGTGTGACCGCTAAGTTTGCTGGTGTGCAACGGCTCACTCACTTAAAAACAAACTCCACAGCGCAGCTACGCTTTGCAACTGAATTGACATTGGAATGGGGAGTGGGGGATCCTCGACTACGAGGTCCAGCAAACGACGCTGGCACTTGTATATTTTTTTTGCCAGTATAGAACATAAATATCAAGATGGCACATTTACAGGTCGAGATGTCAAAAAAGTGTCCATGTATTGTCAAATATAATAATAACATACATACTATCATTAAACGAGCGATAACCTTTATGTCACGATTATAATAATCCATGCTATACAAAGACACAGGAATCGCGCTGAACTAAAACAATGATTCGTACGAGTACTTCGTAGTGTCTTCATACGAGTATATTCGTAGTTTGTGACGCGTATACTATGTTTACAATTTGGACATTTGTGAATGGATAGTGTTCATTGATATGTTTGTAACCGTATGTTGCACAAGTACTTCCAATCAAGTTATGCAAATTATCAAATTATTAATTATCTATAATTCACATTGATTATTTTTAACTTTCAGTTATTAATTCATATCAAATATTATAAATACGTTATTGATTGTTTTAGTCCAATAGCTTCAATGAATTGGTGACCACATGTTGTTGTTTAACCAGCTAGAAATAAGTTGTAATACTTTTGACCAGGGCTGTGGAGTCGGAGTCGGAGTCGCGGAGTCGGAGTCGCGGTGTTTGGGCCGGAGTCGGATCGGAGTCGGAGTCGTAAAAAACGAGCGACTCCGACTACTTTTTCGTTAAAATTTAAAAAACATTTTTTTTAAATTATTATAATGAATGTGTATTGTGCGCGAATATTAAACTTGCAGGCGCAAGTCGCGCCGATATGGTGAATCACCGAGATCCATTTAATGCATAAAGTCTACAAAAATGTGTTTGTCTCCTTCTTTCTCACGTCGAAAGAAAAGGAGCATTTGTTTCTCTTTTTGTTTGCACGCAATTTGCGCGCATTTTTTTGCCAGTCATCGTTCTGCATTGGTCACGTCCACGTGTTGATATCATTGCGTTACAGAAACAAAATTCTCTCCATTTCTCTATTAATTTTTGTAATAGCAGGGATCAGATGTACGTTCCCTTTGTAATAACATATTTAATTTTTTATTTAAATTATCATATATAATAGGTTAATTTTTTTTAGTGTAAATAAAAATTGAACAATCCCCCCTTATTCAAGATGTATCAGGGATCTAAGAAAAAATCTACGGTTTATAAATATTTTAAGATGACTGAGGACGATAAATTTTTTGTATGTCAAGCTGAGGATGACCCTGAAAAACAAATCTGTGGTGTAAAAATCAGTGCTTTCGGTGGGAACGTATCTAGTGCGCCCAGTAGGGTATCGAATATGAAGCGTCACATTCAACGCCATCACCCAAACTTATATAAGATCATTTGTGAGAAAGACAACAGTAGTTTAAATCATCAAGTGCCAGTAACTAAGTATTTTAAAAGTGATAATGTTACCGTAAATATGACGGCCGACAAATTTAAGGACTGCATCAGTGAAATGGTATATAAAAATTCTTTGCCTATCACTTTTTTCTCCAGTCCAGCGTTTATTAAATTAAACGGGGAAATGGCTCGTAAAGTCGGAGTATCCTTAGAAAGAAGCAGTGTACGAAATTTAGTAATAGAGAACGCTAAAAAACAGAAGAATGAACTTAAAAATCTCTTACACGGAAAGTTTGTTTATTTAAAAATGGACACATGTACACGTCATCGGGTAAATTACTTGGGAATTAATGTTCAATTCGTTGATAATAATAAAAAAATAGTAACACGTTTACTGGCAATCAAAGACACTAAATCTGATCACTCGAGCGATTATTTAAAAATGCTTGTGATGGATGTTCTGAAAGAGTTTAATATTAAACTAGAACAAATTGTATCAATTGTGACAGACAACGCTCGTAATATGCTGAGTACTGTCGAAAAATTAAGTACTATTGAGGCGGAAGACGATATTGATGATTACTCTAGTATTTTAGATGATACACTTTGTGCTGCCGCTTCTGATTTTTTTAAGATCCATCATATGCGATGTGCAGTACATACGTTGCAATTGGCAATCCGTGATGGCTTGAGAGAAGTGCATGCAACGAGAATTTGTGAAAATGTACGAAACGTCGCAATAGCCGCCAGAACACCAAAAATACATGCCATAATCAAACGAAGAGCTGGAAAGGGAGCGATTTTGGATCAAGCTACAAGATGGGGTAGTACATACTTAATGATACAGCGACTTCTTGAACTGAAATTTTATCTCGAGGACATGGCATGGCCAGCCCGAACGTGAATATGACTGAAATTCAATGGGAAGAAGTGGAGGATCTTGAGTTTGTGCTTCGCCATCCTTATATCGCTACAAAAGTAATGCAAGCGGAAGATTTGACTCCTGGTTTATTTTTCAAAGAGTGGAAAAACATCATTTTTCGTTTGTCGAAGATTCTAAATAATACTCTTGCTGGTGGAATTAAAAACGCCATGCTATGTAGAGAAAAACATTTACTGGACAACAATATTCTGTTGGCTGGGATCTATGTTGACCCCATGGTTCGATCCATATTGACGGAAGAACAAATAAATAGAGCTAAAAACGCTCTGTTTGAATTAACCGTTCGTATGAAAGGCCTTCGACTAGAAAAAGAGACGACAGCAGGCAGCGTACACGAAGTATCACCATCTTCATCCGACACCGCTGAATCTGAAGACGATTTTGAAAAATATCTCAATGAACAAGATAAACTAAAACGTCCTCGTTTGAATCACAGTCCCAATATGGATGAAGGAGACTCTATTTCAAAATTTAAAATTGAATTTAAAATTGAATTGTCGGAGTCGTGTTTTTTTTTAAGCGACTCCACAGCCCTGCTTTTGACACAGTTGAAAACTATCGAATTCAAAGAGGGATGTGTTTTGTTACAATTTTTGAAATATTAATACTGTCAAGTTTGGTAGATCCCGTATCGATTTCTGAAAATTGTTAAAAAAATATATCATTCGATAACTTGGTAGAACACAGCGTTACTTCTTCAGATTTACAAATCAAAATGTTGATACAAATATTTGCACGAACTACAATATTATTCATAGTTTTGATGTTATAACACTTGGTTTTGAACAAAGATTTATTTATGTTAAAAAAATATTTTATAAACGATTTAATAAATCAATTATATTATAACTATGCGGGTTTCATTTATTCAATTTAACCAGCGTCATCCTCTTTTATTAGAAATGACATTAATATCAATGAAACACATTCAAAACGTTAGCGCATACTTAATAGGTGTTACAGATAGGAATAAAAATATGAGCGCTTAAATAAGCTTCTCTCATATATGCTCTTTATTATGCAAATGTATCAAAAATATATAACAAAAATAAAACCAAAAGTTTATTTAAAATTGTTCCACTAATATTTTGCCCATTTATGGATGTTGCTCAACGTGCATTTGTATCCAACCTATTTAACGGCATTTGCCTATTTAAGTTTGATAGGCAAGACGTTAATAGTATACATTTTGAAAAACTTTGTTTTTTTTGTACTTGACGAAGTTCCTCCTTGAATTGTCAATCGAAAAACTTATAATAATCGATAATATATATTTGTTCTTACTCAAATTGAGTATACTATTTCATAACATAGACGACCTTCGTGACCTAGTTGGTAAGGCGCTTGTTTCCCGACCCGGAGGTTTCGGGTTCGATTCCCGTTGAAACCCAGGTTTTTTAAAAGGATTCCAGTCTGGTTTTCACTAGAAGGCCTCTTTTACATCTTTCTGGTTGGTTGAAAGATATTGCCACGTGCAATTCTCTCCTAGGAAGTTGTCTACGACAGTCTTGACATCTTTGTCTGCATATAAACGTCTATTTTATTCTAGAGTATACTTTGATATCAATTATTTGAATACATTATGAAAATTTAAGTTCATCATAATATTCCGAAGTTATTCATATAATATTTGCTAAGATATTGAATTCATATGCCCATTATTGAACATATATTTCGCATGATTTTATATTAATACGTGACGTTTTATGTAATGTTATTTCCCATAGCGAGAAGATGATTGAATGCAATGCAATTGCTTCTAAACTTTTACGATAAAAGCTCCCCTTATTTTTGCTTCTTTTTATGCACGCCCCACACCCCATTTATGCACGTTATTGAATCACGCCGAATCCAAGTCCTTCGTGTTTTTACGATTAACTCAGCTTTCATGACAACTGGTTCGACCCATGACTTATTTATTATGATCTTCTGACATCACTTTTATGCTGATCACAATAAAATGGTTATCATTAACCAGCGTTTAAAATTAATTGTTACTTAAGTATCGGAATTATTCCAAGACTCATGACTTATTTATTATGATCTTCTGACATCATTTTATGCTGATCACTATATGCCGATTAAAATTAATCGTTGCTTAAGTATCGGAATTACTCCATTAATGTAATTATTAAGGATGAATGTGAACTAAAGACCGATGTGTTAAGTAACATGAAGAAAAAAAAACGCAGAGGCGTTTTGACATGTTGAATGATTTGGTCACGAAAGACTGACTAAACGAATCAACAATGCGAACATGGGTGAGTATCGAGGAGAAGGAAGATCGAGAAAAGTATATTTGAACTTCGTGAATTTAATTTCAAAAGGTAGGTAGTAAGTTAAATTGAAGGAATTTTTTGATAAATACGAAAATGTAAGTAAAAGCTTAGGAAATTTGTCGCGGTAGGAAAGTCCTCTGTGGCCTGGTGGTAAGACACTTGTCTGCCGATCCGAAGGTTGCGGGTTCGATTCCCGCTGGAACCCAGTTTTTTTTTATATAGGATTCCAGTCTGGTTAACACTTAGGGCCTATAAAAACATCATTCTGGTTGGTTGGAAGAGATTGCCACATGGCAATAAACTCGCCAGGTTAAAAAAAAGTCGCTTTCGTTCAACAAGTTTTTCGCCTGTACTATATGCCCACCCCGATAGAGAAATGGCGTGACAGTTTATATTAAGTATAATACTAAAATCGAATAACTTGTATAAGTAAATCTTTCTCCTAATACTAAGTACCTGGAACCCAGTTTTTTTAAATAGGATTCCAGTCTGGTTGACACTTAGAGCCTATAACACATATTTCTGGTTGGTTGGAAGAGATTGCCACATGGCAATAAACTCCAGGTTAAAAATAATAAAATAAAAAATAAGCATACATTTTTTTCAAAATGATGTGCATGTACTCTTGTAGATAACAGCTATATCCTCAACCGCTTTTTATTACTCGTTTTTATTTATATGATAATATGCAACTTGATTTTTACACGCATGTTTACACATATTTAAGTGAAAATTCGTAATCGTGACGTATTTGTAATAATTGTTTTATTTTATGATATAACATTAATTCATCCGTGGTAAAGTGATGCATACATTTCTTAAATTTTTAACGATATTTTTTTAATTTAGTGCAGGAATATCTCAACTCTCGTTGCGAGTCACGGAAAGTAATATGGCCAGTGGATTAGTGTAATAACAAGCAAGTGTAATTCGACTATTCTCGTTCATCATTACCTTGCACGTTGCATCGATATTAATTACCACTTTCCTCAGTTACGTTCAGCATTCCATACATTCATTGTGGCACTGTTGACTTCCTTGACTGAAAATAAATAAATATTAGCCACTGCCTGAAAATCGTTACTTACGGAGTACCATCAGTATGCCCGCCCATCCACTGCATCCCTATTTTCACATGGTCCTGGATTGTCGACCCAGTTGAAGCATCAGGTGGTATAGTCGAGTTTGAACTCACACTGCCATCTCTCCATTTCAATGTCTCCTTTGCAACGCTCCTAAATCCAGTTATTTTACTCTTATATCTGAAATAAAGGTATTTTTCATTTAGAACTTGGAAATTTGATCATTGTCTTGAGTTTGCATTTTTATATTTCTATATTTCTATTTCGGTATTAGCCGCGTTTCTTATACACGTGTTTATTAATTATGCTTATATCTTTCACTAGCTAAAATACGCACTTTTAATTATATAATTTAAATCTGACCTTTCAGCACCATTTAAATTATTTGAGAAAAAACTTACCATCTTTTTCGTGCGGTCGTTTACGTTTACATTAAATCCTTTACGGTGTAATTAAAGATTTCATTTAAAACCTTCGGTTTCGTTGAATCGGCAGATTGTTTAACAGAGAAATAAAATATGTATGCTTGGAAAAAATGGATTAAAATTTATATTTTTTTGGGTGGGCTATAGTTGGAATTCTTAAAAAAACAATATTTTACTTAATCAAAAAATATCGCATATAAAATATTTCTCAGTATAATATTGGTTTGACTTAAGAACTTTTTGTCGCATATTCAAATACCGCCCTCGGTAATACGATATACCATACAAGTGTTGGCTTTCCATTTAAAACATATCCTATTCCATTCCTGTAACATTAAACAAAAACAAAGTTAATTCGGTTTGTCAGAATTTATCATGTATGGCGTGAATAATTTTGAAATAAAAAAGTGCCTCTAAATGTGAGCCACCCTGATTTGGTTATTTATTTTCAATAATATGATACATCATAAGCTTTGGGTCTATCCACATTAGAATATAGGCCTCGTCCAAAATCCTACACTCTTCTATTCTATCCGTTGCATCCATCCTACTCCCGCAGTATCCCCAATATCATATCTTCGCCTATTTTGAGGTTGTCTAAAAGATCTAACTATTATAGATCGCGGCCTCCATTCGAAAAATCTTCGTCCAACGGTCCACCGCTTGTCTAGCCACAGCTCCATTTCAGTCTGACTATTTTTTGGATCATACTATATATTATATTTGATTCCGTCATTTACCAGATATGTACATACCATCTCGCAGTTTCATGTCAGAGGACAGAGCAGCGCCTTACTTTCCAATCACGACATACATCTCGCCTTTTCTTCATCCATATACCTTCTCATATAACTCCTACAATTTATCTGACTTAACATTTCGTTCTTTCAAAATATCATTCACTTGATGCAGCCATACTTTCCTTGGTCTTCTTCTATTACGCCGTCCACTCACATTTGCACTGAATATTTGTTTTGTTAGTCTTTATTAATTTGTTCTACATGCCCAATCCATCTCAAAGTGCTCTCATTCATCTTACTTAATACGTCTGCCGTAAGTTCACATTCATCGTAATTCTTTTTTTTTCAATATAATAACATAATTGATACTATGAAAAAAATAGATAAAAGTGACTTATGTATGAAATTAGCAATATTAACATGTAGTGACGTGACCACATTTGGAAATACGTACTGCTAATTAATATCGTCAGGTAAAACGTGATGAAACTAAGGTGCCAATCACAAATCAATGTACATTTTCGTGTTCACTTTATTGACTAGTTCTAAAGCTATTTTCTGATGTAATATTTTTTATCATTTCACGCGAATAATATTTTTGCTTATGCCAATAATTTATGAAATATTTATACAAAAAATATTGTATAACGTTCCAATTTTGTTACCTCCAAACGTACGTTGATTTTTAATGATTATCTGTAATATTCACAATTCGTCGACGTTGTGTTTTGCAGACATTTCTTATTTTATCGTTGTCTCGTATACCTATGGGGTGAAGGCCTTTTTATCTTTCAAGTGTGACCTTTTATCTTTAAATTTTGTCTCCGTTATTTGAAAATTATGTTTTGTTGAGCACATGTTATGAATCACCAATCAGACTTTTTTAACACGCTATTTATTGTTCGTTCTAATATTGTTCATACGACTTGATATCAAATATCTCTTGAAATTATGTTTTGTTCAGCACATGTTATGAAACACCAATCAGACATTTTTAACACGCTATTTATTATTCGTTCTAATATTGTTCATACGACTTGATATGAAATATCTCTTGAAATTATGAATTTAAACTTGAATTTCTTTTTGTACTTTTGATAGTTTGCTTCATCGCACGAATTAGGTAAACCTGTCATGTGCAATTTACTTTGCAATACAAATAATTGGCCTACTTATTACGTTCAATTATATAAAAAATATATAATTACAACCATCATTAGATTTTTAATTACAAATCATAAAACAATTATCAGATGTACGGCAATCTTGATCATTTTCAAGAGATAATTGAATAAATATTACATTACTCAGAATATCCTCTCAGCCTTATTTTCCTTTGTTTCCCTCCCTTATTATTGAACGAATTGTTTTCCTCTACTCGTATAATTATTTTTTAGAGCTGACTCATTTTTACTTGAATAATTTTTTTTCATAAAATCTGTCATGGATTAAAACCACTTTACGTATCCAAGATACGTTGGTTGGTTGTAAATAATTCTATATAGCAATAACCCGTCAGATGTACTATGTATAACCATGTACACAAAATAATATATGAAGTACCTCAGTTATTTAATTCTTATCTTGAATATTTCATCACCATTTTGTTTTGATCTGAAGTTTTTAGCTATTGTTATCGCATATTTGCGATATATTTATTTTTATTTGTATTTTGTGGTGTGAACCTTAATCTACATTCCGTGACTTTCTTATCTCTATTTTTTGCATTTCTAAATGGCGCCTGCATGTCTGTCGTCGTGCATGGAATGGACTAGGATTATTATTTCCAGTAACACATTTCTAAAAATTAATTATCATTTCCATTCGACGTATTGTATTTACCTGCATGACTAAATAGTTTATTTAATGGGGTATTCTCATTTCATGGGCCGAAAAATCGACGATTTTTAAGATATTTTTTTTTCAGTAAACGAATTATTTTTTTAAATTGTTGTTTTTTAGACATATTTATTTATCTTTTAAGAACATTTTCATACAATTTCATGATAAAAAAATATATTTTTGTTATTAAGTCGGAAGTAAGACCGCCGGTTGAGGGGGTGGGGTCCATTATGCCCGTAATTGTGGCTATTGTACAAGTCTGAAAATTAAAAAAAAAATCTGTTTTACTCTGAAAGTATGTGGCTATAGCCGGTACTAGAATAATTAAAAAATTAAAAAATGGCGGCTTGTTGAAATTAAAAATTCTTTTTTTTTTCTTTTTTTTTGTCTAGAGAGGGGAAAAAATCTAAAAAATGAATCGATTGAAATAATTCTAGTACCGGCTTTAGAGAGAGGTATAACAAAGAGAATACGTACTTATTAATTAAAATCGGTTTATTCGTTTTGGAATATTATGGGTAATAGTTCAAAAAAGGTGATTTTTCAGGAAACGCGTTTAAAGTTTCAAGTGCGATTTTTACACAAATTAAAGTAAATATTTTCAACTTACTGTTAATCAGCAATTCCAGGGCCATATAAACTTGTCCAAAAATCTTGTTGGAAAATAAGGATGTTGCCCTAACAATAGACGACACAAAAGCTGCGAAGCCCAGATCATTTTTCGACCGGCGCGCTCGACTATAAACCCTCATAACTTTTCGAATTTTCAAGATTTTTGAAAATTTCAGAAAGGATTATAAAAAAATAAAATGAAAAAAAAAACAAATGAGAATACCCCCTTAAGAACACATATTGCAATGTTTTCACTGTTTTTATCATGTTATATTAATTGGATATAAATATTCTAGGATCTGAACTATAAATCCTGTATACGCAAAAATATCAAACCTGTTAAACTGAAAAAATATCAAACCAGTTAAACCATGGTTATATTCAGTGTATACGAAAAATAATATTTTTCGTTTTCTCATATACGAGTAGGTATCTCAAAACTGGTAAAATGTGGGTCAACCCATAAAACAATTTTTCTAAATGTCCAAAAAGGATAAATCAATCCTTTATGGCAAAATATCAAACCAGTTAAAATGTTATATTTCGTATGTTTTCTGATTTATCTCAGAAGAGGTAAAATGTGGATTGAGTCCTTTTTGCATACTATATATGCGTCCAATTATTTGAATCTATTTACTATTCGAAATGTCACATTTTTTCTGGTACTAATTGCTGCGAATATAAATAAGTCAATTTATTTTATGAACAATGTTCATGAGTCATCGACACCATCACGCCATGCCCCTATTGGGGTAGGCAGAGAGAACAGATCGCCACTTCATTCTATCCTGGCCCACATTCTTCTGACACGTCCATACACTTCGATTTTCCTTATATAAATACTATACTTTTCACCTGAGTTCTCATAAAAATAACCGGTTTTAAAGAATTGTTTCTTAAATGCTGTCGAGAAGAATCGACTAAAAATGAATATTTAGAGCAAATACATTTAAGTGCTAATATGTTAATTCATTTTAACCAATACTCAGCACGAAAATTCTGACTCGTACCATTTTGTAGTTATTTCATCGCGTCCACCTTTGTCGTGAGGAATTATTACACTTTGTGACTAATTTGATTTTGTTTCATATTTCACTGTCGACAATAAATTGGCACCCATTTACACTAATTTGGAAAATTATTATGAATGTATAAAAGACAAAAGATGTGTGTCGTGATAGGAAATTCCGGCACTCTCCTCTCTGCCGACCCCTACAGAGAATCGACGTGATGGGATATGAGAATTTTATCTAAAATTTTATTTTTAATAGGATTCATGTTTATTCTCGTATTTCTATTGTCTTATTTATTACATTAAAGTGGGTCTGGTATTATTAACTTTATTCGTAAGAAAGGATATCAAGAAGAATCCTTCTCATATCGCTAGACGACGTTGAACATTTATCCACAGTATCACTCAGTAGTTCAATATCTCTTGACCACACGATATCGATTGTTTAGCCATGATATTTGTTCTGTAAATTGGTATGTATGAGTATAACATAGTGTTATTTCTTGCGCGGCTGTATTTATCGGGGACACAATATAAACTAATTGTATATAGTATCACGAGGCAATTAAAACTACCTTGAATAATCTTTAGTAGTAATATCGCGTCGGATTCTTGGCTTTTTTTCTATGCTTCAATAATGCAAACCTTGAGAAGATCAACGTGACACACACGTATTTTATCACGTGTTTTTGTCTTTAGACGCACGTGATCCTATGAAAATATTACAATTCAAAATAATGCAATAAATATATACTGAATATTCTATATAACTTATAAATATGTCTCGTCTTCCAACCCCTAAAATACTACGAGAGGTCATATGTGGTGGCGCGGGCCAAGTTGTATACTTTTAAACGGGCGGGGAACCATTCCCGCAATATTTTATGAT
Source organism: Odontocerum albicorne (assembly GCA_949825065.1). Classification (NCBI taxonomy): domain Eukaryota; kingdom Metazoa; phylum Arthropoda; class Insecta; order Trichoptera; family Odontoceridae; genus Odontocerum; species Odontocerum albicorne. The sequence continues at coordinate 20,219,603 of OX463847.1, read as the reverse complement.
TACTGGTCATACTGATTTATCTGACTATAAACTTATAAATTTATTTGACTATTTATTTTGTGGTCTATTTTCGAATAAGCTTATGACTCCGATAAGTTCATAATATTAAAATATCAACATTACACCTAGATCAACAAAACATGATATATGCTAAAGCATAGACTTCTATTTTTAAATTATACTTACTCCACTGCATTTTTAAATAATCAACATTCGAAATCGGAATTCCAAACAATCAACATTCAAGTGAATATTTTCATTGTATTGGTTTCATTAAGATTAATAAAGATAGGTCTACCCTTAAAGTTCCTTTCAGACTAAACCCGAATATAATTTGTATTATAAATAAATTTGTAACTGAAATTTCAAATTTGTATTAAAATTTCAGTTCAATAATGCCAATTTACTAATACGCCCCCTTTTTACGTAGATACCTATCACATAATTCAATGTGACCGAATGTCACTTATTTATTCAAATTAAGCCGCGCTAAAAAAATAAATATTGAATTCCATATTTGAATGAATTAAAGTACATACCTATCATATTTTTTTAAATTATTGACATTTATTGTTGGAATTCGAATTTCAATAACTTTTTTTTGGGATCTACTTCTACACAACCCTCCCATTGTTTTGAATTAAATTCAATTAACTTTCAAATCGGTAAATATTTTCACCTCATACGATTTTTGTAATCGGTTCGTAAGCACTCAAAATCTCGTACGATGTATCTACCTCGTACGTTGCACCGTGTATGCCGCGTCACCGGCACGCCCCCTACCGCCGCGCAAGCGTTATCGTGCTGGCCTCCCATTGGTCGAAACCGATCGTACGATCAACGCGCCAGAGTCGCTCAACTGTCAAAATGTTTTTATTTTTTCACATTTCCATCGGCTGACCAAACTGGCGCCAAACTTCAACCGAATAAATTACTATCCGCATGACTATGGTTATTTTTGTCCTTTGTATGACTATCTTATTTATGTGTTTTATTTTTTCTTGAAGATGAGCTGTGTTTATTTATAATTTATCTCTTCCGTGTAATTACTAAACGACCTAGTTAATCTTAATTTGTATTATTTTGGATATAATAATACTCATTAAATTATCTATTTTTCATGTAACAATTATATCTTGTTGAAAATAAAAGAGGTGGGAGGAATAATAATAATGAATTAATTTCAATTATCCTTAAAGTAAATATCTAAATATAGTTTTTTTTTAATTATCAATTCTGATATTAATTTCACTGCTTCATCATAGACGAAACTTCAAGTTATTACTGACATATTTTATGGTTAATGTTTCGTCTTAAACATTATAACATGGCGTGAAATATAAAAAGCTATAAATTATTACTGTAGTTTTTGTCACATTTTAAAAAAGTAGTTATTTCATGGCACATAACCTAATTGAATTAAATTCAGAGAATTCCACTTAGTTAATTTGCTTCAAATAACGATTAAACTGTAACATGATCCTAACGATGTATTTTATGACAACACTCTTATAAGATTAGTATCGATCTTACTGTATTAATATATCTCTAAATAAACAAAGACATCGTAAAATATCTAAATGTTTCGAGATTATTTGTGTTGATTATACATATAAAAAAACTGGGTGGGGGGTTAAAAAACCAATATCTAATCAAGTAATAACTGGAAATATCTTCAATCTCTGAATTATACTTAAAACAATACAATAATTTAGATATATATTTTAAAGATTTAAGATATCCATATGGATCAAAACAACAGTTGTTCTGTATTTATTTTTAAACTGAGAAAACATATTTGTAATTTTCGGTATCCATAACTTATTTATAAAAGGAATCAATATAGATATTCTTTTCTAGTATCATTCTTCAAAATGTTTGATCTCTGCAACAAGAATTTCAATCTCGATTACGTATGCAAATTTTGCATTAGTACATATTCACAAAATCATGATGATGCAATCGAAAATGAACAGTTGTCCATAGGTCAAGAAGACGTACCACAAATCACCAATTTTTTTCTCCTCTTTCCGCAGTCTGCGTCTTCCTCGCAAACCATCTCAAGATTCCTTTCTTAATTCTACTTATATTTATCATTTTTAAAAGGCAACAATATCTTGATACATGTATATCGTATTATATACATATATAAAATAAGTATTGCATATACATTGTAATGTCATATACATACATACTCGTATATATTTTTTGATAAAGTTTTATTATAATATATAAGAAAAACCCAGTGTACAACACCTGATTTGGTTTCCTGCAGAGATGACTGTGCTTACCTCATGGTGGTTTCAAGGAAGTCCAAGGACGCCTCCATTGAACGTCTGGCTAATTGTTGTATTTTTAGAGGTTACAGATCGTATACACACCAATGTTCTTGAATGTTCCGGAGCATCTTCTTTTACCCGTAACCGACGCTTTGTTGTTTATTGACATCTTTAAATAAACCTGATATTTATTTCGAACACTGTTAAATCCGTGTTCTTGAATCGCTAATTCAGTCATTTTTAACGTTACTTCAATTTTATTCATGATATTGCCATGTCATTTTAAAATAAGCGAGTATTACCTGTATATTAAATATTCACGTTTTGTCAATTTATAAAGTATATAAAATATGTGTTGAGCAAAAACGTCTACGTATCGGACCACAAATAAAATTGTTTTATAAAAAATATTTTATTCAGCGTAAAAAAAGTATGCAAAGAATTAATGGGTGAGCAAAGTCAGTTCTTAATTTAACTTGAAAAAACGGATGACAAACATTTTCTTTTACCCTTTACACCTCGGAATATTTTTTTAGAATGTATATTATATGTACATATGATACATACCATTACGCCATGCTCTTATTGGAGTGGCAGGAAGTTTATTATATTGACTCCACCAAAGTGAATCTAAAAAGTCACTTTTTAATACTCGTATTTTCAAGTCATAGGTTTAAGAATCATTTATTAAAATCATACATTCATATCATCATACAATGTCCCTTTTGAAGTAGGCAAAGAGGGTTGATCTCGACACATTTCTATCTATGTGCATGGCTTTCGCCTCGTTTACATCTATAAATCTCGTCATATATGCTCTTCTATTTGACATACTTGTTACCTTTCCCTCAATTAAAATTTCTTAAACTCTTTGCTTTCACACCTTCCTCCGTCTACCCCTTCCTTGCTCACCATACCAGAAATATGTTTGTTTCGTAAGTCTTTCACAACTAATTATATTTATTAGAACACAGCTCAAACTTTATTAATCACTGAACGTAGCACATTCTCGTAAAGCTGATTGTTCAGCCGTCTTCTACCCCAGACTTGCACGGATTAAATACAGTTTCGTTAAAGAAAAGAAATACACCCACAATAAATCGTCATATTATAACCTTATACGGCAAATGAAATTCAAGTAGACAAATGGCGGCGATATGGCGACTTCCGAGTGAAAAGGGTTAATTTAAACAAGATTTAAACACAATATCCGTCTCACTTCGGCGCCATCGGATCCAATACAGCGGTGTGGCTGGTGACTTAGCTGGCGTGCGACGACTTACTCACTTAAAAGATGACAGAGATAAAATAAAAAAAAACAAAACTCCACGGCACAGTTTCGCTTTCCAACTGGAATGACTAGGGGATCATCGATTACGAAGCCCAGCAACGACGACGACTCCTCAACATATTCGAATTGGTGATGCGGACATGTTGAAGGGCGTTGCTGGTATGCGACAACGTTGTTTTTAGTTCCAATAATCGAATATTCTGGTCCAGAACCACTAGAGTTAGCACATAACTCGCAGATCGTTGCCACACATTTGAATTGGGCAAGTCGAGACAACACTTTTAGTGCGTGCGAGTTTTGTTACCGAACGAACTCTTCAACCAGAATGTGACTATTTTTTATACCATCGGAAATCGAGCCCAAACCCCCACGTGGAAAACAAGTTTCTTACCAAGTATGTAACGGAGGTAAGGGGGTCCCGAATGAATGAACTCGATCATCAAAGTCTATACCTAATTAGGTAATACGTATTTTTTGTCCAAGTTATTCAATTTCGACATTTTTACTACAGTAAATACAAACATCTTGTGTATTGACGCGATTTCCGTTGGTTTCATATAAATATTTTATTTGTAAAAATAGTCAATTATTAGCGAAAATAACATCTTGAATACTAAACTTTTCTCATCCGGTATCGCGCACCGTGTTATCTCAGTCGAATTTTTCTATTTCATGCAGAACCGTGCACATAAATGTTTGTGCAGATTTTCCAATGACGTCAGCCGAACCATGGTGAAATTAATGTAAACATCACGCTATTCTAGTGACGCTATCGATCTAAATTATTGCTGGCATCATCTGAGTGTTTTTTACAATGTTTACATTCCAAATAATGTAATTCGTGACGTTTTTTTATAATGTTCAACATTTCAATCTTGCTAAATCGATACAATAACGTTGAACACTTATCTCGTTTTTGGTATCGTTTAGCAATAAATGCAATAATTAGTGCATATTCCAACTATGGCCCATAATAGTTGTTTTTTACTGCCTCAAAATATTAACACTTATATTTCATTGCACCATTTCTCCGTCTCACCTCCCGTCTAGAAGACTCCGGAGCAAGTCGACAACGGGCCGATCGACAACAGGCATCTTGTAGAAGGCCCAACGGTGGAGTTGCCTGGTTTTTCCCTACCTCGGAATGACTGGTGCACCCTGAATAGGATCAGATACGGAGTGGGCCGCACTGAGAGTTCGGAGAGATGCACACCATGAACCATACGTAAACAGCTGCTCACTATATTCGTTTCCTGAAGGCATGCGGGAGCTACACAATAGAACACCCAGACGTTGTGAGACTGGCTGGAGAGGAAACATTGCGCGTGAGAAGCGGCTGCAGAAGAAAACTGTACCATTTTTCTTGACCACGATTCCACACATTTCTCTTAATCTTGGGCTACTCTTTTTTTAAGTGATATCTCTTATCAAAGCTTGGCTACCATCATAGTAATCATTCCTTTGTTGACTGTAGTCCTGAACAACTCATTTGAACTGCACCCAAACCATTCGTATACGTTCTAGAGCTAAACATGCGATGTCTTCTTCGACCTCTTTTGCCATTTATTTGGTCTTGAGTGATTGTGTTATACTGTAACTTGTGCCTCTAATTATGTGACCAATGCGTTGCGATTTGCGAATATTCACAGTTTTAAGCAATTCTCGTTCTTTGCCCATACACGCAAGCACTTCACATCTGTAACACGACCTATCTAATAAATATTTAGGAATCGTCTGTGTATCCTCCACATTTCAAATTCTTTGACCACTCGTGATGCTTTTTGCTTCAATGTCCACAGATTCATTCCAAGTAGGAGAGTTGAGAATATGTTTTAGCAACGAACAATGCGCATTCTTATTTCCATACTTAGATTTCGGTTTGTAACAGATTTAATTTTTATAATAGTTTTTCATATTGTTTGACGATTTGCAAACTCGGTTGGTATAACATATTTATAACTAAGCCGGTTGAATTTCGGTGTGTCCTTACTCAAATTATCTTAATAATTAATTATTTTTGTACTTTGGAGGTGGATTTAGAAGAACTTATGAGATCTACTTTAAACCTTATCTTGTTTCGTAACAAAAGGAAGTATATAAAATATTATAGCAAATATAGGGCTAACACTTGTCGCACAAATTGCTCCCAGAGTGTGTTTCATTCCTAAATTGCTTTCGAGTGTCACATTTATATAAGTTCTCTCACAATATATCGTATACATTGGTTGTGGAGTTAAGAGAGGAATATTTAAAGGATGTTACACATAACTTGCTCCAGATTACGCTTCAAGCATTTATATTGGAGAGGTCTTCCTCGCTGAACTCAATGCCTTAGTTCTTAATGATCTATTGGAATAGACTTAACTGGAATATTTAACAGGGCAATACATATAATATATTTTTTATCCTGAACTTTGTTGAAATATTAATCATTGCCTTTTTTTATAGAATCGTATTTTACAAAACTATTATTTATTCGGATGCGCAGCAGATAATTAACACAATCGTTAAGGAACAAAGATCAAAGCGAGCATTATAATATGCAAATGGCATATGATCAAATTGGTGTTATACGAGTACATGCAGCCGTTTATATTGCCAAATATTTCGTACCCTCATTTTTTCGATTCTCGATATCAAACAAGAAATTCTTCCAGCACTCCATTTTTTAAATTTATTAAATTAAAATATCAATGTAAACTGAATAGTTTTTATTAAATTTTATAAGGATATCTAGCATTGATTCCAAGTTAAATAACCATACACTTATGAGAAAAGTTCACTTGGAGATTTATAAATTCTGCATACTGCAGAAATGTCATATTTTTGTGTAAAACCTAGATATTAAAAGTGTCACGTTTCAGTTTAACTGCAACATCCGCATTCCGACCTTGAAAGATATATTTTTTTCTACATTGTTCATCCGTAAATTCGGATGAATGCAGTGCCTAGTTTTTTTTGGAATTCATCCAGTTTTTCCGCTAGTTCGCAAGAAGGGATCCTTGGAGCGATCGCTCAAACTGTTACTGGCAAATATTTAGATACCTTGAAAAATGTATTTGCGAGCGTTTGGCATTGAAGAAGTATTAACCCCAACTCGGAACTACAAATTATACACAACCAGCAATTCGTGGCTTACGATAATCGTTTTGTGAAATTGGATCCAGAGCGCTAAATCAAGAATGAGATTATTCGTATATTTTTGTTCTCAAATTGGAATCCTTTAAATTCCTTTACACATTAAAGAGTTAAAAATATTTTTTTGCAATAATGCATACCCCTTATCGGTGTTGAAGATATTTTTGAAAATGATAACCGTAGTGACTACTAGCATGCTGTAAACTTCTCGATTAAGCCATAAGTTTTTTTCTAAATCTTGAATATCAGTGCGGAATCTTAACTCCAGCGATTCAACAAAGCATTTCGTGATTTTTTTATACTTTTTTTTTATTTTTCTCAAATATGTTGTGTTATAAATTTATTCAAAATTAAAAATATTTTATACAAAATGTTTCCACTGTTCTTGTATCTTGTATTGTTTAATCCACGTGGCGAATTCAGTTGACCCAGTTTACAAAAGGTTGTCGACCTGAGATGCGGACCGTGAATTATTTTCCTCTCATTTTGTCATCTCCTACCCCGTCTGGCCCTGACCTACGCGGAACATAATCTTGTATCGAATTACAGGTTACTTTCTTAGGATCATATCTGCTTAGTAACGATAAATACCTTAGTAAATGATATGTTGTACGGAAGGTAATTTCGTATTTTTCAAATGTCGTTAGGGCAAAATTTTCGTTGCTAACTTAAATCCAAATGCGCTGAATATATATTATGAAAGATAATAGTTTAGCGTATTTTTTCGGCCATTGTTGACCTAAAGTACTTGAGCGTTTTGTTGGCTTTATTTTGAAGATGGAACAAAATAAGTTGTTTTTTTTTTTCGTTGCTTGTTCCGTTTAATAAGGCAAAGGAAGAAAATGAGACATCCAAAAAAAAATACAGTTCATAACGACGATGTATGTAGTAAGCGAGCGTGTGGTTTAAAATAACTCATATTGTTAATACGATACTCGCAGGTGATGTCCACCTGGAAAGCGAATTACCACTTATGACGATCAAATCAAGATTCGATCGAGAAATTGCTGAAATTCTGAAAATATCGAGAACCACCTTATACGAGCATTTGATGCAGTTTTGCGTTTGAATTCGACCTGAAAATACGAAATTACTTTCCAGACAATTCAATAGGTGTGTAGATTTTGCTAGTTGTTGAACGATATAAATAGAAATATAACACACTCTTAAAACATTGGTTTTTAATATTGTATACAGAATACAAATCGAGTAAAAATAATTGAAATATTTATTTAAACTAAATAAATATTTAAACTTTCCTCTTTTTAACAAAATTTGTCAACTATCTGGTATCTTCGTGGGAGTTTTTTTTTATCAAATTGAAGTGTTTATATACTTTTCCTGTTTTTCTACTCTATTTTTTTTAAATATGTTGTATTTCTACATATACCTCAGACTACATATAAAATAAACTATATTAGGAAACCATACCCTATCAAACCGCAACACGCCGTAGAGGTTTGTGATACATCCTTCCTATTTTATCAATCATTTCAGCCCATACAAAACAACTTCCGAGCAAGTATTATTGCATATATAATAGATACGTGGTAGTCATATATCTAAACGCAATGTATTTACTAAAACACCTGTGCTAACTGTCATTTTGCACCACGTCGAGTTTGACGTGGAAATCAATTATCTGCTCTGTCCCCATTCTCAATATTTGCGATTTTCCTACGTCCGCAATTGGGCAACCATTCAATGTTTTTTTTGTCTCTATGGTGACCTTAGTTAAATAACACATTGCTTGGCACAGCGAAGACAAAAACTTAACCTTGATACCAGCGAATTAACCCATCTTTAAGTTGGATAACGAACAATAAATACGACGACTAATTTATTTTTAAAATAATTCATAATTCACAGTGGCATGAATCTTGTTCAGTTAGTTATCTTGTCACATTCACAGTGGCATGAATCTTGTTCAGTTAGTTCTCTTGTCACATTCACAGTGGCATGAATCTTGTTCAGTAAGTTTTCTTGTCACATTCAAAAGAATAATAATGATCGCAATGATATTCAACTGAATTTAAAACTAATATTATGAAGAATTTGAAACATCCACTGGAATCAGACAGTATTAAAATCTGCTAAGTTGATAGTCCACAACAGTATTTGAGTACCAACTTTGATGTATGGAAGTAAAACATGGACGTGAAAAAATACTGAAAAGAGCCAAATACATGCTATAGAAATGAGTGCACTTAGAAGTGTACATAGGGGAACAATGTATGACAATATGAATTAAGGGATGAATGTGAACTTAAAGCTGCTGATGTGATGAATAAGATGAAGAAGAGCATTTTGGGATAGTTTGGACACGTGAAACGAGTGAAGGAAGAAAGACCAACAAAGCATATATCATATACAGTGCTAATGTGAGTGGAAGGCTTGGGAGAGGAAGACCAAGGAAAGTATGGTTGGATCAAGTGAATGATAATTTGAAAGAAGGAAACGTAAAAGTATGAGAAATCGTAGAAGGTGTAAGGATGTGAAAGAGGCGAAATATGTGCGTCGAAATAATTAAATATAGGAAAGTCTGGCACTGTCCACTCTATCTACCCCATCAGGGAACTGCGTGATGGTATGTAAGAATTAGAAAGGTGGATTTTTTTATCATCGTAGAAATTAATCAACTCTATTATATGACTCAAACAGAAAAAAATCCGATTTAAAAGATTATTTACTTATTGAAGTAAACAAGGATTGAAAAGTAAATGCAATTGTATCCTTTGTTATGCTAAAAAACTTTGATTATAAATAATTGGTTATGGTATCTCCATTAATGAGTCGACTCACCATAATGGCGCTTTCTTTAAACTAAGGCTCTCACGTCAGTGTGAATAAAACTCTAGATTCGTGTGAATTAATTGAATTCAATTAATGGAAAAAAAAATGTTTGTTAACGTTCTTGTATGTCGTCATACGAAAGTTTTATCAAACTAATTTGAAAGATTTTTCAAAGTTTGCATTAACAGGGCTATCTGTATACCAAGTTGATATTTTACCTACGTTATTTTTTCTTTCGGATAATGATTTAATTTGTCCATTTAACCTTTATATAAATAATAATGTTCTGCAATCGATATCGATCACAAGTTTTCGCAACATTGCTTTTTACAGCTTCCAACCCGGAACTGAAATCTGCACTTTATAACCCACTTGTGACAAGAGCTGTATTGCCTCAATGCCGAGATTATACACCTGCAATCACTTACATAACAATTGGTGGCAGCAGACATACTAAAGATTTTCAATAAGAAATGTTTTATTTTGCATCAATAATTCTCAATGTTTTGACAATTTCAAGAATATAAATAATGTTCAGTAGTAAGTAGCTCTTGAAAACTGAAAACAAAGTAAAAGTTTCGACTTTATTTTGAAACTCTATATATGAATACTTAACAAGAAACGATTCTACCAATTATTATTAGTGAAATAAATAAGTAACATATTGTAATTATTTTAAATATCTATATATATATAAATTCCGTTTATTGAATGTTGAGAATTGTGAATTTTTCTTCTATAATTTTGTTTTGACGGGTTATTTATTATAAACAATTCATAAATTGGAAACGGCTTATGTGTATTATTTTAAATTTCATTTTCGGAGTTCAAAAGATACGAATATCGGGATTTGCAAAATGTTTTTTTTATATGTATATGAATATCATTCTTATTTCTCCTAGTTCTCCCCCGTTGTGAATCCTAGCGCCCGAAGATCTTTTACTGGATCAATAAATATTAAATACGGTCACCCTCAACCTCCGTCCCAAGCTGGGTTCTACAAGTACTTCAAGTCTTCTATGAATGTCGTTAATAGATAAACCTTTAACTTATCTTGAATAACATGTATGCAATTTAGATTTATATATTTAGATCAGAACACACCGACACTAACCATGGATTTTTTTCATTTACTTTACCCACTAATAAATGTTTCAGCTTTTTTTTACCTTACCCTAGACAACGAAGTAAACATCTTATGTTACCTTAACAAACTAAATCAGCACTCTTATCTTACTTGAGCAAACTAGATCGGTTACTGTAAACCAACATAACGATTTTGATGATACGTGAGGTTATTTGGATAAAGTTATCAGTAATGTTCCCCTCTACATATAGCTTATCACATATCATACGATATACGAGGTACGTTAAATAAAACATATAAACTCGAACCGAACAATATCAAAATCTACTAAGATGATAACCCACAACAGTATTTTGATACCGACTTAGATGTATGGGAATGAAACGTGGATATGGAAAAAGCCTGAAAGGAGTTGAATAAAAGCTGTAGAAATGCATGAAGAATACGGGGGAGGACAATGTATGACAGAATACGGAATGAAATAATAGGGGGGAATGTGAACTTAAAACATATATTAAGTAAGATGAGGAAGACCACTCTGAAACCGTTTAGGCATGTAAAACGAATAAATGAGGAAATATTAAAACGAATATACAGGGCAAAGGTGAGTGGAAGACGTGGTACAGGAAGTTCAAGAAAAGTTTGGTTGAATCAAGTTATTGAAATATTTTGAAAGAAGGAAATGTAACAAGTCAGAGAGATCGTACGAGTTTTATGAGAAGGTGTATGGATATAAAGGAGGCGAAAGAAGTGTTTTGCCATAGAAAAGTCTGGCGCTCTGTCTTCTTTACCTACCCCGACAGGGAAACTTACCTTCCCTAACAGATCATTCAGTAGACGTAAATAACGTGTTTTATTAAAGTACCAATTGTTCCCCTGGCAGCGATAAGTTGCAAAATGAAAATAATATGTCAAATCCATGGGTTGACATTTGATACATTATTTGTTGGAATGATTTATGCGTGTTATTATTTTTTTATTTTTTTTTGTTTTATTTAAGAGTATTCACAAGTGAGTACGAAATACATACATACGTGAATATAAAAATTAAATATGTTTTACCTTCAATGTTTTTTCTAAATTTATTCAATGGTACCCTCTCGTCTGAAATCGTGATCTCTTAAACTCGTCAGATTAAATCTACTCACGATGACCCCCATCTCTCTCGGCATTGGAACATTCGAGGCAATTACATTACACCTAGAAGCTAAGAGGACCCAATTGAGTTCTTGACCCAGTCAGTCTATTAAGATGAACTTTATAGTCGCTCTTTGAAATCAGCCCTGGCGCATGAGGGGAGGGATAGGGGACTTATCCAAGGACAATCACGACGCGTGATAATGACGTCATATTACTATATTGATTGTTTTTTTTTTAATATTTTTTATATAATTTGTATGATATATTTGTAACGTAAGCAAAACTGTCTCAGTGGTTAGGTGAGCTAGTCACTAATTTAAAGATCCTAAAAAAACGAAAATCCAACTTTGGCATGGCATTATTTCTCATGAATGTTTCGTGTAGGAGGGAAATTATAGCAGGTAACAAAAATGCAAAACGGCGAACGACTCACAAAGCCTGCAATGAAAACCGCTGTATTGCATTTTGTCGCATGGCGTGCAAAATATTGTGTTCGCACATAATTTGATGCATTTGATATTATACGTGGGTCGTCCAAAAAGTAAAGAACGTTTTTGCAGAACTAAATAAAAACGAAAGATATCAACACAAAACTTTATTTACAAAGTCACAGTACCGTACTCTCAATGTAGTCGCTATAGCTGTCAAGGCACTTTTTTGTAACGTGGAACCAATTTTTCAATTCCGATGTTATACTCTTCTACCGCCAAAGATTTGAGCCAAGATGTAACTTCTTGTTCGAGGTCTTCATCGTTTGCGAACTGTTTTCCACCCAAAAATTCCTTTAGTTTCGGGAATAAGTGAAAATCACTTGGTGCCAAGTCAGGTCTCTAAGGAGGATATCCAAAAATTTCCCACTTAAGACGTTGAAGTTCTCGCTGTGTTCATGCTGATGCATGAGGCCGCGCACTGTCATGAATCAAAACCACCTTTCCCGACAACATTCCACTTCTCTTGTTTTGGATGGCGCGTCTAAGTCGTTGAAGAGTTTCACAATAGATCTCTGAGTTTATTATGTGTCCTCTTGGCATAAACTCCACGCGGATCAAACCCTTTCGGTCACAAAAAACTATTGCCATCAATTTTCTGGTGTTGAGATTCGGTTTTTCTTTTCCGAGCACACATTTTTTTGTAGCCAAGGTGCTCTGTCACTATTTCATGTAAGAGCGATCGTGAAATATTTGAGAAAGATTCATGTACTGTGCTTAAAGTTGCCTATAAATTTCGATAGGCCGAACATTTTGTGCATTCAGAAAACGAATGACACTACGCACTTCATATTTGGCGGGATTTTCGATGGGCGCAGCCATTTTGGAAGGTTACAGAACAAAGACGCACGACCGTTCAGCAACAAAACTCAGCTCGCACTGAAGCGAGGGAAGAAGCTAACTGGCGCGCATACGATCGCGGTCGTAGGGGATCGGCGCAGGGCGTGGTGCGCAATCGTTCTTTACTTTCTGGACGCGCCTAGTACATTTAATACTCAATTTAAATTAGCCTACAGACCTAAGGCTAAGGGCTTCCATACAGCTTATGTACGAATTTAATAAAATTCTTTATTGTAGAATAGCCTTATATAAGTTCAATTGTCGAGTTTTCACCTTTCAATAATATTTTTACCAACACATATTTCTTTTTTAATATGTAGCTAAGTCCTTGATTTTTTTTTTGGTTTTTTCTCTGACTCATTTTTCATATATGGTACGTTTTGGGTGGTTTAAATAATTTTGTACGATTAATTCAGATGATGTGTCATGAGCCTTTTCCGACTGAACTATTTGAGCATGCGATATAGGGACTTTTTAAGGAGTGTTGACGTTTTTTACGTCTAATGTATTCAGACATTTTTCACAGGGGGTAGGCTGCCGGCAAGTTGCCGCCTCACGCCAGTCTCCCCTAAAGTGGAATCATAGTCTCATTACACTAATTTAAAATAGTGCAATGTACTAAGCAAAATTTTAATGATAGACTGTCAATATAATTACTTTTGCATATTTTTAACCAAACATTTTCCAGTTTAGTTAAAAATATTAACTTTTTACTTTAGATTTTAATTCAGAACTGTCGATAAGTCCGAAAAAGAATAGATTTTTAAAAATTATTTGTTCATAAACACTTCCTTAACCCTTTAAGTGCCGGAAGTTATTAGTATGGCCGTACCCAGCAGGCCGGGATTTTTTCAACAAAAATAAAACCTAAAAAAATTATATTTTTTGTATACAGATATAAAGGATATTATGAAAACTTACTAAATATATACACCGTGGGGCGTTTGAGCTGCCGTTCACTCAGAAAAACACAGTTTAAATATTCACAAAATGTCAGGGTTGTCACAACTTGACACAGAAAACACGTTTACTTATAAATATAGTGGAATATAATATACTTTGTAAACTAAAATCAACAAATTATCTGTATGATGTATAATAAAGCACAAAAGGTAAATAAACTATAAAATAAAACCGTAAAAAGTCTATATAAACGTCGTATTATGCCGCGAAACTACCGCCAATAACCAAAGAATACATGAAAACACACTTTGTAAATAAATACTTTGAAAAATTTACAAAAATAACGCACAAAAGTTAAAAATCAACCACTGAACAAAACTACAAATGAAGTCATTATAAATCATCTCAATTACGTCGCAAAAAACTGTAGTCGGTAACCCTGTATCAGAGACACGTATTGGCTGTCAGTGAAAGCTTTTAGAAAGATGACTGTAACTTTGATAATATCGGTAAATTGTAATATTTAAGTATTTCTTGACCATTCCAATAGATGTCACTATGTGTTATAATTTATAAATTATTATAATTAGATTTGATATTGGCTTGCGACAAGCTCAAAGGAGAGCGCGTTTACGCGTTCATTTTGTATGGACGGCCTGGCGAGCACTGAATCGGAGAGCACGTCAACACGCTCGTGGCAGTGAACCGGTTAAATAAGTTTTAATTATAATTGCATTATTAAAAAGTATGCTTTCATAATTTCAAACTCAATTCCTAGCGCGACCCTAACACTTAATACTAAATATAATTTTTTTTACTGAGGTAATTAGTATTTAAAGTTAAATTTTGTATAAATTTGTTATAGCTTCCTTAACTAAGTAAGCCACGTAGTTTCATTACCTCACTTGAAAGTTTGGAGCGCATAAGGCTGACTCAAAATTTTAAGCTGAACAATTAGTATTTAGGCTGAATTATGAATTCAGGCCAGCCTCACATCAGGGGAAATATATAGATTTACACCAGTCTTGTCTAACACACATTCATACCATTATACTGTTTCTTGTAAGAAATAGGAGATAATGAATATTTATTCCTTCTTTTTCGAATACACTATTCTAACTTTATCATCATTTTCATCCTTTTTATTGGTTCACTACCGAACATGACCTTTACACAACTTCTTAAGAATTCTAGCTTTAAGCACGTACATATTTCTTTTGTACTTTTGCACATACATATCATATACAAAGGACAAAAGTACCCATATCCATAAAACCAATGAAGAAACTATCTGCTATGTCCAAAGCAGGCACATTTGTATTTACATTAAAGTAGCATACCCATAAAGTAAAGTTATAATGGGGCAGTCGAGACACAAGCAGTCTTTGGGAACCACCACACTCGCTAATTTAATCATTTTTTTTCAGACATTTCATTTAAAATATTTTTTCTTTTTGTTTCCAGGAATCTTAACAGAAGTGAAAGACCATTTCGGGATAGGAGATGACAAAGGAGGTCTTCTACAGACCGTGTTTGTCATCTCCTACATGATATTTGCTCCGCTGTTTGGATATCTCGGAGACAGGCATTCGAGGATCAAAATTATGGCTGGAGGTATCCTACTTTGGAGTCTTACCACTCTCATTGGATCTTTTATGGATGTGAGTATTTTGAATATTTCAATTTAAATACATTTTTTTAAAAGTTATGTTTAATTTTTAACAGTCACAAAGTGAAAATTAAAATGTTAATCACATATAATTATACTATACACCCATCCCTCAATTTATTCATAATAAATTCCAAATCTATTCTGAGAGCATATATTATCTATTCTCAATTATATAACTGTACTCTATAGTTTCACTTTTGATGAAAAAATCTTGTTTTTAAAAGTGAGGGTATATTAAATAATCTCATAGTTTAGAGAAAATTATAGAGTACTGAACCTTGAGGATGATCGGATGTTGTCTGAAAATGCTTATTCATGTTAGTCACATGCTCAAAACATCATCACTATCACCCTTTACGTTCTAGGATGAGCATCCAATACCCCGAGTCCCTCCCATTCTAAGAACAGCTTGAGATTAAAAACCCCATACTCTCGTTAAAACAAAGTTTTTTTATTTAAAAAAAATTGATATTGTCACTTTTATAAAAGAAAACATATGTCTACATAATAAATAACAAAAAAATATTCTTTCAGGACTTTGGATGGTTTGTTTTCTTCCGAGCGCTTGTTGGCATTGGAGAGGCGTCGTACTCCACAATCGCACCAACAATCATCAGTGATCTATTTGTTAAAGATGCCAGATCAAAAATGCTGGCATTTTTTTACTTTGCTATTCCTGTGGGAAGGTAAGCCTTTTGATCTTCATTATTCATTCAATTTTTTTTAATTCTTTCGTGTTATATTTGTCTCTCTGACAGCTACAGATTACTAAACCATGCTGCAATCTCATCAGGAGTTAGTTACCCAAGTGATCTCTTCTAATTCTATCCCTCTTAAATATTTACGTGCTAGATTAACACATAAGACATAATGTTTATCTACAAAATGAAGTTTTATCTATAAATACATAATGTATACACTTTCATTGTATATATGTAGTACAATCGAGCGGGTGCATTGCCAGACTTGCAACTCAGAGGTTGGGAGTTCAATTCCAGTTATTATTAAAAAAAATGTGTTCTAGTCTGGTTTTCACTTAAGGCTTGTTTAATACCTTTCTAGTTGGTTTGAAGAGATGCCACATGGCAATAAGCCCGCCAGGTTTATTTTATACAATGAAAAAGTAATACTACAATAATTATTCTTCATGAGCATTGTTTTAAGTATGTTTATGTTATTTTTCTATTTCTTATTAAAAGCACTTTGCATTTTACATAATTTTAATGACTTGGCCAAAATGTTTGCTCTGATTATCATAGTTGGATTGCTTTACATTTCTGAAGCAATATGTAGTTTGTGAATTTCTAAATAAAAAAATTAAATGAATGTATGGCCTGGATAATCTGAATTATTCGTAAATATCATTTTAAAATAATTACTATTTTAATTTTAATTTGCTATTATATCTTTTTTAATAAAATTCAATTTAGGAAGCTTCTTGTTTTAAGAAACAACATTTTTTAAGAATTTTTCAACACTCAATAAGTTTATTCCATTCTGAATCCAATAAACTGAAACATTTTAAATTTATTTAATATTTATATAAGCAATTTGTTTTTCTTTTAGTGGTCTCGGGTATATTGTTGGGTCTGAAACAGCGAAAGCATTTGGCAGTTGGCAATGGGGCCTCCGGGTGACTCCGGCTCTCGGTATCATAGCTGTCGGCCTTATGCTGGCATTCATGTGGGAACCAGAGAGGGGACAAGCAGAAGGTGGAAGTCACGTCAGGCCTGGCTCATACAAGGAAGATATAAGAATGTTAATGAAAAAGTAAGACTTTTTTACATAAAATAATTTCTATTTTCCCTACACTCCCTTTATTCCTAATTGCCCAAATAATTCACATCCCATGAAACCCTTTTAAGAGGTTTTTCAAGGGTTTAGCCAGTTAAAATATCTAGATTGGAAAACCTCTTAAGAGATTTGTATTTGAAAATATATATTCCAATACAGGTGTTTCTCACTTGAGTCAATTTCGCCATAACATGATTTAAATAAAATTAAGAAAAAAATATTAATCAATTTGAATTTACCCAGTTGAAAGGAATAAGCTATGTTAGTCATCAAATTGAATATAAAAAGAAAAATTGTTTTTTTTTTACCAGTTTTAGGTTATTTGGAACCAATATCACCCAGATTAAAATCAATTCATTTTACACATTTTTCCAGCTATGCAATTTTTCCTAGAACAAATTAACCGTGTAAAGCCAGGAATATTTGTACCCAGTTGTGTAACAATGCCATTGCAGTGCATTGGGGCACACATAAGTTAGGGGCCCAATAGGTCAGCACCCTACAAAACTTTTGTTATCGTTAAGGCCTAATTTTTTTGTTGCGGCACTGTCTGAACTGATATTTTTTCATGCCATAAAGGCGTGAAATATCAATAGTTTTTAAATGAGTAATCCTTAGGTTTCGCACAATACCAACCCACAGTTCATTGACAGGGCCTGAGCATATCTTCTATATCTTAAAAATGATGCTGTTATAATTTGACATACTAAAATTGATGAAACATCAAATTACTTAAAGATAAACAATATCGAGTCACTTGATTAACCACAGATTATTATTCTATTATTCTTTGAGCTTAACTGCTAATGTTTGGAAATATTATATTCTGCTTTTTTAAAAGTCAATCATTTTTATTTTTAAACTGTAAATTAATTTTAAGATCTATCAAAAAAAAATTTTTTTTTTACTATCATTACAATATATAATCACGCAGCAAACAGCCTATCAGAGAACTCTCGAGAAGATGGAGCTAATGTGTAGGGACGGACACTCATGCGAATAAATGGTGACCCTCCCATCAGAGTTGATAAATTGATGTATTCAGATGCTAAAAATGGGATTTCGGGAATTAGCTGCCCATTAGGATAGGTGGTGTTAGTGGTGCCTTAACAATATGGAGTCGACTGTTTGACATCTTCATATTGGCTGGTATGTTACCAAAACCCAAGAGACAAGACTTCTCACTGTGAGAATGAGACAGCTCGTCTTCAAGCGTAGCAGAAGCCTATACTCACCGCAAAAATAGTGAGGTTCTTGGTTTACTTATTGAGTATGCTGCCTGATCAATAAATGAACTGTTTTATCACCCGTTAGGGGCTCCACGAATTAGCCACTAATCATGCACTATACAACAGTGTTAACGATAGGGAAATTTATAATCTTTGCATGACGTGGAGTGCCAGGCTGTGGACCTTCCTGGATGGAGGTGTCTTATGGTATCCCTGTTTATCTGATAGAACCGATAAGGTGATAATGGTCATCAAAATATGTTTACAATATACGAAGTATGAATGAAAAAAAAAATAATAAGTGGATTCATGAATATGAATATAAAATGAAAAATTACATACTGATTTCTCAGTTTTTGATTTGAATATTGTCATTTTATTAAATACCAATTGTATACGATGTAATTTTAAGCTTCAAAATTGAATTTATTCTTTTACGCTTCTTTCAGTCGATCATTTATGCTATCAACAGCGGGCTTCACATGTGTGGCGTTTGTGGCCGGAGCTTTAGCCTGGTGGGGCCCACACTTCATACATCTGGGACTTAAGCTACAGCCGGGGGGCTCTGATGTCTCTTTTAGCAAGTAAGTATCTCGTAACACCAGTGTCATCTTATATCACACTTATAGCGGAATATCAAGACTAAAAGGAAACATTCATGTTTTAAAAAAATATTACACTTCTGTAAAGTCCGACATTGCAAACACTAATCAAAACCAAGTTTCATTCATTTCATAATATTTATCAAATGGTAGTTCACCTGATTACTTTTCCATTTCTTTTACAATGTTTTAACAGTTAAATATTAAAAATTCAATTATGTTTTCATAAGATGTAGCAACATATGAGTTAATATGATACATAATTTACATATTTTTATTTTGTTGACAATACTATGATTAACAAACTTAAAATTTTCATTGAATACTTCTCAGATGTGTCAATATTATTTGTAGAGAAAAAAAAATAACTTACTGATATTGCGATCTAGAATTTTAATATTTTCCAGGAAAACACTAGTATTTAATTTAAACTAAAAAGTATCTAAAAAAATTGTCATATTAATAGCAAAATGTATGGTGCCAAAGCATTACATTTATGAAATATGATAGCTTAGTGTAAAATAAGGTTGGTGGTTAGTTATTGTCGAAGAGGAAAATTAAAGAACTACGAGATTTTAAACATTTTTTAGACACTCTTGATGAACAAAATAAAGGGCTGATCTCATTACATCACAACCTATTTGTTATTGACAAAGCTGTTGTGAACATCTCATTTCTTTTTAGACACTCTTGATGAACAAAATAAAGGGCTGATCTCATTACATCACAACCTATTTGTTATTGACAAAGCTGTTGTGAACATCTCATTTCTTTTTAGACACTCTTGATGAACAAAATAAAGGGCTGATCTCATTACATCACAACCTATTTGTTATTGACAAAGCTGTTGTGAACTTCTCATTTCTTTTCATATCGATCCGATCAAAATGAAATGTAAAAAAAGTACTTCAGATAAATCAGATCAGATTCAAATAAAAGGAATCACAAATGTATATCTATTTTTTACAATATTCATACCTTTATTTGCTTAGATCTGGGTCTAGACTGATAAATTAAAACGCTCTCCGTACAATTACGCTTACCTCCTCAATCTACAGATTTCAGTGTGTTTTTTCCAATATGAGAGATCAAATCACTTCTATTTATGATATACACTCGGTGAAATTCTTGATCAAATATGTATCAAGCCATTCTCAACATTTTTTTCTTACCTATGTTTGGCTAATTTTATGCAAGTGTAAGTATGTAGAAATTATAACATATTGTCAATACAAAGCATTTTTAAATGTAGTCCAACCACATCTCTTCTAAAATGCTCATTTGTAAAGAAATCTGACTTCAGTTTAATAATTTGGTCCATTTTTATAATGATCAAAATATAATTGCATACATTAACACGTTCACTGCGTATAAAATACTTAATGTCATACAGAGATGCTGAAAATTCGCAAATTTTTAAAAACCCATAACTTTGTTAAAAATCAAATTCTACTTTCTATTGAAACATCATATACAAGTGTATTCCTTCGTGTCCTCAAAACACATGAAACCGGCGACGAATCCTTATTGGGAGACGTTTATGAGTGCACTAAACATTCAAGGCTCACGTGTCCATACAAAATATTTGTATGGACACGGGAGCCGTGTTCGACGCAGAGAACGTGTTAATACAACAAAGGAAGAATAGATAGTACATACATTTTTTCAATCAGTTCTATCTGACAATCTTTTGCTTATATATGTTATGTAACACATCGATCAATAAGTCCCGGGACTAACCAACAGATGGCGCCTCTAATATCAAATCCATACCATTCTCAGTTAGTATCAACCTTTAGAAGTTACGTGTCAAACTTTCATGACATTCCGACATTGTGTCATTAAGTTACAGTGATTTTAGTGACGCTACTTTTGCTACTTTCAAAACAATGGAAAAAACCGAATTTCGTGGGTTAATAAAACATTGCTTTTTAATGGGGAAAAATACCGTTCAAACTCAGCGATGGCTTGAAAAGTGTTATCCGGGCTCTGCTCCGTCGAAAACAACCATTTGTCGGCGGTATTCTGATTTCAAACGCGGTCGTACAGACACAAATGATGCTGAACGCTCTGGTCATCCAAATGAGGCTGTTACACCAGAAAACATAAAAAAAAACTCAAAATCGTGATGGAAAATCGCAAAGTAAAGTTGGGTGAGATAGCTGACATCCTGAAGATATCATTTGGTAGTGTTCACACTATTTTGCATGAACATTTGGTCATGAAAAAGCTTTTTTCGAAATGGGTGCCGCATATGCTCACAATGGAACAGAAACAACAACTCATAGGTGATTCAGAGCGCTGTTTGGCACTGTTTACGCAAAATAAACAGGAATTTTTGCGTTTATGTGACAATGAATGAAACTTGGATCCACCACTATACTCTGGAATCAAATCGGCAGTCAGCTGAGTGGAGAGCAGCCGGTGAAAGTCGTCCGAAGCAACCAAAAACTCAACAGTCGGCCGGGAAGGTTATGGCCTCCGTATTTTGGGATGCGCATAGTATAATATTCATTGATCACCTTGAAAACGGAAAACCATCAAAAGCGAATATTACATAGTGTTATTGGAGCGTTTGAAGGCAGAAATTGCAAAAAAACGGCCCCATATGAAGAAGAAAAAAGTTCTCTTTCATCAGGACAATGCACCGTGTCACAAGTCGATAGTAACGATGGCCAAATTACATGAGTTGAACTTCGAATTGCTTCCGCGCCCACCGTATTCTCCAGATTTGCCCCCCAGCGACTATTGGCTGTTCGCAGACCTCAAAAAGATGCTCCAGCGAAAGAGATTTGGCTCCAATGAAGAAGTGATTGCTGAAACTACCGCCTATTTTGAAATCAAAGATAAATCGTTCTACACGGCTGGCATAGAAAAGTTAGGAAAGCGTTGGAATGAATGTATCGCTCTTGAAGGAGACTATGTTGATGAATAAAGAAGAATTTTGGCAAACAAATGTTGTTTTAGTAGTTAGTCCCGGGACTTATTGATCGATGTGTTGTATATATATTGCACAATTTTATAACAGTATCTTTTCAAATTTATTTTAATGTTCATATTCAATATATGAACATTTATGAAAAAGGATTTTATTTTCATTTTGTTAACGGAATAATTTCGTCCTTCATTTGTAACACAGGACAGAATATGAAGAAATTTTTATTGAAAAGATACTAAGTACTCAAAAAGCATAGCCAGATTTATAAATATTTGTTTTGTTGTACTATTTATTTATATGATATTGCAAATTGAACAGTGCAATAATTTACTGTGATATCTTAGGTGCCATGTTTCTTTACCTATGTTTAACTGCATGCAACCCCCTCAGTAGAATATGATAGATTCAAAATGTGATAAAACCGAAAGTGTTCATCTGTTTGTTGCCAGTGTGTCATACAAGTTTGGTCTTGTATCAATGGCAGCTGGCATCTTGGGGGTGCCGCTTGGTTCGATGATCGCCCAAAGACTTCGACCAAAGTATCCTGACTGCGACCCCAACATATGCGGGGTCGGTCTCATCGTATCTGCCCCCATTGTATATTCAGTCATGGTGGTCGCTTCCACACATGCCAAGTGGTGTTACACATTTGTTTTCTTCGGAGAAATCTTCCTGAATCTCACATGGTCTCTGGTTGCCGACATTCTACTGGTGAGATATCAATGGGGAAAAGCTGAAAAACAAATAAACATAATTATGTAGTGATGTTTGTTGCATAATACTTTTCAAATCACATCTGTGTGTATATCAGATTTTAATAGAGAAAATATTTAGCAAATCTACAAATGTGAAATTTGCACATTATAAAAATTTAAATAAGCAAAAAGAATGTTTCATAATTTCAACTTCACTATAATGTATAAAAATGTGCCGTTTTAAAACTAATCACGAATAATGTCACATTTGGGGCTTAATTGACTGTGTGTTGCTCTTAACATGGCATCTATAACTGCATGAAATCATCTTGAACATCTTACCCATTTTTGTTCTACATGTTCATTTTTATAATTTTTTACTATTATTTTTATTTGTGTAAATCCTTTATTACGCTTCATTCATATTTGACACAATCATATCACCATGCGAACCAAACAATGCTTTTACACAATAATAATATTTAAGTCACAAAATAATTTTATCTTTTTCAAGTTTTCTTGAAATGGAAAACCGAACAATTGTTTGCTTAATCTTAGTTTAGTGTGAAAAAAAAGCTAGAGACTAATTTCTCGTTTTCTCTTGTTTTTGTCTGCTCCATGTAGTATCGCGCTAAAATTTGGAGTGATCTCAATGGTGTCAGGGTTGATCGGAGTACCCTTGGGGTCAGGAATCGGAGATATACTTTTAAAGAAATATCCTAGGATTCATCCAATCATATGCGGAGTGGGACTCATATTAAGCGCTCCATTACTGATGGCTGCCATTATTTTGATCGAAGGACAAATTGTCCTTCCATTCACCTTGATTTTCTTTGGACAGTTAGCTCTCAATTTAAATTGGGCTATTGTTGCCGATATGTTGTTGGTAAGATTTTTTTTTTTTGTTTTCACTCCTAATTTTATTCCTCTTTGTCATGTTGTGTGTTATCCCTATTTTTTTCTAATTAATGCTTCAAAATATATTTTCTTCACACTACTTTTTAACACTAAACAACAAATTGATATTTGTCGCATAATTAACCTTGTCATATTATATTGGAGATACATTTCATTAAAGAATTTTTAGTCTTTTGATCAATACCTTTGCTATTATAACAAAAAAAAATCAATCATTCATTAGAAAGCATGGATTTAAAATTATTTCTACTTTGCTTGATACTGTTCCTTTTTATTTTTTCTTTTAATTTTTACTTTGGGCAAATGTTTGTTTGCATGTATGTGTTTTTTTTTCCAAATTCATTTTCATGAAAAATGTTCAATATATCATTGGGATTTTAATTACCATAATCAACTAAATCTGACCTTTCTCAATGTTATACAGTAACATTTAAACAAATAAGAAAACCTTTGTTTCTATGAAAGTTAACACTTAACTCTTCATGTTTTTTTTTTTCAAATTTAATGATAAACAATATGTTGTACAGTTATATACAAAATGCTGAAGTTAAAAATGAAACAAGTGAAATATTTTTATTGCTCAAGATAAATGAATATATTTATGTTCATACTTCTACAATTCATATTCATGATTTTACAAATAAGATAAAATTCATACAGATAAAGCTAAACGTTTTCTCTTACAATTGAGATTTTTTCAAAGTCTGATTTGCAGTATCTAAAAGTAAACATGGTTGGTTTACTTTCGGTACTAGTGACATCTATTAAGCAATTACAGAAACAATTTAATAACTTTCCTTTTTTTATTCTTATAAGTTTCATTGTCTTTTAATAGATGTCTCTTTCATTTTAAAAACAATATAATTAATTATTTAGCAACTTTTATAAATTTGGTTTCCAGCTTTCTCTTTCTACATTTTAAAAATTGTATTTCCTTTAAATGGAGTCTCTAAATTAACAGTATCAACTAATTTATATCTAGCTTAAATAAAAATAAAAACATATGTTTATCTACAATGATTAACTGAATCTTTCTTTACGAGTATAATCATTAAAACTTTGTAACAAAACTAATTCTAAATTTCTCCATAAAATAACATTTTATAATAGTTAATAAACATGACTCATAATATAAAATAACCAAAGGCGGGTGGAGTTTCAGAAAATTGAAATTTTGGTTCAATTTGATTCAATTAATTAATGAAAAATGCGATTCAATTAATCAAATAAAAACAACATTCTACACTTCTCATTGTGTTAAAATTGAGAATTTATTGAAATTGTGCCCGTCAAGGTGAAGTATTTTTTGTCAAGTCTATTCATTATTCACATATCTATTTGCATTTTTTACTACATATGAATATAAAATATTTTACCTGAGAAAAATCACAGTGCTATAAATTAAGTTAAAGTTTAAAACATGTTTTTGTATTTCAAAGTCAAATGAACAGTTTCTTCAAGATATGAAAAGTATGAATAACAAGATTGTTTGCTTGGATAGAAAAGTTTGGAGATCTGTTCTCAATGGGACTGTACGCAATGGGACACAACATGATGATATGTATGCTATTTTTTAATAATTCACAAGCAATTTGAATTCCTTTTTATTGACTACCGTATTTTACGGACTATAAGATGCTACGGACTATAAGACGCACCTTAATTTTTAGGCAATTTTAAAAAAAATTACATTTTTACCATTTTTACTATTAGATTACAAAGCCAGACTAAAAAAATTCTTAGTTTATAAAACCGAACTGACCTTTAAAATCCTTGAAAATCGTCATCTGAACTTTCTTCTTCTTCCTCTTCATCGTCATCGTTGTCCTCTTCATATATAAGATGGTCTTCACTGCCATCGAGAGCGTTACTTATGCCGCACTTCTTGGTTTCCCGCGGCATCGAATATATGGCCATTTTTAAGACTGGCGGGAATTTTAAATCAAACACTGGACATTTTCATATTAATTTCGAGTATAAGATGCACCTGAATTTTGGAGGCAATTTTTTGAAGAAAAAAGTGTGTCTTATAGTCCGTGAAATACGGTAAATAATAAAATTGTGATACTAATGTTTGACATAACAAAAGTTTTCATATTTTACTACATGTTACAATAAATTTCTCATTGATCTTAGCACATTTATGCTTGTGAATTATAAAAGCTTGTTCATTTTATTGTGAGTGGTAAGCCTCTAAGTGCAATAATTTATATAAACATAAATCTCAATCACGCTATTGACAAGCTTAAGCACTTTGATGATGACAATAGATTTTACTATTTATTTGTTATTCATAGATTAGAAAAACCTCCAATATTGAGAATGAGAGTTAATTAAATTTGTCTTATACTATGTTTTGGGGTTCAGTTGTATAAGGCTTTTTGGAGTGTTAATTACGAACAACCCCTGAAGATGAAGTTAACTACGAACAACCACTGAAGATGAAAACCGCAACATTTGCGAAACGTCTGCATCATAAGCTAAACCAGGCGGTACAACATTCCGAAAGACATACAACCGTCTTATATTAGTTCCAAATATTGTCTCGGAAACCTTTCAATTGATTTCGTAACTGTATACCTCAATGTCAAATACAGTTTTTGCCTAATAAGCCATGACTATTTTTTCAGTACGTGGTTATACCCACAAGACGTTCCACAGCTGAAGCATTCCAAATATTGGTTTCTCATGCATTAGGTGATGCTGGAAGTCCCTATCTCATTGGAGTGGTGAGTTTATTTTATATTATACAATTTCTATCTAACCAACATTACACTAATGGGATGTGACATTGAATATTGAATTTGAAACAAACAATTTTTTTCACCTTTAACCGAAAACATTATCAACGTTTCTAAACTTGCCTCACATGAATTTATCATGTTACATCATTATTAAGTTGCAGAGACAGCATTGCTAGTGCCAATATTTTGAAGTAAATAGTAAATGACCTCTGTGGCCTAATTGGTAAGATGCTTGTACCAGAGGCCTTTTTTCCGTTAGAATCAAATTTTTGAAAAGATTATAATGTAGTTTTTACTTTTGGCCTCGTAAACATATTTTGATTGGTCCGAAGAGATTGCCTTATGGCAATAAACTTACCATGTTGTACTGTATACAACGAAAATGTAAGACAATACTTATTCGTTGTTTATTGATAATCCAGATTTTATAAACCCAAATTTATTTTGTGGCACTTATCCTTTTTTTTTATTAATGCCTTTTAATATTGATACGGAATTGTTTTACAAATTGCCTGTTTCAACTTTAATTGCATAACTTAGGAAATTTTATTAACACGTAATATTTAGTATGCCAATGCACTATAGAAAATCAGTTAAAAAATTAATGTTCAAATATTTCGCAATAAAGAATACCCCAATATAAAGTTAAAACAGTATTAAATTTTGAATCTTCAATATTGAATATCTCCTATGTGAGATTTGTGGAAATGGTATAGTTTAATTCCAAAGGGGCAAAATTTGGCAGATTTTCTGGCAAATATTTTAAGATTTGAAGAATAGTTTATTGTTTTCCCTGGGTCAGTATAAGACTCAACTTAATATAAAACTAAAAGATCGTGATTGGTAAAATCGCGTAATTTGTGAATACTGGTATCCTTTGCTTTATGGGATTAATTGATTTTAGGAAAAATCATGTAACTTGAAAATGATTCAAGTGGATCAAATTTGATCTGGGTGAGATTGGTTCCCAAGAATAAAAGGTAACCTAAAAATGATAAAATAATTATTTTTATCTTTAATTAGAAGAGCTACATATCCTATACATACAAAACCTTTTAATCGGGTAAAAAAAATTTTATTTAAAAAAAATCTTAATTTAATTTGTATCGCAAAATTTCGTCAAGTGGAATTATGTAAAACACCTGTAATTTAAAATAAAATCTCAAATAGATATTTAAAAATATTAAAATACAATATTTGCTTGTTTATTTCAGGTTTCTGAAGCCTTGAAAACTCACCTCTATCCAGTTCATGCTTTGAACAACTCTCTGCCTGACAATATTACAGCTGAAATCACTTTGTTCGAAGACAGAAACAACTTCAGATCTCTTCAATATGCTCTTTTCACAACTTGTTTCGTCGAAGTGATCGGAGGAGTCTTCTTCCTAATAACTGCTCTTTACATAGTCAAAGACAAATCGAGAGTGGAAAAGGAAGTAGCAGGTAATAATTAAATTTTCAATTTTATTAATATGTAAGTAATGTTTGCATAATAAGGGCATCACTGCAACGCACATAACTTGGAATGTCTTGTTTTAATGGTATGTGTTCAATTTTATTCATTAGGTTATTGTATTAAAAAATTCTGATATCAACACTCGTATTTTATTCACAATCAAATTTGTGCGTGTGAAAGATTGTGTTCTTAATATATTATAACATTTAACATTAGGTTGCATGAGTGTTTTTTTGGATTTTATGACTATGTAAAATATATGTACATCCAACAATTTAACAACTCATTTGAAGTACATTTTACTTACATTCATTTTTCATGAAATAATAAACTTTCTTCACTTTACATGTGCAAAGCACTTTGCACTTTACATATGTAATAACTTCAATGGATCTAGGAAAAAAAATTGTCGAAAAAAATCATTTTATAGAAAACTTAACTATACATATTTTTACAATATGTGTATAGACGAAGCACTTAACATTATTATATACATCAACAGCATTATATATATAACAAAAATGTCAATAAATTGGATTGTATTGGTTCTTACCCTCGACATATAGGAATGAAAGTTGGACTTAATACTATGTATGATAAAGTTTCTATGGTTAGGAAAAGTAGAAAATAGTGTTTAGATGGATTGAACATATTGAGAGAATTAATAACTTTAGAATTACTAAACCAGTCAGAAATGCATAGTATGTAGAGGTAGACTGAAGAAAACATGGTTGGATCAAGTGGGGCAGATTTTGAAAGAACTTGGAAAGTGAGAAGTACAATTAACATAATATTGTGCATGATAAGATATATGAAAATAGTGTGTTTGGAAAGACAAGTGTGGAAATCTGTTTTCAGCCTGCCCAGCAAGGGAAACGGCATAAGGATATGCATGTGAGGATACGAATATTTATACTTGTATTTTCATTCCCTTAATCCATTACATTTTCACTTGTTAAAAGCTAACTTTTTTTCTGGAATATTTTAATATCCCATTAATTTCTATTTTGAAGAAATGAAAGGAATTATTAGTTTGGCAAGTTTTTTATTT
Organism: Odontocerum albicorne; assembly: GCA_949825065.1. Classification (NCBI taxonomy): domain Eukaryota; kingdom Metazoa; phylum Arthropoda; class Insecta; order Trichoptera; family Odontoceridae; genus Odontocerum; species Odontocerum albicorne. Next base: position 20,190,545 of record OX463847.1, on the reverse strand, counting down.
TTGAGAGCTAAAAATTTCCAATATACACTACTAAAAGTATTTTATTTATACATAGGTTAATCAACGGGTCATAATAATTTCACCAGTAATACAAACAGAACTGAGAAATTGAAAATGAACATGTTCATTTTATCAGCTCTTTGTATAGTTAAGTTATCGTGTGTTTTATTTTAGTGAGCTGGTGTGTTTTTTGTTTCAGCATATTCTAAAATAATATGATTCAAAAGTTATGACCTCCTTTTCACTTAGGTGAGTGTTGACTAACTGTAATTATTTGGGTGTCTATGTCATATTTATGGGATGTTGCCTTCTTTAACATCTCCAGTGCTAGACTTATCACTAGCAAAGAATTCCTTCTGTATTTTGCATGAAAAATGCATGAACTCTCCTCTGATTCCCCATAATGCATCCTTTTATGTTTAACATGAAAGATCAGTTTGTAAACAAGTAGTGTAAATTGGTATTGCAAAAGTAACGAATTCGCAAACTACTTTATTGCTTTTTAACCCTTCCCTTACTGTGCTAAAAATAACCGGGAGATCCGGTGATATCCAGTGAGGGGACATTTAAAATTTGATATTTTTAAATAAAATAATTGTAAAATCTTTTATTATATTAATTTTTTTAATCAGGATAATCATTTTACTAGAGATAAATAAAATAAGTGCTGAAAATGAGAAAAACATCCTAACAAACATCGGAAACGAGAGACGACATACACAAGTCACAATCGCAGCGGCACTGAGATGTGAGCTGTTTGAACGAATATTTGCACACCAAACGCGGGACTTCCTGTGTTCAGGGGTTTCAAAGATTTTTTGGTCAAATAATAAAAAAATAAACGCAGTATGCATTCTTTTTTGTAATAAAAATATGATACTTTCTAAAAATATAATTAAAATATTTCTGTGAATAAAAAAATTTGATTCAAAAGACAAATTGTAAATAAAGTAATACAGTAGAAAGAATAAATTACAAAAATTTGAATACAAATGAAAAAAAACATCTATAAATTTATATAATACAGACATTTCAGCATTTCGAACAAAATCACAATAAATGCAGCATGTACTAAACTATTTTTACTGTGCGTATTTTTATTTTAAACTAATCATTATGAATTTAAAGCAGTTTCTTATCAAAAAGTGCAATTGTGTTTTTCTTTATGTATATATATTTATTATGTAGTTTCAAACTTTCATTTGATTAATTAGCCTAACTTATTCATAATTATTGTTCAAAAAATTAATGTAATTTTTTCCAAATATTTGTCTTATTAAATAAGCCTTCATTCAAGTTTGCCCATTTCCAAAACAGTGAGTCGAATCGAAGCCCGGCTTTTATCCAGTAAGTAAATATTACAGCAATTGAACATACTAAATAATAAAAAAAAGATGTTCAAAATTTTAAAAACATTGTTCAACTTCTACTGATAATTTGTTTCTGCTCAGCAATTTTCGTGCTAATGTTGATGTATGACGCATCCGTCTGACGCTTAGTATTGCAAAATACTGGTGATTTATCGATCAAATAATTATTTTTAGTGATATGGATCAATGTTTTTATTTCGAAATTAGGTCATTTAATACATGTGTTTGAGGAATATCTATAAAACGGCGACTCTGCATTCAGTATATATTGCAGAAAAATATTTTCTGTCCCCACAGTGGACATTACCGGGCGGCGGCAAGGGTTAACAAGTATTTGTTTATGCATATTTTTGTTTTACACAGAATAACACGAGAAAGTGATAATCAAGAAAAATTTAATATAGAATCGAACTAATAAATTTTTAATTTGTGTATTATTATTATTACAAGATCGACAATGTTTCATAATGAGTGTTTTTAACATTAACAACCTTTATATAAATAACATAGTACCCTATCAAAATAGCCCAAGAATAAACAGTAGCCATAAATAGCCACAGTCAAAACAGCTCACACAATTGCAATGTTATTTATATGCTTAGACTTCAAACACTACTGTAAAATAACCCTCAAACTATTGATATTTTTGACTATCTATGCGGAATATTTTATTAACTTGACAAAATAGTTTAAAAAAATATACAATTCAAATTTTGTTTGACCTTTTCTTATATTATAGTATATTCCTAAATAAAGTACATTATTATTATTATTTATATTTTTCTTGTACATATAGGGTTTACATATGTTACAAGTCGCTATATTATTATATATAATAATAGTGTGAGCTGTTTTGTTGAGGTTGTTTTCACTGGGGCTGTTTTGTCAAGGTTGTTTTCACAATATTGTGTATGCAGACTGCTTTGTCGGGAGTATTTTGGTGGAGCTATTTCGTCTTGAACTATTATGACAGGTAGTTTAAATATGCCAAAGAAGAAATTGTATGTTTATGAATGTAAAATATAGCCACTGAAATGCAAATAAATAACATCTTAAATTATATGTCACATTTAAATAATTAAGAAATCAACCTTCATTAAATATTTTTTTTACCATCCTCAATTATTCACATATCTACTAAAAAAATTCTAGCTTTCTTGCAAAATAAACAATAAAACAAATTCTAATTAACTGTTAATTTTTTTATCACATAAAATTAAATTTGCATTTTAAACAAATTTTAAGTATCAACAAAAAATTACAGAAGACAACACAATGTATTAATATTTTTTCAAACTATATGTAATGTATCAAAACCAGACCCTATTCTACAGTATTGTCCTTTTTGTTGAATAATACTTGCTCTTTATAGGCGTTGGTATAAATCTGTTGGAATTATTTTTGTCAATAAAATAATGTAAACATTTTAACCCTTACCACTCCTATGTCGAGCTAGACTCGACATTATACGACGCAATTTCTAAAATTATTTAAAATTATTAAATCTGTTTTTTTTTCCTTCTAATACTTTGTAATGCTTAAAAAGAGGCTGAATTTGTCACATTCAGACATTCTAAACAATTTTACATTATTATTATTATTATTATTGTAATAGGACCAATGCAGTCATTTGTAGTGCACAGTAATTAACAATAGACACAGCAGCATTCCACAAATTCAAGGTCCAAGGGATACTTTTATGATGTTTGCAGGTAGTTGGCCATATGATTCAAGTACCTATACTACTATTATCAGTAGTGAAGTGCCTGTGTCCTCGAAAAGAAGTGCGGTACGTCTTGGAAAAAAATATTTCGTGGTTTTTGTGATGTAATGTGAATTCATACATTTTATTCAATGAATATGCTACGAAGGAAAATATGCAAAGAATATCACATAAAAAATTTAGAAACAAATTATTGATGAGTCTAATCGAATACATTCGTGCACTGATACAAAAACCGGGCCGATTGTCCACAGACAATATTATCCAGCATTTGGATGGGAAGAGTAATTTTATTTTTACCTATAACAACGCAAGGACTGTATGGTGTGTTCCAATCGGAAGGTTTAGGAAGGAGAAAATAAACTACATTATATTGTGATACTTGTGATAGGAAGCCCAGCCTTCATTCAAGAGAATGTTTTAAAAAGTACCATACTTTGAAAAATTATAAATAATTCTGATAAATAAATTTGTTAAGTATATACGTTTTTGTTTATTTAAAGGGTTATAGTACCTTACTACTTAATATAAACCAAAAAAATAATGATTACGCACTCTACACTGTTCCAATACAACACTTTATTGAGACCCCTTTTTTGTCTATATTGTAAATTAATTAAGGAGTTGGTGGTAGGTAAAAAATAATAATTAAGGAATACAAAGGATTAAAGTACATGATTAAATATTCTTGGAATGTAAGATTTCTGCTTGGATAATGTATTTACTTCAAAGCTCAGCATGAATGAAATTCCACTTCAGAAGTAAAAGTTTTTTATTTAAGATTGCCTGGAATTATTAATTTGTTTGAATATCCCGTATCAAGGGACACTTTGAGAACCTCTGACTCGCAACATTAATTTTTTTTTGTGGGTAAATCAAATTTTTGCAAACAACTATACATACAGGGAGGGGGTGACTTTGCGAAAGAATTGTATTTTTTGTTTCCACGTCTCAATAGTGAGACTATTATTACTGAGTCACATTATAAAGGAATGTGAATTAATATTTTTATAATATCATCTCTAATTTTTTATACTTACTTTATGATATTTTGTCAAATAAAAATGTAAGCACATAAGTAGAATACATCATACCTTCAGGAATTTTGATTTTACTATCCAAAGAAGCAAACATTGAAGAATTTTATATCTAGTGGAAATTGCAATAAATCTATCTATAGATAATAGTTCATTTTTATATCATGTTCAAATTTTTTTCTTCATTTAAACTAAATACTTATTACAAATTTTTGTTTCAGAATGTTCCATCGCTCAACCAAATCACCATTATGCCGATGATCCATCTTTACGACCGTGATTGTGTAGTGTAAATAAAAAAGACATTGTTATGAAATTTTCCTTTTTTGACTGACTTTTTAAATTATGTGGAAAAACTTCAAGATCACACTATTAGGTTTAGGTAGCCAAAGGAACTGTTTAGAATGTACTCCGTATGTGAATGTGTCTTCATTTGTTCTTAATAACAACTCGAAAATATAGATTAAGTTTAATTTAAACTCATTGGGTATACTTGTGTGAAAGTGCAATAGAAAAACTAAAAATAAAAGACGTATTCATAAAAAGATTTCAACTTGTTCGCTTGCTTTTGATCTTTAAGAAAAGAGTATCCTTGTTTATTTTCTAAATTTTATAGATGGGAAAATTGTATTCAATTTTTATTATTAGAATGACAGTAACTTTTCTTTAAGGAAAGACTTTTTGATAACAATCATTCAGTATTTTTAAAATTTGAATCAACACACTCAATAACCAGGACATTTAGTAAAAATAATTTTGATGCCCTGAATATTTGAAGTAATATTATTTTTGTTAATTTTCATTCAAAAAATTCCATCAAATAGTCATTTAAGACACGGTGTGTCAAATTATGAATACTAGACATGAAGCTTTATTTCATGCAATGTTTATTTTTGACAGCTTCAACTTAATTTGTAGATCGCATAAAAAAATCATGTTATTTAAAGGTTGTCATCAACTATCAACCATGGATGAAATAAATAAATAAATATCAACAACTTCCCATCAAAAATGTACATTTTATTTAGAAAATTGCATGTGATTTTTTTTATCAGGCCTAGCAGTCATTAGTATACTTTTGAACATTTCGGGTGAACATTATCAACTTATGACATAAATAGCTGTTTTGAAATGCTGTCTGAAGTGCATGATTACAATTTAAAAGTATACTTGTATTGCTTTCATAACTCCTTAAATGTAATGATTATATTGAAATTTATTTTTACTTCAGAATATCATTAGCTACTAAATTAACCAAACATTTGAATAAAAAAAAATTATATGCAGTACGCTTTTCTTTAAGAACATACTTGCTCATAATACATATTTACAAATTAAATCAAATTCATTTGACTCATTTTGTATCAAAGACTTCCGAGGTCTAGTTGGTAAAATAAATGCCTATATTTCAATCCGGGGTTGTGGGCTCAATTCTCATTGGTACTCAGTTTTTAACAAGGGTTCTTTCTTATAAGTCCTCTTTAACATATGTTTAGTTAGTTGGGAAGATTGGCAATAAATAAATCTGCCAGGTTGTACTGTAAATAATGAAAGTGTAATAAAACATTTGTGGTGAGCATTAAAATTCTATGTACTCCATTTTACTTCATCCAGAATTATTAATGATTCTACAGTTTGATTTGATATGAGCTTAGCACATTAGGAATATTTTTTAATGTACTTTTTCATTACAAAAGCAATTACTGATGATTTTGATTCAAATATACAGAGAAAGCTGCTAAGATATTCCAATTGAAAATATTTCCTATTTAAAAAGTTTATATTAGCTTGTCCCTTAAAAAAATAAAATAAAAGGATTTTCTCTATATTTTCGATTTAAAACGTTGCCTTTTATAAATGTTTTAAGGCATTTCTCCAAAACACGTAAGGGAATTAATCGTATTGCTGTAAATATTATTTATTGTAATTTGACAAATCATAATGTCAAATTTAAAATAATTTTCCAACAAAATTATGATGTACCATTCTATTTTATCTTCATTATTTGATTAAAAAAAATGCATTAAATCATATTAAAATTATAAAAAACATTTCAAACATCTCCCATTTGCTTTTGGAACAAAGGTTATTCTTCAATATTCTTGTTTTAGGAAATTTAATTTATTTTATGACAATATTATTTTGTATTTTAGCACAGAGAGAGAAAAATAAAATCAATTAAGATTTTTTTTGGTTTCATTCAATTCAATCTCATTAAGAATGAATTTTACATCATGCCAAAATTGAAACAATACTTTAGAAAAAATATTTCTTATACACTACTTACAAAATAATTCAAATAAACACATTTTGTAATTGAAATATAAATATTGATAATTTATGAAATTGCCAAACAATATTATAAGGGTTTTTATAGCTATGCAAAAAACAGGAAAAAAAGTAAGATAGTGGAATAAATACATATATAATGAATTTTATCACCCCAATTTCTAAGGGATGAATGTGAACATAATATGAAGAAGAGCACTTGATGGTTTGGGCATATAGAATGAACGAATGAAGAAAAACTAACAAAACCAATATACAGTGGAAATGTGAGAGGAAGATCAAGGAAAGTATGGTCGAATCAAGTGAATGATATTTTGAAAGAAGTAAATGTAAGAGTTGTATGGATATGAAAGAGGCAAAATATGTGTCGAGATAGGAAAGTCGGACACTCTGTCCTCTGCCTACCCCAATAGGAAAACGGCCTGATGGCATGAATGTGTTTATCACTCCGATTTCTAAGATATTTCCAAACTTGCTTTCCCATATCTAATTTTCTGTGGTTGTGTGTAAAAAAAATAATATGATAAAATATTTGCAATTCTTCACAGTTAAGTGGTTCATAATAAAATGTTTATTACATATTCACTCATAAAAATGGCATTCCTAATATATCCTTTTTAATTTATTAATCTCATATATGTATGAAAGTTTTTATGAATTCATAAAATAATTTTTGCTCTGTCATACTAAAAAATAAGCATTTATTGATAAATTACGATTTGAACAATTGAAACTTGGCCTTTTAAAAAAACATGTTCCCAAAATGCTAATGATAATATTCTTTGCTAAAATATTGCAAAACGACTACACCAATAGGTACTAATCCGTCTCAAGATGTTTTCGATAATTTTTAATATTACTACAGCAGGTATTACAATTATATTTCTATGAGTTCTTAAAAATGTATAATTTATTTCAAATTTAATGCTTCTTGGACTATAAATATTCTGAAAAAAAATATTGAATATGCCATGTTTAGTTTTTAAAAAAATTGTTCCATAACCATATCATTAAAAAAAAGGAAATTAAAGTTGAAATATTAAAAGAAAAATGTAAAAAATCATATAATCATTCTTTTGTCAATGGATATTCTGATTATTGTTTAAAGTAACGAGTTTATTCAAGTATGAACAAAAATCCGAAGTGGTATATGAAGTATAACGCTTAAATTGCTAACATTATCACAAAATCATGCAGTTTTCACTGCCTACATACACGATTAATTTTCTTGCCAGTTATGTATTCAAGTCCAAAGGTTTCAACCCAAGGCTATAATATAAATAAGGTGATAGTCACCCTGTACGAGTAGTTTAATACATTTAGAGTGCTGTAACATTTTTAATACCATTGAAAAAATATTCTAAGTGAATGCTTCTGCTGGTCTTGACGAGGGCCATCTTCAATATATCCTCTGCCTAAGTGAAACTGTTTAATCCAATCTTTCACTGTGCAATATGACAGAAAAGATTCTCCATACACAACATCTGAAACATTAAATATGCATTTTTGGAAAAAAACTTGAACTACCCACTATCAAACTAACATTTTAGAATATAATGAAAAGATATCATTTCTATCCGCTCTAGTTGACATACTACTATCAATTTTTAATTGCAACATAACCTAACCATGCGATGAACATGGCCGGCAAACTTTTGGATCTTACTACATATGTCCATTGTGAATGATTTTACTTATAATAAATAGTAAGTACTATGTTTTTGTTCTCAATTTGATAATTGTATCTGACTAACTTCATCTTTATTTATTTTTTTAATCAAAGCTTGAATCAATTCTTTCAACAAATTTCTAATATTCCTTGTCATTTATCACTAGTATTCGTCATTTCACTGAACTTAGTTGTTTTTGTATCTTACCCGAAATCATAACATTCTTTACATGTATTAAAGAAAATTACCTGATCAAATCTTTACAATTAGAACAATCCAAAAACATTTGATCTTGTGGTATTATAATTTAGGTTTGTTAATTTAAATATAAAATTTACATTGAAATAATGGTTGATAATGAATTGAATGCATCCATCTTTTTGGCACTATGATTAATTAGGTATAATTAAATAAAATTGTGACAATTATCCCTGCGTTAAAAGACTGAATATTTTATATGTATTGTTTATTTATTTCCTTGAAAAAATGCAAGGCATCTGTAATAAGTATTTGGAGTAATGCTTACATTAATTTTTTGTGTAAATTCTCACAAAAAAAGTCATCAAATAAATATTCTATTTTTATAATAAACACTTTTATTTTCTCCCATTAATGCTTTCAGTTATGAAGATCAAAATCCTATTTGTCAAAACTTGACATTTTTCACAATGTTAGGGAGTAGAATTTTATACATGCACAAATAATAAGAGGAATTTAGTGTCAAGTGTATTCTGTGGATTGTTTAACGATGAACATTTCCATCCTCCCAAAACTTAACATTACTTTCATAACATCCGTAGAAAAATTCATTCGTACCTTCATATGTAATTCGATAAGCTTGCGATGATAAGAAGTTTTGAAGGTATTTATGGAAAGCTTCTAATAAGATTCAGAACAACAATTCAGAGTATAAAGATTAATAAGAAATCTACAACGGAAATCCTAGAAATGAAAAACAAACCACCACAATTGATGTTGCCAACACTGTACAAATCTTGGAGGATATCCCCAATATTTAACTATAGGAGGGAGCAGGGCATAAAATAGCTCCAAGATTATTTCAAGTGGTAAATTCCTTGGATTATTAATAGTATATTAGAAGAAAGACACAATGGGGAATATTTGTGTATTGTGTAAAATATTGAATGAATATAGTATTGTAGGTAAACTATGGAAAATATTTAATGAATATGATGTTGAACTTAAACTAATATATGGTATTATGTCATTATACGCTGAAAGTAGAGCATGTATTTCTAGTGAATGATACTATGACTGAATGGTTTAATATTTCAAAAGGGGCAAAGAAAGTATGCATCATGTCACCCTAGTTGTTCAATATTTATAGATTCATGCGTGAATGAACTACAGAGGTCAATTGGTAGCATAAAAATGTCGAATGGGAACATATGCAGATGAGATGGTAGTGATGGCAGAGAGCGAATGTGAATTGCAGAACTTGATAAGTAAATTATATGGGAAATGCGAAGAGAAAAATCGGAGAATGAATGTTGCAAAACCCTAAGAAATGGTAATATGAAAAGTGTGACACATGGGTGAAAATTGAAAGATCGGAGCAAGTTGAGGGATTCTATTTGGGTACTATTTTCTTAGATGATGGAAGGGATATCAAATGAGGTGTAGCGTTAGGAAACAAAGTCAATGGGTCACTAAAACATATACTTGAACCGGACAATATCAAAATCTGCTAAGATGATAAGTCCATAATAGTATTTTGGTGTCAACTTTGATGTATGAGAATGAAACGTAGACATGGAAAAAGACTGATAGAAGCTGAATAAATGTGTGGATCAAGAAGAATAGATGGAATGCCAATGATGGAATAAGGAATGAAGTGAAAAGGTATGAATGTGAATTTAAGGTTAAAAAAACTGAGAAAGGCCGAATAAATGCTGTAGAAATGCGTGCATTAAGAAGAATATATAGAGTGACAATGTATGACAGACAGTATGGAATGAAGCGATATGGGATGGATGTGAACTTGAGTCTTAAGCAAGATGAAGAAGGGTACGTTGAGATGTTTGGGTATATAAAACGAATGAATGCAGAAAGATGAAGAGTACATTGAGATGTTTGGGTATATAAAACGAATGAATGCAGAAAGACTAACAAAACAAATAAACAGTGCAGATATGGGTTATATTATATATATATATATATTCTGAGAATATATATTATTATATATATTTATTCTGAGAACAAAACAGTCAGAGAAATTGTTGAGTTAACTGAACTCTCACCGATAGGTGAAAAGACTTGGCTGTGTGCTCTGCGCTCATTGGACACGGCCTAAACCCCGAATATAACTCGAATGTTATTTTTGGAAAAATATTTTGAGCAAAAGATATCACGTTATATTCGGGCTAATACGGTTAATAAATAGTATAACTCGCATCAAAATATGTTTTCTTAGCTTTCAGTAAACACTTATACAGATTAAACAAAAAAGAACGAAAACTTTGTCACTAAGTAAGAAGAGAACATGTATAGTAGAAATATGTAAAATATCACCTATTTTACATAGCATTCAACGGCTCCATTTGTGTCGTTGCCACTTACACATTATTTTCCTGTAATCAATTACCCTCATAAACGAAGGATTCCTGTACATTGTGTCTAATTTTCCTCAGAATTACAACAAAAGAAAACAAAAAAATTATGCCAGAGCTGTTGTATCATGGATATGCTGTAGTCAATTAACGGTCAAACCACAGGCAGCTGTTGATCAGGGACGAATCCAGCCTTATTTTATGGTTAACACAGTATAAAGTCTAGTGTTACACATAGTGGATTAAATAAAACAGGGTCTACAATACTTCGATCAAGTGTTATTTACTTTAAAATACTAACTTAACTAAATACTCGCTTCATTCTAACAGGTACATAGATATATCACAAAATGCCTCCACCCGAGTTGGTCTATAGACGGCACTCCGCATCCTCTCACATTAGGCTAAGAGTACCATTCTTCTTATCATAACACCAGATGAGTGTCTGATTCGTCAGTTAGCAGTTTTACCAAATTTAGTAGTTTTCTCTTAAGTCCTTTAGTCATGCCAAGATTCAGAACCATATAACAAAATGTCCCCAATTCAAATTTTTAACACAATAGATAAGATAACGAGTTCTTAAATGCCTCTTGTCTATCCGTGTACATTTTTGGGAAATTAAAAAACACCTTCGAGTTTTTGATAAAAAACGTGGAAATTTTCATATTTATACGAATATATTGCATTTTGGAACCCTGAATCATTTTGAAGGAGGCGGCAAACAGTTGTGTGAACAGAATTGTTTCATTTAAATATAAGGATTATATTGTTAATTATGGATTCATTCTAATGCATTGGACAGGCATTAATTGTTTGCATCAACTGATTATAGACATAAATTATGAAACAAATAATATTTAAAATTTGCTAATGAAAACTCAGTATCCATCCGGTTAGTTGGGGTAAACCTATTATCAATAAATGATTAGTTAAAACAATTTCCAATTTTTTGCATAATTGCTTTTTTTGATTGGTGCAAATCAATTTTATTTTTTGAAACAGTATGTGCGTGTCTTCAGTTTCTCTTACCTTTCCTGTTTTAAAAATTTCATTTACTTGGTCTAACCATACTTTTCTGTCTTCCTCTACCGTGACTCCCACTTACATTTGCATTGTAGATTTATTTAGTCAGTCCGTTCAACCCAACCCATCCGTTCAAAATTTTCAAATAATCTCAGCATGGTCTTTTTCACCCTCTTAAATATTTATTTTTCATTCATTCTTACATTTCATTTTTCATCAACAACCCACATATTTTTTTCAGTGCATGCATTTCCACCGCATTTACTCAGATCATTTCATTATTTTCCATGTCCAATTTTTACTCCCATACACAAAGTGATCTATATATAACACATCGATCAATAAGTCCCGGAACTAACTACTGAAACATTTGTTTGCCAAAATTCTTCTTTATTCATCAACATACTCTCCTTCAAGAGCGATACATTCATTCCAACGCTTTCCTAACTTTTCTATGCCAGCCGTGTAGAACGATTTATCTTTCGTTTCAAAATAGGCGTTAGTTTCGGCAATCACTTCTTCATTGGAGCCAAATCTCTTTCCCTGGAGCATCTTTTTGAGGTCTGCAAACAGCCAATAGTCGCTGAGAGCAAATATGGAGAATACGGTGGGTGCGGAAGCAATTCGAAGTTCAACTCGTGCAATTTGGCCATCGTTACCATCGACTTGTGACACGGTGCATTGTCCTGATGAAAAAGAACTTTTTTCTTCTTCATATGGGGACGTTTTTTTGCAATTTCTGCCTTCAAACGCTATGTAATATTCGCTATTGATGGTTTTTCCCTTTTCAAGGTGATCCATAAATATTAAACCATGCGCATCCCAAAATACGGAGGCCATAACCTTCCCGGCAGACTGTTGAGTTTGTGGTCGCTTCGGACGACTTTCACCGGCTGCTCTCCACTCAGCTGACTGCCGATTTGATTCCGGAGTCTAGTGGTGGATCCAAGTTTCATAAATTGTCACATACCGACACAAAAACTCCTGTTTATTTTGCATAAACAGTGCCAAACAGCGCTCTAAATCATCGATGCGTTGTTGTTTCTGTTCCATTGTGAGCAAACGCGGCACCCATTTCGAAAAAAGCTGTTTCATGACCATATGTTCATGCAAAATAATGTAAACACTACCAAATGATATCTTCAGGATGTCAGTTATGTCACGCAACTTTACTTTGCAATTTTCCATCACGATTTTGAGTTTTTTTTTAATGTTTTCTGGTGTAACAGCCTCATTTGGACGACCAGAGCGTTCAGCATCATTTGTGTCTGTACGACCGCGTTTGAAATCAGCATACCACCGACAAATGGTTGTTTTCGACAGAACAGAGCCCGGATAACACTTTTCAAGCCATCGCTGAGTTTGAACAGTATTTTTTCTCATTAAAAAGCAATATTTTATCAACACGAAATTTGGTTTTTTCCATTGTTTTGAAAATAGCAAAAATAGCATAACTAAAACTACAGACACAATGTCGGAATGTCATAAAAGTTTGACACATAACTTCTGAAGCTTGGTACTAACTGAGAATGGTATGGATTTGTTATTAAAGGCGCCATCTGTTGGTTAGTCCCGGGACTCATTGATCGATTTGTTATATACTCATATATATTTGTCTAACAATACCAGATCAATTGTGAAATTTTTAAGGTAAATTTAATAAGACTAGTCAGCATTGGAGTTTTGAAATTTTTATTTTGTACATATCATTGAATTGACAAACAATAAATTTAATACATAATAAATCATAATTCTATGAATATTTTCTGTATAATTATTATTTATTTTTTAAATCTGTAATAATAAATACTGATTATATAATAGGTATATGTAATTTATTATAGCATTATTGGTTTTTCTCCAAATTATACTTTTCATATAGTCTTAAAGAAATTTTACTAAATATTTTTTATAAATAGTTTTTATAGTATGAATTTTAATAAACCCTTAACACATTGGAATGAAATTTGTACACATTTGCAATATTTTTAAGTGCATAATTTAAAAAAGTGATTTGATGAATATTATCATATTGTTTTTAACTTTTAACAATTTTACAGTTCTACAATTGATTTGATGCAACTAAGAATATAATAAAAAATGAAATAAAAAAACAATTAATTCGAGAAGTATTAAAATACATAAGGTAATTTGAAGCACAGTAAGTCAAAAGCATTAGATATTAGTGGACAATTAATAAATTCTTAACAAAAATAAAAATATAGTAAAATTTATGATTAAATCAAGAGTGAAAAGAGGAAAATTTTGAAAAAACTTTAATTTGAACAGGCTTACTATATACCTTTCATACGAAAAAAATCTTTTGAAAACAATTCTGAGATAATTTGAAAACTTTGTTAATTATGATTTTCATTATGTCAAAACTTGAAATAGCCAATATTTATTCAATATGGTTTTGAAGTGTATATGATGCTCACTTTTATAAAATACCATTTCATCATTTTATTTAATTAAACAACATAGATAATATAAAATTAACAATGATGGTAATTAAATATTTATTCATAAACCAATAAAAAAATTAGCACATATAATTAACAAAAATGAGTCAAGGAGTTAATTTGTAAAACCCATTAAATATGAATAGACTAAACATAGCAGTCCATGAATATTTTAAATGAATTCTTAAGATATTTTAAGAAAATCTTGATCTCTGTGATCTGGTAAGTACGCTCATCTACCAAGATATTTTACTTCCATTTGCAATATGGGTCCAAGACCAGCTTTAGACCTTTTGTAATATCTCAAACTTGTCTAGTCTTAAATAAATTCATTAAAATGAAAATTAAACAAGTACTTTAAAGTCTATTTGTTTCAATTCAAATAAAAATCAACCAAACTAAATTAAACAAATATACAATCTGAATTCAGAGGTCAGATTACATTTTAACTTTCTTTTTTGGGTATACACCATTATTCAGATTATAACAAATAAAATTAAAATAGGAATGTTTACAAATTCAGAAAATATTTAAGAAAAAGTATTATAAAACACATATAAATAATCTGAAAATAAGTGCGGCTAAATATTTTTGTGCGATTTTTACAGTGGATAGACTGAAAAAGTTCACAGAAATGTTTCTTCTCATTGCTATTTTTGGCATCAATTTAAATGAATAACTTCAACATTTTTTTATAATATATTTGGTTAAATAAGTAGCTGAAATAAATCAAATTAAGCAATGCAAATTATCAAAACACTACAGCTCTAATTTCCACTACAATAATTAAAATATCCAATCACATTGAACAAGTTATCTAATTCAATCACATATAATTACACTAAACATCTTTCGAAAATAATTTAATATTCACATAATATATACATACACACATTTGAAACTTTTGATAAAATTTATATTAATGCAAAAAACAATGTTGATTGAAATTAAAATTTAAAAACCATCCCCAGAATAAACATAAGAAAAAAAAAATTATTTGAAATAAGAATAAACAGAATAATAAATTAACAGCTCTCAAAGCCCTGTCTAAAATATTTCATTTTACACTGTCAAGACAAATGTGGAAGAGATTTTTAGATTTGACTTATGCAGATTAGTTATACAGAATTCAGTAAACTTACAAAAATTATCTCTTGATTCTATGATCCTTTTGACCTGTTGTGTCGCATGAAGCCCATTTGACAGTTTTATTAACAATAGGTAGAAATTATATAAGAAATTTGTACAATTTAGACTTTGAAATTTAAGAACCATGTTTTAAATACATTAAAATATATATACATATTTTGTTCACTCTTTATATTAAGATGTTTTAAGTAGTAACCACATTGATATGGTTTTCATAACTTTTTCGTTATATTTTTTATAATATCCAAAAAAAGAGCAATGTAACGCAAATGGTACCCAAATAGTGTGAAAATCAAAACATTTTCAATAATAAGCAAAGCATATGAAAACAGCAAGTGTACTTGACCATAATGTCAATCATGTTTTTATATAGAACTAAGAAAAGTCATTGGTGCTACTATGAACTATAAATGGATGACTTGTTTAGTGATGATTCATAATAAAATATCACCTCAAGAGGACTTTAATGAGGAGCTCATATGGTACTGATGGTGAGTAGTTTTGTGTTTGATCCAACAATACTGACAGACATCCATCAGACTACAATCACAAATTGTTTTCATATTTATATTTTAATAACAGACATTGTCTCCATTTAATCAAATTATAATATGCGCATATAACGAAATTTTGAATAATGAAGTTATATTTTAATATTACTAATTAACAACAATTTATCCAATGAAATCATATAGAAAATATGAACTACTTTGAACTAGAACAAAATACCAAACTATTTTTCACCTGCACATGCCAAATCATCTCAACTGAGATTTTTTTATACAATTGTTTGATACTGTGTAAAATATTAAGCCAATTAACAGACACGCATGTATGTAAATGTTTGACAAAAATGTAAAAAAAAAAATACTTTTGTCTTGATGCCACAGCTGATTTTGTTGTATCTTATAAATGCAACCGTATCTCCTTACCCTAATTATCTGTTTTTTAAATTGGCTTCTCACTGACAGTATTCAACAAAGTTCTTAGATGAGGTTCTTACTTGGAAGGAAGCAAGACTACTTGCAGTTGACTGAGCTAAGTGTAGTAAATTTGTGTCCTCTGCATGTTTCATGCAGGGAATGGTAGCTAAAGTAATGTTAATTTGTAACCCTCTATTTAAATTTGGATATTCTCGAATTAAATATAAAGCCACATTTTGACTATTTTAATATATGAAGGGCCTCCAGGAGCAAAACTGTATGCAGAATGATTTTGAAACGTCATCAACTGCTCAAACCACATAATAAATTTAACATCTTCATTTTGACTTATCAATCAATCATCAGCGATACAACCCTGGATGAATCCTGGCTACCTGCAGAATTTGTCGCTACTTTGTCTGCAGTATTTCTTCTTCAGTTTGTCAATATCAGCGCACGACACTAGTGTATATTTATATACATACATCTTCCTACATATTGACTTATACTTAACTTGTATTTACATCTTTGAAAGTTTTTCCAATTCAACAGGATTTTGTTTTAATTTATGAAAAAAAAGACTTAAAATGTTTTTCTCAGGCCCTTCATACTAAAATGAATAATTTTCAATATAAAATTCTAGAAATATTCAACCTTATTTATACCAATTTATCTCTCAGTAAATCCCTTGCTCTCAGATCCATAATCTTTACCCGAGAATTCAATAACTAGGCACCTAAATGGACTTAAGATTCTGAAATCAGTATCATGCATTTATAAAAAATATATTACCATACACAAAAAGAATGCTGATGCTGGCATTAAAATGATAATAATATTTAATTTCACACCACAAAGGACGTTAAAGGCACATCTAATGTTATAGATGAGTTTGCATGTGTGTGTGCTGCTGTTTTTTTTTTATCAATTCTTAATATACACCAGTATCAGTTACTTTGAAAAATTTCAGTCACGAGAGAAATTACAGTTTTTAACAGATTTTAATATAATATTTACAAAATAACAAAATTTTTATATATAACAAAAAAATTTAATGCAAAATTGATAAAAGCTGTTCATAAAAACAGAAAAAGGTGATCAAGAAATATAACCTA
Organism: Odontocerum albicorne; assembly: GCA_949825065.1. Lineage (NCBI taxonomy): Eukaryota > Metazoa > Arthropoda > Insecta > Trichoptera > Odontoceridae > Odontocerum > Odontocerum albicorne. Next base: position 20,173,214 of record OX463847.1, on the reverse strand, counting down.
TTAAAAACTTTTTCTTCATTAATGACTGATATTATTTTTTTAAACATAAACTGGTTTTAAAATGTAGCAATAACATAATTATAAATTACTTTGCAAAAAAAAAATGCATTTTAAAACGGACCCAAAGCTTCCAATTTATTTTTCAATTTGTTGCTATGAATTTCCTATGACTGAAAGTTTCATATTGATGAAAAAAAAATATTAAAAAAAATTAAGCTCAGTCTAAAATGATAATAAAGGCTATTTATATTGAAAAATTTCAATAGAAAAGGATTATTTGGATTTTGAAAAAAAAATCTGATATTGATACAAGATAATTGAAATTGTGTTGGACTATTTTATTATTGATCACTTAGTCATTATAGCATAGTTTATATTCTTTAAAATAGAACAATAAATTTGATTTAATGCAAAAGTTGATCAAAGGTTTCGGCTTAAACTGTGTAGAACTTCGTATTAGAATATTTAATAATAATTTGTGTTATTTCACTAATTACATTAATCTCCATGACACGTGTTTCTTCTCTCTTCAAGTGGAATGATTCTGGTTTGTTACAAGAGCAATGCTTAGGTCAAACTGGTGTCATGTTTCATTGGAAGTGTGTGTGGTCTATTGAACCAAAGGATTTTTTTCAAAGGGGTGAAAGTTTTGCATTGTTTGGTTAATTTTTTAATTTTGCTTATGGCTTTATGTATCTCAAATGTTTCTAAATTCATTGTTTTATATGACTTTTGATGTCTATAATATGGTTTGCAAATTCTCAAAAATTGCTTTTGATATTATTTTATTATTCATTTTAATCCTGAGCTAATTAACTAAATTGTATTATTTTTACAAAAATAAAATAATTTCCCATAAGATAAAGTTCATATTCAAAAGAAGCTTTTTTTTTATCAGGGACCCGAGAGTTTGAGCACTTAAACGGCTTGCTGAGTGGGGGTGGGAGCTGAAGTGTTGTTATCGGTGGTGACAACGGTGGGTGGGGTGTTGGGAGCAGGGGGTGGTGATTGGTTACGCGTGGCATCTTGGTAAGAGGGTGGTGGGGCCTGCTTGAGAGCCTCATCATAATCAGGCAGAGATGGGGAAGGATTAGGCGGGCTTCCTGGGGACAGCGAACAGATGGCTTCTGTGTAGGGCATGAGGGTACGCATGGCGTGTTGGCGCATTGTCAGGTATTTGTAGCACCTCCAAACCATGTTGATACAGTATGCCTGAAAACAATCAGTAATAAAGTATTTCAATACTTTTTAAGCACCTTTAAAATTAACATGGAAAATGAGTTACAAATTGTAGTTAACCATTCGAGTGCTGAGAGTTTATATAATAGACGTTTTATAGTATTGAAAAAAATGTCCAGCAGTAAAACAGATAAAAATGGCCAAAATCTAAAATTTAAATGTAATCAGACTCTGATATCATTATGAATTTCATTTCCAAAAAGTTAAAAATGAACTAGAATAAAATAATATAATTTAGTAAATATTTCCAATATATACTCGTATACAAGTTACATAAGACTAGTGATATATTAGTGAGATGGTTTACCTTGATTAGCATAGCGGAGAGGAAAGTAACAAGCACAAGTAGGGAGAGAGCTGCCGGAGACAGCTGCAGCAGCTGGGCGCGCCAGGGTAGGTGCCGGGATTCGGCCACTACGCGGTGGATGGAGCGCAGGTAACACAGGTAGCTAGTGGCCGTTACACTGTGAACATATACATTACACACATTATATATTTGTTTATTTTTAATAGCCGCAGCCTTAACAAAAGATTGTTCAGGAGTCCCTATAGCAAAATTGCATCAAACATTACTCGCCTTTCCTGAACAGGAGCCAGTTCCAGTGATCTGCAAATGGGTCCATAATCACTGTCTTTTATTTTAATGGTCATTTTAAAAGAGATGAACATAAAAAAATTGTTCTATATCTCTCCACACCTCGCGCATACACATCATAGTGTGGTGGCCACACAACTATGTAGCATTCCAATATACTGCGAACAAGGAACCGATACTCGTATAATGTCATTAGTGCTATCCAATTGACAAACATCTTTGTGTTTCTGATAATGAAACTGAGCATTTGATGGCTTTTTTAAATAATATTTTGAATGTGGTTAACATACGAGGGGAAGTCAATAAATTCGCAGAATGAAGGGAGAAAAAACAATTTTTTATTTTCCCTTTATATATTCACGATTAACTCTAATACATTTTTCAGATATTTCAATAAGTTTATTTATACCTTAAACAATACTGTCAAAATTAAACTAAAACTTGGTGAATATACTAATAATGAGTCATATTATCGGAATAAGCACATATGCACTACCTCCCCACTCCTCTTAACCCCTTCATTCCACAAATGTATTGACCATTGACCTCCCCTCGTAAGTGAACTGTGAGTCAAGAGTTACTCCCAGGTCTCTGACCTCAGAGAGCTTGTTGTTGATAATATAAGTATAGAAATCTGGGGTCTCATTGAATGTTATTATCACACATCACTATATTAAGAGTGAGATCATTCTGGGAGCACCAGTCATGAAGAGTTTCCATTATTCTGCAATATATTGAAATCGTCAACATTAACTTTAAATACTTTTAAAACATCAGCAAAGAGAATAACCTTGACATTTGTAAACCTACTTGAGATATTATTTTAAAAAATGTACCTCATGACAAACATTGCTAACAGTGAGAGTTAGATTTCAAAAATCTAAATTATCCATGAATACATCAGAGACATTATGTTCTAGATATAGTAGAAATATGATTGAAATCCTTTTGCTAATTAAATAGGTTGTTCGGAAATAAGTTTTCTATTTATCCGCCAGATTATGTTAGAACTAAATTTTTATTGGATTAGGACAAAAAACATTATTTCAAACATTGTTGATTATTTATCCAAATCGCTTGAGCATTTTTTTGGCGTCATTTTGAAGATGAAATAAAATAAGTAGTTTTTTCGATGTTTGATGCTTTTTTACTACCACAAAGGAAAACTATGCGACTCAAACTAAAAAAAGTACAGTGTATAGCAACAATGAAGTAAGCAATCGTGTGTGCCAGATGTGGTTTGAAAAATTCTATAATGGTGATATGACAATCGAAGATGGTGACCGCTCTGGAAGGTTGATTACAACTGATGATGACCAAATCAAGGCTTTGATCGACAATAACTAGTGCTCTACAGCATAAGACATTGCTGAGATATTGAAAATATCGAAAGCCACAGTCCATGAACATTTTGTGCAATTTAGCGTTTAAATTTTATCTAAAAATATGAAATAATATCCAGACAATCCAATGTTTGCAACATACACTCATAGATAAGATGCCATTGTGCATTAATAATTCCAAGTAACATGGAATAGAATTTGAAAGAAAAACAGGAACTTTTTTTGCAGCTTTGGGAAACACTTGAGGACAGCCCTTTTTGGGGATCTTATCAAAATTTGTGATGGTATATGATCATTACACACATAGACTAGACCTAAAGCCGAATGTGATACTATCACATCGGAAGGTTTACAAAGGTTTTTTTGTAGTATATTTTCTGCAGTTTTCTTACAAAATAGGTTTTTATAAATATATGCGAATGTGGAGAAGTATGTAAATTAATGACCGCAGTTAGATATCTTCCTATCCTTACACTCAACTTAAATATATTTATTTTATAATATTTTTGAATAGTGGGTTCAAGTCCCAAGTTAAAGCACCCTTGAGGAGAGTTTGCTCTCTAAACCGCACTATATAAATTGTCCTTATATTATTAACTATATAATATGTGTGAATGTAGAGAAAATGAAGATCATGATAGGTAAGCATATCATTATAGGTAAGTTAACACGTTCACTGCGGCCGATAAACCGCGAACAATCGTGGTGTGCTGAAAAATAGCAATTTTTCAAATCTCTAAAACTATATTACAAATATGAAATAATAAGATATTTTTTTTTGGAGATGCTAGTATATACTGTCTCCTTTGTGTGAAACATTCACGCGCGGCGGATGCTGACTCACACTACGAAATAAGCAAGTGTAAACACGAGTCATTGAGAGCACTAAAGCTGAGTTTACACTGCAAATCATGCATAGAAATATCTAATTAATTTTTTTTGAAAATATTATTTTTTACCTGTAGTATTCCTTTGGGTTTTTTACAGCTTGTACGTTTTGTTCATTGTTGAAAATGTTACAGATACTTGACAAAAAATGAAAAAAAAAAAAACTGTCTCATAAAACACTAAAAATTCTAAGTATCCGTCCGTTTCGCACTCAATAACACTATTAATTATAATTATGAAATAACCTAAAACATGGATCCAGGCACAGACCAACTTTTCCGGGACAATCCATACAGCCATAAATTGTGTCTTTGCGTGTGCGGTCGATTTTCCAGCAATATTTGCACCTCTTTCTTTTCGTTTTACCTCTATTGTCTTTTTCAAATAATGATGGAAGGTGTATTTTTTTTAATGATACGTGGAATGGAGATGGAGGGGGCCCAACTAATTCTTCTATTACTGACATTCTAAAATCATAAAGAGTTCCCTTTTTGTCGCTATTTGCATTATACAAATAGTACGCATTTAGAAGAATCGACTGGAATATATGAATGCCGATTTTTTTATACCAGCGAAGCGTCTTTCTCTCGCATGGATAATAAGACAACATCTGATCATGAAAGTCGACGCCGCTCATGTATTTATTATATGCTACTATCATATTTGGTTTCACTTGCAACTTTCCATGGCGGTTTGTTGTTTCTGTCAACTGGCCATCGAATTCCGATGAAATCGCCAATACTTCCCGACGATCTTTCCACTTAGTGACGCATACTCCGCGATCGGTGTATTGGCTAATGGATTCTCCAGTTTTTAGCATTTTATTTTTCACCTCAAACGGATTAACTTTCCTATTAGTTCTAAGAGTTCCGGTGACGTATGTTGCCTTATCTAGTAATTCCTGTGTGAGAGGAACACTATTATAATAATTATCCATGTATACTGAATGACCTTTTCCAGTCTTTCCTTCCATTAACAATTTGACAACCCTCTTGGTGTGGTCTTTCCCACCTAATTCTTTGTCAGCAGCGCCACCATATATTATTAATTTTAATGCTAAGCCATTTGATTCTCCCAGCATATATATTTTAACACCATATTTTCCCTTTTTCCCTTTTATATACTGGCGAAATTTAAGTTTTCCTCTCCACAACACTAAAGACTCGTCGATGGATAAATTTTTTTGAGGTTCGTATATTGCGTTCATCCTGTCATTGAAAAAAATTATAAGTGACTGAATTTTATCCAAACTAGTTGTTTCTTCCGTATTTTTGTTAAAATGTAGTGTCCGAAGAATCAACAAAAATCTGTCCCGGGACATGTATTGCGAGAAAGCTTTTAAATCAAAGAGATGGTGTTTCTTCCAATAATCGTTGAGTCTATTCAGTTTTATGGTTCCCATGTGAAATAAAAGTCCTAGCCATATTTTAAATTCAGCCACTGTAATATTTTTCCAGGAACGTATTCTACTTCTTGCTCTTTCAGAATGAGCTAAAATTTCTGCCGCATATTCATTCGACTCGTTAATAATGAGGTTGTAAAAAACATCATTAGCAATGATATTAAAAAAATCGATGGGTTTGTTTCCTGGCATATCGATTTTTAACCCTGAGTTACCCAAAAATGGAAATGTCTCGGCTGGTATCCGATTATTTGACCACTGAGGGATATCTGGAGATGGTGGATTTTCAATTTGACTATTGTCCCTGGATGTAGAAGGTTGGTCTCTTGGAGGTGATTGTGAAGGTGGTGTTTGTTCAGAGATTTCACTTTCAGAGTCACTATCTGTATCATCATCGGTTTCATAAGAACTACTTAATTCGGATTCATTATAATCACTAAATTCGTCACTATCACTTAAATTTGAATTTTCACTATCACTACTATTTTCCGCCATTTTTCTTTTTTTAGAAGTCGAGGGGTTATCCATTATGTTAAAAAAAGGCTAAATGTACTAATAACTTAATGAAACTAATAACTAAAACTATATATATAGTCAGTAAAACGAATAAAAGTAGAATAAACACAAGTTTCAGAAGTCTTCAATGTCAATCAACAATTTTGTTCACTTTATATACAGTGTAAACCCAGCTTTACAGTAAAAAAACTGAACACGTGTTCTCACGACCGCATCGGCTCATATTTATGAACACACTGACATAAAATATTGTGATAAGATTGGATTAGTATCGTTTTAATTATGCAAAGACACTTTTAAGTGACGTGACTAATTATTACCAACCATCCGCGCCTAGCGCGTATTCCGCACCGCGGGATATGTTAGCTGTACGCGCTAGGCGCGTACTCCGCACACAACGTGTTAAGCACCTATCTTTGCCAGAAATACAGTGATAGTATTTATGTAACATTACATTGATGGTATGATGAGATTTTTGACAAGGTTGAACTATTTTTGATGTTTATTAGTAAATTGTGATCATATTTAGTGTAATTTTTTTAATATTACAAAAATTAGGATCACATTCCACCTGCAAGAAAACTAATAATTTATTTTTTCATTATTCTCAAGGCATGTCACATTGTGCAATATTTTCTTTGTTACCAAAATATTAACTGATTGATATATTGTAGTACTAATGTTATAAGAAATATAAGAGCACAAATTATACTTACGTTGTAATGACAAAATCGAACAGCTGTAGGCAGAGGAATGGCAGTAGGTGTCCAGGTTTTCCCTTGGCGGCTCCATAAATCAGCATCAGAGTAATGGCCAGGGTACAGATGGTAACCAGGGCTCCCATGTCCACATCGTCTGGAAGATTACGATCGTGATAAAAATAATTTTTTTTACATCTTTATATTATATATTCTCATAAAAATACCTGTTTATATGTTAACTTTATTATTTTGAATGAGCTATATTATAATTTATTATCAACTAATACAAACCAAAGTATGAATGTTTCATAGTTGTTGCATTTTAGAAACAAATGCTTCAGTTTGCATTTGATCTGGACACCCAACCTGACATGCTCGAGTACGATCTCTTATTGAATTATACCCTCCTTCTTAACTGTTAGAGTTGTTTTATAGTATTGAAAAATATAGATGTTTTATACATTTTATAGTATTGAAAAAAAAATGTCCAGCAGTAAAACGGTTAAACTCTTTAAAGGATTATATTAGATTTGATATTTATGTATGAGATTATTCACATTATCGTTGATAGCCTAGATCTTCTTCTTCTTTTCCTTCAACTTATTCCATCCATTTGGGGTCGGCTGCTTGGACTTCATTGATAGCCTCGATATATTGGCTAAAATTGATTTCCGCACTCCTACTAGAAACACACGGAACCTTTTAAAACTCAAATATGTAACAGCAATTTGCTAATGACAGTTGCACATTGTAATTCATCAATCGTGAGAATGCAACAATTGGGAAATTCCATGTCAGGTTTGGTGGATATTTTTAATGTAGATATTGTTGATTTCAGCAAGGTCCTTCTTTGGTATTTTCTCAATTTTAGATCTTGACTGAGAGACTGGGTATTCCATTTTATAATTTCGTATTATGGTTGCTCTTGAGAGAGATTTTATATATAATGATATAGTTCCTAAAACTGTCCCTTCTGATTTTTTGAATACTCAATATCATATTGGTCTTCAAGTTCTTATATCTACAGTGAAAATTTACTAGACTAAATACAAGGCAGTCACCAAAGTCATATGACCAAGATGAAACATTATTCTATACCCCAAGATAACTGTTATTTCTTTTAGATTTAGTCTTTAAATGAACCCTAAGGATAGGAACAATTGGATTTTTGCACACAAAATAGTTTTCATTTTAGATTATTGGATATGATTTATTTCAAAGGACTTCATAAAAGATTGATTTTCTCAAACTTTTGAGGTTTTCCCTTTTTGTAATTTATACTTCTAACCCGCTCATTAGTTTTCATTTCATCTAAGTAAATAAAATAAAGATTTTTATACATTGCACTAGCAATTGTTATGTTTTAAGTTAATCTTGACATATATTCTGGATGAACTCACGGCATTTGGTTTTTGATGAAACATGTAATTAGGTGATGACAAAATGGCTTGAAATGATAATTTCATTAAATACTCACGATAAACTAAACTACCATCCCTGTAGTTGGTGTATGGGTCAGGGGTGTCCACATTGCTGAGGGGAGTGGGCAGAGGTGCCGGAGGCTCCTCTCCAGCCAGCAAGTCCCCTGAGGCCCCCGTTTGGAACCTCCTTAGCAGCCCTGGCTCGTGCAGGATCACGGCCAGCACTCCCAGTGCCACCATATGAAGGATCTTCAAGATTAAAAATCATTTTATTAGACCTAACAAACATGTCTGTTTTCTTTCACATTTAGGACTATAATCAAATTTCTTGGTTGAATAAAATTAAGACGCCTGATTTTTATGTGCAGGCAAACCTCGACTAACAGCACTTCAAATAATATACTATGAATTAAAGACTTTTAGCCATCCCGATTGTCGATTTGTTAATAGCTATTGTTTGATTTGCTTCTCCTCTCACATATTACATGAATTTAAAACTGTTGAAATTGTTACTTATAACTTTTGTTTTACTATTTTGGTGTTTACTTAAATTAAATCAAGTGGTACAGTATGTAAAATGTGAAATAAAAGAAGTTCTTCGATTTACAGACATCTTCAACTTACAACACTCCTCAGGAACCGAAGGTGACGTACGAGTAAGTACAAGATAAGTCCGTAAAAAATATAATTTTTGTGGCCAAATTGACCACAATTCATATTAAAGCAAGCAAAAATAATTTTGATGTATTACAGTGAAAATTAAATTTAATAATTTCAAATCAATTTCCTATAACATAGGGCATATCCCATTTAATTGTTGTATTTTTTTATGTATGACGAAAACCATACAAAAATAATAAATCAGTTTAAGATCAATTTTAAAATAATGGACTACGTCAGATACATTTTTGTAAACATGCTTCCATGACTGCCAAGATTGTGAAAGGGCACTAATTTATGAAATATGCTACAAATATTGCCGATTTTGAAGAAAAGTTTTTTTTAAAACACTCAGTACTTATTGGTTCGCCACTTTTGAGTGCTCTCAGATTCATGTAAGAAGGCTGAAAGGCAGCTTCATTAGTCCTCTACGCTGGCTCTTGTGTGTATTGTTACAGTAAAGATTTTCTACAGAATATATTATGGGAGTGGATGAATTTAAAAAAAGGTAAAATGCATAAAGCAATGTACTGACCAAGTGCCAAATGCCCCAGATCATGGTTCCCGTGCGAACATGAAGGCAAAAGCAGCATCGCCATTCGCTGCTCCGTTCCGAGCCCAGCTTGGGCCTGAGTCTCAGCATGTTGACTATTTTGACCTCTCTGATCAAATTACTGGAACAAATACAATGGATATTTTTAAACTATCAGTAAAACTACAACGCTTCAATCAAGGATCCAAAAATACAAGTCCATTAGATTTCAAAATTGTTTTCAAAACTTCCCCAATCAAAATGATAGGTGTTGATCTCCATTTATCTGAATTTTCAAGTACAACCCCTTTATGCACTCTCCATTTGTGTAGAATTTACTTTAATATGGTTTATTTAGTGTTGAACTCGATGAATAGAAAAGGACAGCCAAGCAGAAGACTAGATAGATTTTTATGACATCATCATCGACAACTAAATAGCGACAATAGTGACAATGGAAGATTCATCCAGTGAGAGTAATTTTGAATGAATAGGTACATCAACTTGTAAACGCTATTTTTTGTTTCATTAATTTCACTAACCACTTTGTAGAATGATTAAAAAAATAACTTTTTAACTATTACCTATGTTACATAGCATTACATGTATCCATTTATGTGCGTTTTATTTATATGCTACTTTCCTGGAACCAATTACCCACATTACAAGAAAAATGTACAATAATTTTTTTATTTGCCCTAAAAAACACAAAAACCAAATTCGGGATGCCAGAATGCTTAGTTAGCACAATAACCATTATAGTAGACAAATAACAGTGCGTATTGAATAAATAAAAAAAAAATGTAATTTCACAGCATTAAATAAATTTTACAAAAGAAATGTACACAAATGAATTTATATTTGAAAATCACCAATTTAAAAATAATTTACTTTGTTACATTTCACGTTTTTCTACCTCCTGTCCAAAGGCTCTCCTCTTCAGGCAGGATAGAAGGTAGAAACAGGTGTAATAGGGATTAATGTAATAAGTGAAATAACAAAATAGTTTATTGTTAAATATTCTAATATGGACCTCCAAAAAGTTAAAGCCGAAACCTTTGATCAATCACTAATTTAAATATATTAATCAAATTTTAGAAATAATAAATAAAACAAAATAAAAAAATAATGAAACAATTTTCAATAACTGATTGTTAACTTTGACTAAGTAAAACGGGGAGGGGGGGGGGGGTATTCTACTCTAGAAATTTGAAAAAATCATTTATTTTTGCATATTCTTAAACTTTAGACCTTTAAGAATATGTTCTCAAAAGAAAATTGTAAATTTCTCAATATTTACGAAGTTATAGCTATAAATAAAGCAGCAATTACGCCGCACCGGAATGACTCAGACAATACGACAGAGCGTGGCTGAGAGACGACGTTGTATTCGGTCCTATTTATCGAGCCTTCGGTCTAGAAACTTCTTGAGTAGATAATGAACTCGAGGTTCGTCAGCCCTCGTAATCTCAAAACGCGTTTTTCTCTAAACTACTTTTTTCGACCTGGTCGACATAAAATCTCAAGTTTTATTCAACCGATTGCCTTAGAATTTTTAAATCTAGTCACCCTATAATTCAAAATTTATTTTAGAAGAATTAATTAATTTTTCAATACCACTGAAAAAAAATTCTCAAATTTTGTTCTCAAAAAGGTACAACCCTGTGGAGATCACTTCTTCGTCCTTTTAATTTTTTCCCATACAAATTGGATTTCAGTTTTGAAAAAAAAGTTATCACTAGGGGCTAATTATCGGGACTGTGGGTGATTCAATTCAACGTGGCTGATTGTGGGTGGGTGATTCAATTCTTTGAAACCACAGTGTTGAACGGCAGCCTTTGCAGAAACAGAATTGTGCACTGGTGCATTTTCGTGCAACAACCTCATGTCTTTTTTTTCTTTGAGCGTTGATAGACTGGTCAAAAAATAAAATTGCAACAAAAAAGAAGTACAGGAAGGTATGATGATTCAATTTCTTTTACTATTGCATTAAGAATATAAATTTGTATTTATTTATTGACAAAAATGACACCGTATTTTACGGACTATAAGACGCACCTTAATTTTTAGGCAATTTTAAAAAAAATAACATTTTTATTATTAGATTGCAAAGCCAGCCTAAAAAAAATTCTTAGTTTATAAAACCGAACTGACCTTTAAAATCCCTGAAAATCGTCATCTGATAATATTTTCTCTTCATACTCTTGTGGCATTTTCTGAGATATTTTGGTTTTGGTTCGCATGCTAAGTCCATGACGGTTCATAAACCTGTAGCACCAACCAACTCCACCCTTAAAGTCTGTTAAGATCCACTGTAGCGCTAGCTTACGAGCGTGTATTTGAACCATTTTTGTATTAATTCCAATGCCATTTTGATGGTACCCTTGAATCCATTTCAATACGTCATCTTCTAGTTTTGGCCATTTTGCATTCAGTCCTCTATTTGCACATTTAGTCTTCCTCATTTTTTTCAGTTCTTCTTTACTAACCCGCCAATCGCAAATGGTTTTTTCTGTTGGTGGAGGGCTGAAATTCCGCTCAGCTGCTTTGTTTCCATGTTCTTCTGCATATCGTCGCTTAGCTAACAACACCGCGCAAGTCGAAAATTAACGGTTTTCACATTTGAATGTCATTAGGTAAGAAGGCAGGTGACCCTGTATTATAGATTTATGCATGTTGGAGTACAGACCTAATGGCACAATATGGTATAAACTTAATTTCGATGGTGAATAACAAACAGCCTTTACCGCAACGTCCCAAACCAATTCACAATATCAAGTCAATAAATCAACTTCCGAAATTGTACACATCTCGATTACCCATTTCAGACCGAAAATACCGAGACTTGGAAGATTTAAAAAGCGTATTGCCATCTAGATGTTATTTTTTCTAAGATGAATTACCACATACTAAATAAATATTATGTAATGATAATTTTTTTTTTAAATTAAACTATTCCTTCGAGTTTTTCATTTGTTTAACTTAAAGGAACGACTGAAAAATGCAAGTGAACTGATTGAACTAATTTTTGAGTAGTGAGAAGACAAGATATAATTTTACTAAGTCATTTAAATAATCATTTTAATAGATTTTCTGTTTTTAAAATGACGTTACCTACTCTCGATAATGTTATTTAGTGAAAAAGTTCTTTATCTACCATTATATAGTGACTAAACAATTGATCTCAATGTGATTGTACACGTAGTTCCTAAACCTAGTTTGTAAGTGTAAGAGTTAGTCGTCGTCCTGTAAAATCAACAAAAATGACTTACGCGGTGTTGTTAGCTAAACGACCATATGCTATTACTTTCAATTTATAGCCCGCATCATATGAATACCTTTTATTTTTTTCCATTGCGAAACTAGCTACTAACAAAAATATTGTACTGTTACCGATAACACAAATCACTTTCAATTCAAGTTCACTGGCACCGTAGACTGCAATGACGCATCATAGGCTAGACAATGTTCTGGGTTTGTGATGGCGGGGCGGGAAGGAGACAGTGTTAGCAAGCTTGTGAATCCCCGCAACTCATGTTCGTCGCATCGGTGCACTGCTGCTGCCAGTTGAATTCAATGTTGCCAGATAGAGATAGGTTTCCCGCGGCATCGAATATATGGCCATTTTTAACGTGTTCCCCGCGGGGAGCACAAACGCCTGTGATCTGACGACAATCCAAGTTTCAAATCACAAATACTTAAAAAAAATGACACAAAACCGGAATAAAAATTGAACTAAAATTTAAAATAATCTTTATTCTAGCGACATCTCTGAAAACCTTGTCAAATAATATATTAGTTTATGAGATATTGTTGAATAAACAGAGCGCCTAATTTTTTTGGTTTCTCAATATTTCCAGCATTAACGACCTGTCGCGCGGATCGAGTCCTGCGATGAGTCTCTCTTACGTAAATAAACATTACTAAGTCTCTCTTACGTAAATAAACATTACTAGTGCTATATGCATTTGATTGGGTGAGTGTCATGAAGCATTGATTTGATCGTAGCATTCCTTTGTTTATTTTACGTAATGTTAAGTTTATCTCCTTTATTTAATGAGTCTCCTTAAGAGTAATGACTATTATTTATTATCAGAAAATTACTTAAGTGTCATGTTTACTTGGTGTTGTAATCAAATATCAGTGGTTCTAAACAAAATATGTGTTTAAACTTAGAAATTAAAAAACGCTGAAATTGTGCCGCGCACAGGATTCGTGGAATTTGATTTTTAACGCGGTGAACAGGTTAAGACTGGCGGGAATTTTGAATCAAACACTGGACATTTTTATATAAATTTCGAGTATAAGACGCACCTGAATTTTGGAGGCAATTTTTTGAAGAAAAAAGTGCGTCTTATTGTCCGTAAAATACGGTAAGTGTTCTTTACATATTACAGTAACAATTATAAAAAAAAAAGATAACATATCAACATCTTTCAATAAAAAAAAACTAATAAGTCAGAATACATATATTTTTGAAAACATGATGCATGAAAATATCAATGTATAGCCCAACATGGAAAGTATAAAGAATAATCATATACAACTATTTAAATTCACTCAATAATATACGACAAGAGTATGAAAAATTTAAATCTCTCTCAAGGGCAACAAGAATACGAAATTATAAAACAAATCACAAAAAAAAACTTAAGATAAAATGGAATAACCAGTCTCCTAGTCGAGACCTTAGATTGAGGAAATGTCAGAGAAGGACACTCCTGAACCCAACATCTACATTCAAAATATCAATTATGAAGGATAATGATCATCTAATGACTTTCATGTTGTTATATTTGAGTTTGCAGTGGAAAATAAGCATTGTCAACATTATATCTGCAATTCAAATCATATGAATTTGTAAAGGTCATTTAAGGAAAGTTTATAAATAATATGCTGTGAGATTTGAAATGCACTTGTAAACATATAGTTTTCCTCTTATTTAATTTAATAGCACTGTGTTTCCAAAGTCGCATAATAAAAAATAAATAACTTGACACATACTGGAATTTGAATGCCAACACACCTGTTTTCCATTAGTGACTCAAGGCCAAATGGACTTGGGCATGGAAAATGTTTTCTGAAGTTTCAAATATGGTGAGTAAACATAAACATCAATGTAAAAACCACATTTAACAATAGAACAATCAAACTATTAAATACTAAGAATCATTTTACAAATGTTATAACTATTTTATAGGAAATAATGGAGATTGAAAGATGATAAAGTGTTCAAGATGAATAAAGGAGCATTGATATATTCAGTACAAAAAAAATTAAATAGTCAAGAGAATAAGAAGTTTGAGACAACAAAAAAAAGTTATAATAATTAAATTAATCAAAAGGAGTCAAGTACAAATAGTTTGAAAAATAAAAGTCCATGATCCACAGATACATGGCTGAACCGAATTGTGTTAAGGATTGAATAAAAATGAATCTTTTGCATTATCCTAATCTAATTGGGATATGGCATGATAGTGATGATCATTCATTTACATAAAAAGAATTATCTGATCAATTCCAGGTTAATCAACCATTCTATAGCAGCTGGTGTTGCCTGATAAAGCTCCGCAATAACCCTTTAGAATCGTAAGGACTAATCAATGAAAATTTTACAATTTATTACATCTGATCTGAAGCACCACAATAACAGTTGGATTTTCTCTTAATCTCCACTTATATAGCATGTATGCACATCTACCATTTTATTGGGTGTTAACATAAGTTGTGTCCGTTTTTTTCCAATTTAAAAATGAGCACCAAGAGTAAAACTAAATGGTAAATGTTATACGTCATTAGAAAGAAAATTTTCTGCTTTACAAGATATTGTGTTTGCTTTTACGTTACATATATTATTTTATTTGATTACAAGCCTTCAAATTGGATATCAAGTAGCCGAAAGTGAGCATTTTCGACACCTCCTGTTTGTGTTCGAGGGAATAAAGCTGCTCGCGATATTTGTGAAGTGTACGGTGAAGATGCTATGAAAGAAAGGACAGCTCGTCGATGGTTTTTGCATTTCAAAGACGGTAATTTTGACCCGAAAGACATGGAACGTTCCAGACGACCAGTGGACTTCGATGAGGACCGCTTAAACCATATTATTCATGATGATCCCCTTCAAAGTTATTAAGATGCATAGTTTTGCTTATGAGTGATATATATCAGGTGTACAAATAAGCAGCCGCCGTTTGACAAAAGTTGGCACCAGTAAGTTATGGTTAAAAGTCCGATGTAAAACGTCATTGTCGTAAGGTTGGACATCTGTCAACGTTCTAAAATTTGTCGAGTGAACATATATACTTATGTAATAAAAATTACAGTATTTATAATGAAGATTTAGAAGATTCCATATCAGAATTTGTTATGGGAAGCAGCAGGGTGGAAATATCTATCCAAAGTTTGCATATTTTGTCTTTTCCTCTTCCAACTGCTTATAACAATATAAATCTAATTATTTTTTCTAGACATTTGAGCTTCTACCTTCATTTGGATCGTTTTCAATCAGGATTTAAATTCCCTTTTTAAAATGTGTAAAAGCGTCGACTAATTTCGTCTGTGTTTATTCTCGAGAAATCTTTGTTTTGTCTGTGTTGCTTAAGGGTGGATCTTTGTCCATTTTATCAGGTGTACAAATAAGTCGCCGCCGTTTGACAAAAGTTGGCACCACCAGTAAGTTATCAATATTGCTTTGAGTGACTGGTAATACCTATAAAAACAAACTTTGACGTCAAAGGCTTAAATTTTATTCATATAATTTTTATAGGCTCTATTTTTATGAGTAGTTTTTATTAGGTATTATTTTTTATCAAAAATTGGGCATTTATTGTGAAAGAACGTAACCTCATGTTTTATTCGAAGCATTGCCCATCGCTTGCCACTACTTTTTCCTATCTTTCTGGCAGCATACGGATACCGCGTAGGAAGAATGCTTCATCTTTTGAGGCTATCCACGAATCGATCCAATTTTTGGTATCTTCTTTTTTTTTAACCTGGCGAGTTTATTGCCATGTGGCAATCTCTTCCAACCAACCAGAAAGATGTTTTTATAGGCCCTAAGTGTTAACCAGTTAATCTTCATATGATGTGAAGTGCTGCTCAGACAGGACAAGCCTCATCGATCGAAACAAGTGGAAATCAGAAGGAGCAATGTCTGGTGAATACGGCGGGTGGGGTAAAACTTCCCAATTGAGTGTTTCCAAATAGGTTTTGACCGGCGCCACAACATGTGGACGAGCATTATCATACAGGAGAATAATTTTGTCGTGTCAGGAATGGTAGTAGTGGGCGTGCTTTTCCTTGAGTGCTCGACTCAATCTCATCAATTGTGTTCGGTAAACAGCCCCAGCAATGGTTTCGTTCGGTTTGAGCAACTCATAATACACGACACCAAGCTGATCCCACCAAATACACAACAAGAGTTTTTCCATGAATATTTGGCTCAGCCGTAGATGTTGAAGCATGGCCAGGGGGTCCCCATGATTTCTTCCTTTCTGGATTATCATAGTGGATCCATTTTTATCCACAGTGACTATATGGTGCAGAAAACCCTTTCGTTTATGCCTGGCAAGCAGCATTTCACATGTGGAAAATCGGCGTTCAACGTTTCTCGGTGTCAGTTCATATTGAACCCAATTTCCTTGATTTGAATCATTCCCAATGATTTCAACCGATGTGAAATTGCTTGTTGAGTCACTCCTAATGTAAGTGCAAGTTCTTCTTGCGTTTGGCACGAATCTTGATCCAATAATACTTCCAATTCCACGTCTTCGTACACTTTCGGCCTTCCGCTACGTTCTTTGTCTTCCAACCACTCACGACCACTCAAACCACTCACGACAACTTCTCTCACTTAAGACAGCCTCACCACATGCTTCTACAAGCAATCGATGCGCCTCAGCTGCAGATTCCTTCAAATTGAAGAAGTAAATCAAAAGTTCCCGCAAATGACGCTTATTCGGCTCAAAACTTGACTTTTTCGCACATAAAAGAATATATTGATAAAAATTCACTAATATTTAAAGGTTATGTTGTTGACAGATGTCCAACCTTACGACAATGACGTTTTACATCTGACAATTTTAACCATAACTTACTGGTGGTCAGTGGCGGCTGGCTCATTAGTGCTCTCGTGCGTCGAACTACTGAATTTATATAACAATAAACACCTAAAGAAGTATAGCGAAAATGTATATTATCATAACAATATTTATGAAAAATAATATATATTTATGTCGACATGGCTCATCACAATATGCAACTCAATTTGTTAGAGTTTATTTGTTGTATACATGTGTTTTGCATCTGGACGCAATCTGCGAGCATGTTGGATCTTTGCGTGCGTTATAGAACGAGCTCCAAAAATCATAGAAATATTTCGAAGTTAAAAGAGCACAGAAAATCTTGAGACAGCTATATTTGTATAGGGATTTCTAGGAATTTTTCGTGTTATAGGTTCACGCACCAAATATCCGAGTGATCCCGAAAACTTCCGAATGACAGTTCGCTGGGATAGTAATACATCAATTTAAAGTTTTTTTTTAAATATGACCACCGCAGAGAAGGGATGATTTGTTCGTAACGTTTAAACTGGCGGCGTCTTTTTAGTACATATGTCTTTGCGAGTATATGTCTCCAAATTAACAAACGTTTTTGCTTAATTAGGTAGCGACTTATTATAGCTAATTAGTCAATGACATTTTTGCAGTTTCGTTGCGCGATTAAACTCTTCTGTACCTATCTATATAATATTACGAGCCATTTGCAAGATAAACGTAACAATTTGGATTATTTATTGTGTTTGTTTGCGTAAATTAATAAACATGAATATTATAACTGTGGAAAATATTAAAAAAAATAAGTCAAGCTTTGAAAACAAAGTGACAATAAAAAAAACAGTCCTCCTAGACCTGAACTTGTGATAAAACAA
Organism: Odontocerum albicorne; assembly: GCA_949825065.1. Taxonomy (NCBI): domain Eukaryota; kingdom Metazoa; phylum Arthropoda; class Insecta; order Trichoptera; family Odontoceridae; genus Odontocerum; species Odontocerum albicorne. The sequence continues at coordinate 20,154,988 of OX463847.1, read as the reverse complement.
GAGTGTAAATCTGGTGCTAAAAAATTTATTCGTTCCTTTAACAAGAGATTTAATAGTCGAAACATAAATTTAATAGTCGAAAAAAGTGTGTCTCAAAATAGAGAAGTAAAGATGTTTTTCTCGAACTTACAAACATTTCCAAAGTTTTTTTCGCGTTCATCTAAACGTACAGACATTTTAAGTGAAATAGTAAAACGCAAAAATTCTATCAGTTCCGCAGACGAGGTGGAATTTTAACATCAGAACAGTTAAAACTATTAGCACGAATCGCGAATCTCTAATTGAGTGTATGGAAACTATTTTGGCATCCGATAATGATAACCAGACAATTAATCAAGCAGATATGTTTTTGCACTATCTTACAGATGAAACATTTCTTTATTGGTTGAGTTTTTTCCAAAAAATTATGCCACACTGTGATATTTTATTTAAACAATTGCAATTTAAGAATTTAGATCCCGTTATAATTCGTAACAATATCAGTGAGTTTGAAAAATGTGTTCAAAATGTGCGTAACTCCGCGGATAATTTTTTGGAACCACCGACTAAACGAATAAAAACCTCAAAGTCAGTTATTTGTAAAGAAGTCTGCGATACAATTTTGTGTGAAATGAAACAACGTTTTGCATTCAGTAATCACCTAACTGCAGCAAAATTACTCTATTGCGAAAAATTTACTGAGTATAGGTCAAAATTTCCCGAAAATGATTTTGTTTTGACGGTAAAAACATACGATTTTTTAAATAAAGTTCAATTAAAAGGTGAACTCAGTGCAATTTATGCTCGCGATGATTTTGCCAATGCTGATGGTGCTTTGTCTATTTTACAACTTTTTTATAATACTGGTTTACTAGAAAATTTTTCTCAGACTGTAAAGTTAATTAAACTCGTATGCACTATTCCAATGACTTCTGTTGAGAGTGAAAGGTGTTTCTCTACGTTAAAAAGGATAAAATCATTTTTGAGAAATACAATGAGCCAGGACAGACTGAACGCTTTATCAATATTAAGCATCGAAAAAGAACTAATTCAGTCTATACCTGATTTCAACAAAAGGGTCATTGAGGTCTTCGCTAAACCAAAAGAGCGGAGAATAGAACTTCTCTATAAATAGGTATGTAATATTTTTTTTTTCTTTATATTATTTGGCATTTGGAAACCTACTCTGGTGAACCCCCAATTATTTGGTCCACCGGCCGCCACTGCTGGTGGTGCCAACTTTTGTCAAACGGCGGCGACTTATTTGTACACCTGATAAAATGGACAAAGATCCACCCTTAAGCAACACAGACAAAACACAGATTTCTCGAGAATAAACACAGACGAAATTAGTCGACGCTTTTACACATTTTAAAAAGGGAATTTAAATCCTGATTGAAAACGATCCAAATGAAGGTAAAAGCTCAAATGTCTAGAAAAAATAATTAGATTTATATTGTTATAAGCAGTTGGAAGAGGAAAAGACAAAATATGCAAACTTTGGATAGATATTTCCACCCTGCTGCTTCCCATAACAAATTCTGATATGGAATCTTCTAAATCTTCATTATAAATACTGTAATTTTTATTACATAAGTACATATGTTCACTCGACAAATTTCAGAATAGACTCTTAACATTTCTCAAATATTTCATTGTTTTTTTTCCATGCAACATTCAGACACATTTAATATTTATTTTATATAGAACAAAATAATTCAATACACGGAATTTCAATTAACAGACAACTTTTCAGGAACTTATCGTATGGGTGTAAATTCAATGACTAGAAGATCCAGATAAGAGTTACAAGTTAGTAACTCATATAACTTTGATTTAGAAACATTTTAATGTTTCTTTCAAACCAATTTTACGAAGATGTCACAATAGTTAAGCTATTTACTATAAAAAACCATAGTCCTTAGTCCAAATCATAGTTTTGCATTGGTTACCTCTATATATCTATGTGTATTAATACAGCTAGCGAATAATGTACACATGCATCAACAAGATATCAAACCATTACAGTATGAACATAACTTGCTCTCTGTTGCTCTATATATTGGTAACACTACTGGACACTGAATGGTGAAAATAATCTTACAGACAAACTCTCAATTAGATAGGTATATTTTACTTTTGAGCACTTTTGTGAATCAAACCCGAAATTGGATGACAAACATCTTCGACTGTGCTATGGGGGTGACCAGCTAGTTTAATTTTGTGCTTTAAAATAAAACTAGTAAAAAAACCTGTTTGTTGTATTTTTAACTTTTCTGCTCCCTTATAATGCAATCGCATGCGCTACAAATCTAATAATAATTCATTAAGAATATTTATAATACTACTTTTATTGCTAAAACAAATAATAAAATAACTTTGAAATTCAAATAAAATATTATTAGTATTTTTCATGATAAAAATATATAACAGGAATCCAACACAACTTATTCCGTATATGTACAATAACATGTATGATATATTAAAAGAATAATAATAAACAGACTAGGGATAATTAAAGAAAAACATGAAAATAATAGTATAGGGAAGGAGTCGAACCCACATCTTTCTTTTAGTATATCATACTATATATTACCAAAAAGGTGTGCTAAAAGAAAAAAAAATCACATATAATAACATGTATATACTACGCATGTATATACCATACAATTAACATAAAACACATACATACATACCATCACGCAATTTCCCTATCAGGGTAGGCAGAGAGAATAGAGTGCCATATGTTTTTATCTCGACACACATTCTTAGCCTCTTCTACATCCATACACCTTCTCCTACAACTTATATAATTTATCTGACATTCCACGTTTCCTTTTTCCAGAATATTATTCACTTGATCTAATCATACTTTCCTTGGTCTTCCTCTCACATTTGTACTATATATCTGTTTTGTTAATTTTCTTCGTTCATTCATTCCACATGCCATAACCATCTCAATATACTCTTCTTCATTTTACTTAACATAATGTGTTATGTAAAAAGACAGACCATCTTTGGTTGAATTGGCCATAGGAATCAATGAACACATAGTACCAATGTGAGTCAATACAAATATTTACACAAGATTGTTACTTCCATTGCATGCAAACACAAACACAGATAAATGCGGTTCCGTACCATATGTAATGTAATAATCTGTGTTATTCCTTAAATTGTATTTGAAGATTTGAAAAACCAATTCAGTATATACCATTTTTTTTATTATTTATATTCCTGGAAATTTTCTTATTTCAAAACAAGTATACAATAGCATTTGAAAATAAATATTAGATTAACTCAGCTCCGTTTTCTATGTTTTATAAATATTAATTACTTTTCGACTGAGGAGTTCGTATGTGAAAAGATTACACCATCTTGACGCATAAAAACAAATAATTGCAGATCGAATATGAAACAATGTTTATTTCATATTGTAAAAAAACAAAATAATGTCATCAAAAATCGATTCCACGTAAAATATAAAGATCACATAAGGATGTAATTTCATGGTTGCATTATTTTTTCAAAATACCGAAGAGTGTTTGATGTTTAAGACATCACACGTATCATATTAAAATTATACTCACTTGTGAGAACGTCGACACCCAGAAATCAGATACAGCACAAAGAAAATAAGGACACAATACGATCAAATTTGATGGCAATACAGATTATACCAATATTAAACAATATGTTTAAGGCAAATAGATAAATATCTTCAAAATGTCACTAAATCGCAATACGACTTAACTGTATAGTGAAAAATAATATTTCTTCTTCTTCTTCTTGAATAATGGCCGTGAACTCCTATATATAATATGATATGAAGGAGTAAAATAATATTCGTATACTAAAGTATTTGTCTGTGGTTACAGCAAAATTACGAATGATTCACACCCATCAGTAGGTCAACTTTTCTTTATATGGTTTAAAATAAAATTAAAACTATATGAGTATATATAATGTTATTTATAAAAAAGTGAAGCCTTCGAAGAACAAAACTAACCAAATTATTTGAATAATTTGCACTTTAATTAATTTTACAGAAAGAATGTGAGTGAAAGGCGTGGAATATGAAGGTCAAAGAATGTATGGCTGGACCAAGTTAGCAAAATTGTGAAAGGAAGTATTATTTTAAAAGTCAGAGGAATCATATGAGACGGTGTTTGGATGTGGAGGAAAGGAAATTTGAGTATCACGATTAAATAATATAATGTTGTATATTCTCTACCGTTCTTCACAGACTTCGAGCCAGTTGATATGTAAAATACAAAAAAAGTTATATCAAAGTGATACAACCTCCTAGTAATAGAAAATGTCTCTAAGTACTTCTGCCGTGACTGTAGGAGTGTATTCAAGGGGCTCAAGACGATAATGACAACTCAACAAAATAATTTTAAAAATATATTAGTCTGTAGAGGCGATTAGTGGTTCAGGTAGGTTAGCCGCGTTGGCCCGAGAATGGTGCTAGGACGGCTTGAAACGGGCGGTAATGCTGGTCCGGGCAGAATGGCAGAGCGGCTCTAGATGGGTGGTGACGCTGGTACAGACGGAACGGCGAGGTGGTTCTAGTAGGTGGCAACGCTGGTCTAGGTGGGATGGCAGGGTGGATCTAAGCAGCGGCAATGCTGGTCCGGGTGAGATGGCGAGGTGGTTCTAGCAGGCGGCAACGCTGGTTCAGGTGGGATGGCAGGGCGGCTCCAGGCAGCAGCAATGCTGGCCCGGGTGGAGTAGTGAGGTGGCTTTGACAGGCGGCAACGGTGATCTAGGTAGGACGAAAGCCACCGGGGAAGTCAGCCACGTGAAAAAAGCTGAAAAGCAGTAGTGGAGACGTTTTGGTTGGGCGGCTGTTGACTGGTGACTAATACTCGGCTAGAACTGGCAGTTGTTTAATACCAGCTTGACGCTGATGTAGGCTCAGCTCTCAGATGAAGTGAAGATTAGTCTTGTAGACAACCAAGTGGATAATCCACCCGGCATGGTAGCCGGGTAAAGATTGATTTCTCAGGTGGTGAATCTACCAGGCAGGGCAACTGGGTGAAGAATGAATGAATTTTTTTTCGGGTCCAACCTTTCTATAGCAACCACAAAATAATTTTGGACAGCGCAAGTGGCCGGCTATCGTGTCCATAATTTGCCTAACTCGTTGGTACCATCCCATTTCCGTGACATTCGCGACTGGAATCGGCGAATCTCATCACATGTGACTGTTAGATGGGTAACGCCTATGGGTGCATCAACTGATAGGCGACCATTTTTCAATCATTTTTGAAGAGTATAAAATTGTTTGCATTTTTGAAGAATATAACGAGGTTTGCCATTTTTAGTCATTACCCACCTGAACGTTTCAATAAATAATTATTTTTACTATCGGTTCAGTATTTTTTTTGCACTTTCATGAGAACGTTTAGCATGAAGTTATAATTATATTTATTAATATTAGCAAAAAAAAAACGTCAACTCCCAATAATCCTACAATGCAGTCAAATAATAATTGTGCGTCGAGTATTTCTGTAGAACATGGTTTATATCGACTACGAATGCCAGCTAAAAACTACAAAAATATTAAGATTAGAGACTTTACCTTTCCACTTTACCTATCTTTTAAATCCAAAAAACTTGTTTAATATGAAGCTTATTTTTTATAATTCTCGTATTTGGATGACCCAAGATCGGGAGACAAATACAAGTATTACATTAAGTTCAAGACATATCAGAAATCCACAAAGCTCGGCATTGAGCATATGATGAAGAAATCGTTAGATTAACCTAAAGTAAAGACAAAGAAATTAAGATGTGAATCCACTTTACAATCACTTTTTCTCAAGTGTGGGTTATTTATTTTAAATTTCTAGCAATATTAATCGCCCAGATTTACAAAAAAATGTTATTTTTTAAATATATACGTTTGGAATGTGAAATATCATGTCAAATAACGCACTTTTTTCACATTCTCAACGTATTGCTCAATATCTCGAAACTCATTTTGAGAATCAGTTACGAAAAATAATGTTTATGGGCACAAACGTCAAGTACGTCAAAGTTTCTTAAGATTCGTGAAGACTTACAAAAATCGTCGAAATATTTACGTGTTTTGACTGTATGGAATAAAAAGAAGGAAAAATATTAAACAATGAGATATCGTAGGCCATTAATACCTTGAAACAATTACATTTCAGAATGGTGTGTAATCAAGATTAGTTTGTCAATCTTTTGGAAAATATCGTATTGAACCCATCATTTTACATGTTTAACTTCTTTAATTTTGCATGCCAATTAAATATTTAATTATAAATTCAAAGAAAGAATTATCATTATAATAATCAGTTCACCTCTATGCTTAAAATATGAATGTTTTTCAGGCGGAAACAAACAGTGGTGAAATTCTAGCATCCCTAGAATTATTGATGACAGAATTTTTCTATCCAACCACCAGCAATGAAAGAAAACGCGACATTGAAGTTATGTTGGAAACTTTTGCAAATGAAGAAAATTCTTGGAGACATTGCCTTTATTTTGTTGATAAAAGTTTGAACCAATATGTCTGTATGTTCGCACTAAATACAATTGAGGTAATTATATTTGTAACCATTCCTTTTATTTCAAAGGTGTTTTTATAATAAAAGCAAATAAAAATCTGATTCTACATAGATATAACAATCCCAAGACAAGTTAAATCAGACAATCAGCATTTATCTAGCCATGGCATCCTGGCTTTTTGAGAGTTCTAGTCAATCCAGCTTACAGCAATGTTGATCTACCCTTCTGAGGAAAAAAAAAAAATGTTTTAGATTATTGAATTTATTTTCCCAATAATGCAGATCCAATTGTGTCAATAACAACTTGGTTTTTACCTACTCTCATTATTTTGTCATTGTGATATGACTATTGTAGGCTCTACAAACAGAAATCATTTAAATTATATCCATACTCATAGCACTGGTTTTAGCACGATGAGCCAGCAGTTTTATCCCTTCTAAACTCACTCGACTGGGTGACATCCAAGATTTTTCTGGTCTCACACACCATTCCAGCATCAGTCTTAGTCATCCAATGAGTCTCTTGATTTTCCATGTGATCGTATACTTTTCTTCTCTTTTATGTACTTTTTTCGCTTTTCATTTTTCTAAACTTCCAAACTACATCAACCTGATGACTTGTCTATCAAGTTTTAATCAATAAAGTTAATTTGTTTGGTATTCATTCCATTATATATCTCTTAGCCGTTTAAAAAATATGTGAAAATACTGTTTAGTTTTTTTTAATATCAATATATAATTTTTTTCAATTTTTTTTTAACATGAAGTGAAATATTCAGCGCCAAGACTTAACTGCTAAATCATATGTATCCAACTATTACCTAGGCGGGTCAGGCCATATTCTATCTGACAGAGCCCATCGCGAGCTAGAGGAAAAAACTGAGAAATATTAGGTTGTCCAGACGAAAATGACGTATTTTGCATGGTCATTTTTGACCATCAGTTGTGTTCCGGTTTTTGGTCCTACAAGACGTGTTTTGTATTCTATTCATCAGTTGACATCTGGAGAACGTTATTTTAGTGAATTTTTTTTTTCGAACTTGGGTTAGGGATGGAGAGTTACGAGTAATATATCTGACAAACAATTTTTACAAAATTGCATATTGTACAAATACTGTCAAAAAAATAATGCTACAACTGCAACTAAAAACATTTGCGACACATTTGGAGAATGTTTAACTGTTTGGCAATGCCAAAGATGGTTTAAACAATTTAAAAGTGGTGATTTTAATCTAAAAAACAATCCTCGAAATCAAAAAGTAGTGAAAGTGAATGATGACGTATTGCATACAGAAATCGAATCAAATCCAACACTTACTATACGACAATTAGCTGACAAGCTTGGATACTCAAAATCTAGTGTGTAAGAACATCTGAAAAAAATTGGCAAGATTGACAAGCAGGGCGTATGGATACCCCACGATCTAACGGATGAGACCAAAGCGGTACGCAAGCGCATATGTGAAGATTTAATAAAAAAGGAGGCAAACTCAGTTTTTACACCATTTAGTGACCGGAGACGAAAAGTGGGTGCTATTATTGAACCAACGACGTAAACGTCAATGGCTTTCAAAGAGGCAGGTAGCAAAACTGACCCCTCAACCGGGTCTAACTGTAAAAAAAGGTGCTTTTGAGTGTATGGTGGGATGCAAAAGGCATAATTTATCACGAAGTCCTTCCTTATGGTAAAACAATTATGAGTGAAGTATACTGTGCCCAACTCAAAAATTTGAATGCAGCAATAAGGCTAAAGATTCCTGGTTTTTTTCAATCAACATTCAATTTTATTGCAACACGACAACGCCCAACCCCATACATCGAAGATGACTGAAAGTAAAATAAAGGTGCTTGGATGGAAAACTATTCTTCACCCACCACATAGTCCGGATTTGGCTCCTTCAAATTACCATTTATTTAGATCTATGCTGCACTATTTAACTGAATTTTTTTTTTGCAACAAGGCGTCGGGAAAAAAGGCATCGAGGTATATTTTGCATCCAAATCTACTAAATTTTATTCTGACGGATTAAAAATTTGTTAAATAGATGCAAGAAGGTTGTGTCTACCGAAGGAGAATATATTGTATCGATGTAATAAGAAAATAAATTTCAAAAAATTCGATCTACCTTTCATATAAAAAACCACATTTTCGTCCAGACAACCTATTATTACAATTAAATAAAACGATTGACAAATTTATTATTAAGTAATAATTACACTTCCAATTATAATCATACAAATCAATTACAGTTAATTCAAACATATTCAGCGAAAAAATGAAGCTGTTTTGTATGATCCATAAATTTTTCCATTCCAGACTGCATGTTTGTTGTTGACATCCCTAACATGACTTCTGAATGAGTTATTCGTAATTTTGTTGATTTTTATTTATTATTGAGAAATTATGTTCGCATATATAAGACGAAATATCACACGCATTTTCACAACTTATTCTTTCAAATTAATATATATTTCTGTATTTAGATTTTTATAAAAATTATATTTGAGTACATTTTCTTTACTGTGTATTTCACATGAAACTTTTTCGCATTAAAAATTAATCAATTCTAGTTGAATATTTACTTACTGAGCAGAATCAACATTTGTAGAAAAGAGGTTTTAAATGATTGATAAAATAATTTCAATGTTAATATAGTTTATGGCATGTGACATCACGCTGTGTACCTACGCGGACTACAAAAATGAACCTGGGGGGATGGATCAGGTCTATGGGCCGTAGTTTGACCATGCCTGTGTTAAATTATTCCCCAAAATTTACATAGCTAACTGGAATGTAATTATAAAATTATAGAAAACTTACGTGATGAATTTTTTTTAATCATAACATTAATACTGAATGAAAACTAGACTGTTAATCCATAACTAATAAATTTTTTTTTCAGAATATCATTCTTAAAAAGTGGAATAAAGTTATAGGAGAAGGTAAACATCAAATTCAAAAATGTCTATGGACATATCTCACTAACAATCATTATAAAATACCATCTTTTCTACGCAATAAAGCAATAAAAATTAGTGTAGATATTGTCAGGAGAGAATATCTTTTTTCACATTCAGATTTTTTACTGGATATATTTGATGTAAGTTATAATATATATTTTTTTGTATTAATCGAATCAAATATTTTCCAGTTTGAATAATTTCTCGTGAGTTCTTAAATTTTAAATTGACTTTGTAAAATAAAAGTGAATAAAAACCATTGATTATTGTCCACAATGAACTTGTGTAATGTCTAGTGATAGGAAAACCTATCACACAGTTTTTTTATTTTCTTTAGTCTCATCTCACTCAAAACGAATTATGTAGGCATCACATGGTGTTTAAGTTTAATTTCCTACATTAGACATGGAACATACTTGCTTCTATGACATTTGTACATTATCACAACGATTTGGCATATTAGTGGTGCTTATATCATCTCATTAAAATAAATTGTGACTATTTTTAATCAAATCGTATAACTAATTCTTTCATTTAGAAAAAAATTCATTAACCCGAAAATCGTAACGCATAGTCTCTCAGACTTCGCTGCCCACAAAAATCGGCCTGGCAGAGATAGGAGAGGGATGACTGCAACCCCACCTCTAGAACCTTCCCCTTCCTAGTCAAGGTCAATATCAATCGTTATTCCAAGTTGTTTACTCGGCATAGTTCAGTCCAGCGAGCCCTCCGTCGCCTGCCAGACTACGCGTTACCATTCACGTTATTTTTTCATTCATGTGTAAATTTTTAAATAGTTGATTTTTTTCATATATATTATTGGTTGTAGTGATATTTTAGTTGTAAATAGTTAAAATTACATTAGTTACAATGGGTGATGTACTGAACACTAGTTTGGAAATAAACTAAGTGCTATTGCAACTAAAAAAGGATGACAATGAAGGACAAGAAAGTGATGATGATGAAATGGTTGGTGTTGGAGAGGAAGAGGATGATGTTTCTGAACACAATACAGATACTGAAGCTGATGACACTGACAACGACCCAGACTACACTCCCTCTGATGAAGAAAGAACAACTCCACACATTCAGGAGAGACAAAAGCTGCCAAACCTGTCCAGAAATCTTAAATGCAATATTGAAGGTGTTGGTTAATCAACTTCTCAGGCCGAAAATGTTCAAGGAGAAGCAGGAACAAGAAAGATTTGTGCAATTTGCCCTGCTAAAAGAGAAGAATGACCCGGTTCCAGTGCACAAAATGTAGCAAGCACATTCGCATGGAGCACCGAGGAACTTTGTGTGTAGAGTGCGCCAAAAAGGACTAAAAGCCCTAAAGTGTAACATTGTATTATATACAGTTCATGTGTTAATTAAAGTTATATTTAATTTTTACATTGTTTTCATATATTTTTCCCTAGAGTAGTCTGAGAGACTACGCGTTACCATTTATGTGTGGGAAAAAGGCATTACCATTCCAGGGTTAATAGTGAAAAAACAATTATGAGAAAATAGTGAAGTTGGTGCTATAATTTTTCTATCGTTAAGTTATAAAAGTTTGGCCACAAAAATATGTAACTGTGTTGTTTATAGTTAAGGCATTAACATTGTGGAGGTTTAAAGACATTGTAATTTATTTTTATCAAACACTGTTTATTCCACTTTTTTTGTGACGATATAACCCTACCGGTTTCAAGGCTCCCCTGAAGATGAGGTGAAAGCCTTGAAACCAGTAGGGTTATACCGTCACAAAAAAAGTGGAATAAACAGAGATTGATAAAAATAAATTACAATATGTAACTATACGCAGCAACAAAGAGAATAGTGTCAATAAATATAAACTAAAACATATGCATGGAAATATTTAAAAAACTCTATCATATTAATATTTTAAAGTGTTTTAAAAATACGAGGGTCATCCAGAAACTAAGGTTACAAGGGCTCCTGAGGTCGGGGAAATTTTTTTGTTTCGAAGTTGGTGAACCTGGCGTGTAGGCGGGATCCTAACGGTCAGTTTGTTTGGTCTTGCGTGTTTGTCGGCCATTTTGTTCAGTTACAGTAAATTCTTCCGATAGAGAGGTCGTCACGCGCTCCCGCCAACTCTCGTCCGTGCGAAACCCGCGCGGTCATCAGTTTTTTGACTGCAGAACAATACCGCCGCGAATATCCATCGGAAGCTCGTGGAAGTTTATGGTAGTGATATGATGAGTCGACAACATGTCACGAAGTGGGTTAGGTTGTTCAGAGAAGGCCGTACTGATACTCACGACGAGGCAAGGCAGTGATTTCTGACGAATTTGTGCAAAAAATTGAAGAACAAGTTCGAAATGACCGCCGTGTGACGCTTGACGACCTTCACGAAGAATTTCCTGACATTTCTCAAAGTCTCCCTGGTAATATTGTGTCGGAAAAAACTTGGTTACAAGAAGTTGTGTGCGAGATGGGTGCCCAGAATGCTCACACCGGAGCACCGTCAAAATCGCGTGACCGGTGTGCGTGAATTTTTGGATCGTTTTGCAGGAGGGAGAAGCTTTTCTGAACTCTATCATGACGAGGGATGAGACGTGGGTGTGTCACTACACCCCAACAATTTTCCAACGATCAGGAGGTCGAGGAAGCTGTGAAGAAGTGGCTGAAAGAGCTGACAGCGAAGGTCTATGACACTGGCATACAAAAACTGGTGCCCCGACTACAGAAATCTCGACGGCGATTACGTTGAAAAATAGTTTAATATATTTTTGAAGTATCCTGTGAATTTCAATTAAATACAAGCATTTTTCGATCCTACATAAATGTTGTAACCTTACTTTCTGGATGACCCTCGTAATTCTGAAAAACAAACATTTTTTGTATTTCCCTTTCGTTGTCAATACATTGAGGCGGGTTAAATAGTTTGATGGAGATCTTTTTTGACAAACCAGAATGATGTTTAAGAAGCCTCAGAGGAAAACCGAACTAGAACCCTTTTTAAAAAAACTGATACCAATGGTAATTAGACCCACAACCCCCCAAGTTAGAAGACAGACGTCTTACTAATTAGGCCACAGAGGCATTATTTTTTGAGAAAATCAGTATTATCACAAGATAGTTAATATAATTAGAAATAATTGTTTTCATGGTATTAACCGAAGGCAGCAACTCTTAAAAGCTTCCTCAGGGTTTTCTAAACTCACTCAATTAGACTTATCAGCCAGTGTTATAATATGGTTGTAATAATTCTGATACGTACCCAAACATTACTGGCAGCCATCGCAGGTGCCAATTGTTATTTATAACCATGATTTTAGTGTTACATTTAGACCTTAAATTTATAAATTCAAAAAATATATATTTATTGTAAAATACTTCTATAAAAGTCATCTATTTATAAATTTTCTCACTTTAATTCATAAGAAAATAATTATTAGATTTTAGGAAATACAGGCAAACCCAATGAAATGCAAGAAGAAATATTAATAAGCTTTATTGTTTCTTTAATTTTTTTATTAATTTAAACAATTTTTGTACATTTTTAGGAAATACGAAAAGGTGGGCAAACTGCAGTATTAGGTTTATTATTTTTAAGGACTATGACAGAAGGGTATGATACACAGGGTAGACTTCACACCGATATGACTTATTGTAAACGGAGTACAGTAGAAAGAGTAATTCTTCAACAAATGCCTCGTTTGATTTTCATTTTAACAGGTATATATTTCTTATTTATACATTTTATATTACATCATGCACGTGAAAATTGTTTTTCTCACTATTGAGAAATTTGATTTTTGCCTCTCGAGGACATAACGTTTACTATTTTTTTCAATTCAAACCTTATTGCATACCTTTTATAAGAAATGTATTCCATTAGATTACATTAGTACAGATATGGTTGTTGATCACATATTGATGTTGATTTTTATATACACCTTTGTATGTGTGTTAGTCTGAATAAAGGTCACCAATTATTTTAGTACAAAAAAAATCAAAATTATTAGTTTATTTTTAAGAGAATCCTGTATTTAATTATTTCAACATTTTAAATTTATTTCACAGATATTCTAAAACAATTATCAGATAACAATGATGTATATCTTGATCTCACACCAGACCCTCCTCCTTCTCCAGAGAGAAATGAGGGCTCACTTGCTACGGATTACCCTCAATCGGCACTTTTACCTGATCTCCTTGCCTCGCGCACTAATCCACAAAGGTAATTACTTTGAAATTTCAAATCAACATAGAATATATGTTTATTTTCATAGTTTAAAGATCAAGTTTTTAATATTTGTCATTGTTTTTACTCTACTAGATCTTAGAAAAAAAATGTAACATTACATATTATTTACCCTTTCTTTTTGGGTCAGGGCTGAAACATTGTTAGGGCCCTTCTATACGTCAGCCTGTTCGATGCCACAATCCTTACATCGACCCAATGCAGGTGAAACCTTTACCGACACAGGTTCTTCACTTCTTTGTTGTACCTTCTTCTTAGCCTTCCTTTTGGCATTCAATATTCTAGAATGGGGATGACATGCCCAAGCCACTGTAACTGAGACTTCTCTCTCCTCACTAGTAAAGCTTCTGAGCTGAAGAACTGTATGTCAAAAATTCTAACTCAATCTTGGAGAATTATGTCTGCAGATTTCTGCAACATTCCAGATAATATGGATTTTATCCATTACTCTATCCCATTTAAGGTCTCTCATTTTCACTGTTTGTACAATTATTTTTATATATTTTTAAGTGTTGGTAAGTAAACTGCATTGAAAATATACATTTTGGTCTATTTATCTAACTTTCAACATAGAATGTGAGTGCCTTTTATCATATGTATGTTCTAAAAGCATGATTAATTTTTTTTTTAGCCAAGGGCAGATTCAGTATTATTGAATCATTTATTTATATACTCTTCAATATATCCGATGATGTGGACATGCTGAAGAGTTTTGTTGGGAGATAAGCCCGATTAATTATGCCTTCAGGTTTAGAAACACTCGAATATACAGTTCATCGTTATATGTAATGACAAGAATACTCCACATAGACATGCAACAAAAACTTGGTGATGAATTTTTGTTCAACCTGGTACTCCTTTTGTTTTAATTTTCGACAGCATCGGGTATCGATCCCGAAACCCCCAGGTGAAAGACAAACATTTTATCAAATAAGTCACAGTTTAGTGGTCACTAATTATTTATTTATTCTTGATATAGATGTTAAATTTGCATATTTTTCAAACAGAACTGGTTCCTACGAAGATGTGGCTGAGGAATGTGTCTGCATCACATTAAACATTCTTCAGAATCTGTTTGTGTGGCTACCAGTTTCCACACATCTCCAACCCAACGTTATCACAATAGTTTTTCATTGGGCCAGTGTCACACCACAGACCAGGGTATGTATTGTTCAAATTCTATATGTTATTAAATTGAAGATTTGAAATTTTGTGTATTTCGGAAAACTATATTATTATTAAGGGATATTATAATGACAAATCTTGAAATGAATACAATAAAGCCTTCCTCTAATGACCAAATTGTTTAAGCCTTATTAAAATCACATTAATTTTCATAGATATATTCATACCTATTACTCTTAATTTTATCATATATTTTGATTGTTAAAAGTCTATTATATTAATTTTGGTTTGAAAGTATATTTTTATACTATACTAAATACATATTTGGTATTTTATTACTTACCTGTGAACTCCTTGAATTTAAAATTTATGTAGTCATGTGACATTTTAAGTCAAATGTTCCAAAATAAGGTCTAATAAGAATCTTTATCTTTATGCTTTCCTTGTTAAAATTGCAATACATACTCAAATTATAATTAAGTTTTTTTTTGTAATAATTTTTATGATAGACTTTGTTGAAACTACATATGTAATCAACATTTAAAAAAACATGTTTCGGTGACCAGGATCAGATTTTAGTCATAGTTTGTGCTAATGAACTATTTGAACCTAGGCTATAGCTAGGAACAAAAGGAAATAAAATCAATTTACCGGATCATCTATCAGATTTAAAATGAGGAATTCTACATCTGTCATATGACATCTTTTCGATTTAGTTTTAAATAAATTTCTGCTCATTTTTTGTGCAAAAGTACTATATAGTTAACTGTGTATTTTTTATATTACTAATAAAAAAATACACAGTTAATTTATAGTACACATAATTTTTCTACATAATCTGCTTTAGAAATGCATTTTTCCCAACACATCGGTAGTTTTTTTATCCCATCATCGTAAAAAAAAGTGGGTTGTGTCAGCAGCCAATTGCTCACAAACCCTACTCCATCGTCATCGTTGGCCTCCCAGAGCGTCTTTCAGTGGCCCAAAGAGATGAAAGTCGCAAGGTGATAGATCAGGGCTACAGGGAGGGTGTTCTAGTGGTGTCCAATTCATTTCCTCCAATTGTTTGCATGTTACAGCTACAGTATGGGGCCTCGCGGTGTCATGGAGAAGAATCACTTCTCGTATCGGTTGGTCACATCTTTTGCATCAATAAGCAAGTTTAACTTTACTCAAAAGCTCGCAGTAGTACGCTGCATTGATGGTGCGACGATCGTGCGATATGCCACGCTGGTCCCAAAAAACGGTCGCAAGCACCTTACCAGCTGACAGCCGAGTCTTGGCTTTCACAGGGGCTGCCTCATCCTTCTTTCTTCACTCCATGTTGGCTTGTTTCGACTCTGGCGTGTAGTGGTGTACCCAAGTTTCATCGCAGGTAACGATGCGACTCAAAAATGCATTCCTTTTTTGTGCAAACCGCGCCAAGAGCTGCTTACAGACGTGCAAACGTGCTAACTTTTGTTCTGCAGTAAAAAAGACATGGAAGCCGCCATCGAGCAGACACTTTATGGAATCCTAGGTCCTTTGTGATTGTGGATTGAATGCTCCCATAACTTATTCCTATCTCAGAACAAATTTCGGAAACCGTCAAACGTCAGTCACCTTCCAGAAGATCACAAATGGTGTTAATGTTCTGTTCGGTAATGCTCGTCCGTGTGTGACAATCGTGGCTCTCGTTTTCGACCCCTTCACCGCCTTTCATGAACTCTTTATGCCAGGCAAACACACGGGGCTTTGACAGTATTTGATCCCCGAACTGTGCCGTCAGTCTCTGCAGAATTTCTGCCGGTTTTATGTCCTCATGAGCTAGAAACTTGACAATTATACGTTGCGTAATCGACGGGTGCACCTCTTTCTCAGACATTGTGTGCCATACTAATGACGGAATCTGCCGGGGCCGGCCAACCGCTCTCCCCGTTTTTGATATCCCCACCCAACACTCCTCGAGGTTTAAAATTACGCACTCTCAAACAAAAGTCTCGTTTATATTTGATAGTATTGAGGAAAAATTCTAAAGGCATTGTTAATACTCGTAGTATTCTCATAATAGCTCAGTTTGTAAATATGACACTGAAAACAATCTTACTTCACGATGGTGTAAATAATTGTCTAGTGCAGGGTTTCTCAACCCTGTGCCCGTGGGTGCATGTGCGCACGCTGAGCTATTTGCATGTGCCCGCTACAAAATATAGGATGTCCCAAAATTTATTATCCTATTGGTTTTTATTATAACTTTTAATATAATGGTAATAAAAGTTATAATAAAAACAAATGGGATCATTAAATTTGGGACATCTATATTTAATATCGAAAAAATACAATTTAATCTAAAAAGTATTTTTTTTAATAATATTGTTTATTGAAATCGTAATTATATAAACATTTATATTATTTTACGAAATGTTTTAATTCCACTGTCTATGCGTTCAAGGGTTACCAGTGCCAAATTTCTGCACTTGTTTAGGTATGTATTTTACCTGTTGGTAACCGGTTCAGTCTAAATGCAATGTCATTAAGGACAATGAACCTATCAATTCAACGATGATTGGGAAGTAGACTACTGTTTTATCCAAACTAAGGAGAAATGTGTTTGCTTAATATGCATTTTTTAGAAATCCGGCTTTCGCCCGCCACTATTTTCCTAAATCTCGAGCGCGCCTGCGTCCACAATTAGGTTGAGAACCCCTGGTCTAGTGCATTAAACAATAGTTTTTTTTATCGACAATGGGTTTGTTATTTTTCCTGTTAGTAATTTGTATATGTACTAACTGGTGCGTAGATCTATTCTAATACTTAAGGAGTAATAGTGAATCATACCTATTAAAACAATGTGAAATAGAGCCATGGGTAAAATCCATATTCTCCGGGATAAAGATGTCACAGAAATCTCTTTTGGACTCGGGTCAACTATCAGGGAGTTCTGGATTTCGTTTAAGTTCCATGTGATTAAGCTCCACTCCAATCGACTGGGAACCAGTGATTTATAAAGAGATCTTATAACAGTGCCACCACTAAATGCCCTATTGATTCTTGTCACTAATCTCAGAACTTTATTGGTAGAAAAATGGATACTTTGAATATGAGGACTAAATGGAATTGATTCATTAATATAGGAAAGAGAATTTCTATAAAGTTGCTGATTTTTTTTTTGTTTATAGTTTAGTGAAAAAGTCTCATTGGCTGGAATGGGAGCTCTAAATGAACTGATGTACCGACGCGCCTCTCCTCCGGGAGCAGAGTTTGCTCTCCGCTTGGGCCAAGGAATCGGCAAGCTCCTGAGCTATATCTCAAACCCTAATAGTGGCAACAATCTCTCGACGCTCTCTCCAGAGTAAGTGAACTCTTTCCAGTTTAATTTTATTTCATTCGCATTATAGTACATTATCCTGGAAAGTTACGGCCAAAAATTCAATTTAAACCACAGTTCTTTATAAAAAACTTTCTTATCAGATTTTCTTGCAAATAACAACGAATTATTTTAAATTTTTATTCAAACAGAATTAAAATAAAACAGATCAACTGAAAACAATCATACATGTAATATGTAGTCTATAAATGGAAATTTTGTTCTTTTTTTATACTTTTATGTCTTTGTCTTCCATAGACATTTTTACACATATTTGAATTTGGAACATTAGCCTTTATAATTTGATTAAGTACTAAAACTATTAAATTCTACTCAAAAGAGAAGTTCAGAAGAATGAAAGTACAGTAGTAATACTTTACATAGTATGGTTAATGCTTGTTGATAAAACACAGTATAATGCAAAACCGCACTGATCAAGGTATTCTTATAATGTGTTTTGATGAAATATGCTACAATCAACATATATCACTTTGCAAAAATATTTATCTGCTTCTTCAAATTAATGCAATCTTTTATACACACTTGCGCATAAATAAACTAAAAAAGATAGAAATATACTAAAATTAGTAATGCTAAAGATTTTTATTTAAAAAAATATTAGAACAACATAGTCGCAAAATTGTTTTTTTTTCTCAGCATACACATTTACGAGTATATAACATCAAATACCATTCTGTAATAGAATCTGGATACATGCTTCATGCTAGCACAAAAATATATGACAACACAATATCATTGCATAATGCAATTAAAAATAATATTATTCAATTTATAAACAGTAATAAAAAAAAACAACTGTTCAAAACTGTTCTATGCAAGGATGTATACTTAAGTTATTTTAAGAATGGACTTGTTCAGGCTAGAGGTAAATTTTTTTGTGAAACGGTGTATTGGTTGTCACTTATCTATTAACATTTTAATTTATTATATGTTAGCAAAAGACTATCACATATCTTTTTAGACATATACAAAATATAAACAATTTACTTTTAACAACATAATGTATTATTTTTTGCAGGTATGTAGATAAAATATCAGATTTCTTACGAATGTTTATACTGAAAAACTTTAAGCAATTAGAAGCAGAACCTGAATTTGATTCTATGGCTTTTCTTGCTTTGCTGTTCCAGTTTACATTCCAGGTAAGAAGATACACACATCAAAAAAATAATATAATGTAAACTGAATACTACGAGTACTAGCCTAGCATTTAGTCTTAATAATTTGAAATATTATGCAGAGTATTATTTATTCCTGACATATTCAAACTAAATAACTCTTGCTCGTGTGTCATAAAAGTAATGATTCCGATATACAATACATATATTATTATTCATAAAGAATTGGGAAAGTGTTGAAGCATAAATAGTTAAATAAATCTCTAAATCACCATCGTAAAATTCCTGTAAGTAAAGTGTATGAAAGGTGTAAATCAAATGTACTGTAAATGAATATTGGAAAGTTATGGTTATTGGAAAGGAAATTTGGAAGTAATAAAAACAATGAAAGTAAAATAAATGTGATATGAGAGCATTTCGTAGAATGTGTGGGAAAACAGTAAAGTATATGGCAAAATAAAGATATCAGGATAGAATGCAGATTAAAAGAAGATAGTGCTTAAGATGAAAAAACGATCATTGAGATGATTCAACCATGTAGAAAGAATGAATGATAAGAAATATTCAAAATAATTAATACTATATAGTAGTATATAAGGTACGAGAAGTTTGGAAGACCTACAAAAAGGTGGCATAACCAATTTAATCAAATTTTGAAAGGGGGAAGAGTGAAAACCTTTATAATAGGAGATTATGTATGACGTGATGTATTGATGTGATAAAGACAAAAGGTGTGTGCCAAGATAGAATGTGGAGATTTGTTCTCTCTGCCTGCCCTAATAGGGTCAAGATATGATGGTGATGATGATGGAAATTATGAACTGTGTTGGTGGTTTTCATATTAGAGTTGAGCTATCATTAGTTGACACCACCATAACCCAAAACCAACCCGTATACACATATATTATCTTACCGTAACCGTAGTAGTATAAATACAGGAAAACCTCGCTTAATGCAAATTCGATTTGCGTGAAAATCAATTAGCGCACTTAAGCAAATTCGATTTGCGTGAAAATTAATTCCCGCTTTAAGCGGCTGATTAATCAGTTAACGCGGTTATCGTTTGCCTTCCTCTTGAAGAGCAGCGTGTTAAACTATAAGAACGGTTTGCGTATGAAGGAGAAGATAAGGAGTGTGAGCAAGAACAAGAAGAGATTGTTAAGAAGTTAACTGCAAAAGAACTCAAGTAAGCATTCGATCACACTGAGCGTGCAAAAGAAGTTTTTATTTTTAGAAATTGAAAGTAATACGAATTTTGAAAGAAACACCAAAATTTGGACTAAGTAATCACCAGCTATCGAAAATTACACGATTAATGGAAAAAGTCAAGCTTTAAGTCAAACATCTTTGCTCCGATAGTTTGCAAAAAAGTAGTTTATTGTTTAATTATGTTATGTATTAATTTAGTAAATAAAAATTTGTGTATTGTTTTTTTATTCTTTGATATTTTAATCCTCTAATATAACTTATACGTAGTGTATTTTTTGTCAAACTGTATCATAGTGAATTGATTAGAATTATTCCTATTGTTTATTGTATTATATTTACGCGATTTCGCTTAGCGCGAGGTAATTAATCGCGTTAAATTAAGGAAGTTTTTCTGTAATGAATAAACCTACACACCTTTTGTTCAAATGCGTGAATATATTTAATTTTTTTATTGATTTCATTTCAGGTGCCAAGGTGTTCAAGTTTTGTTTTATGCTTAGATGTTTGGTCACAGTTTATTGATAATTTGAAGAAAATTGACTCTCTCACGTAAGTGAAACTATCCAAGTCACATAGCATTATATTGATTAACTTCAATATTTGATTTTATATTGGATTATTTATTTATTTTCAGATATACTGATGCATTTATGGGTTTAGTTAATGGAATTTTAAAGAAAATACAATTCCAACACAATAGCACCGAGATAAGCCTTCTCGACAACGAAACCGTCAATGATGATGTAAATAAATTTATTTTATTCTTGTTATTATTAAATCAGTACTCATTTGAAATCAATTTTGTTTGATTTAGTTATCTTATGAAACAAATTCATTCACTCAATTTTGCCATAATTGACCTTAATATTTTGAAACGCTCACCTACATATTGTAAGATTGTCAAAAAAGTATTGAATTCCATGGCCATTTTTTTATAGTGTTATCTTACAGTCATCTCTCAGTATCCACAGGGGATTGGTTTTAGAATCCACATACCAAAATCTGCAAATATTCAAGTCCCATGTAGAAAATTATGTAATAACCTCTGCTCATCCTCCCGTATACATAATCTCTGGATTACTTGTAATAAATAGTATAATGTAAATTCTTTGTATTACTTGTTTAGGGAATAAAGGCAAGGAAAAAAGTCTGTACATGTTCAGTATAGACACAACCATTCTAAGCCTAACTACACATCAGCAACAATGTAACTTTTGTCTTTTATTCAACATTTACAAAGTGCTTTTGTTGAATTACTATAACCTTGTGTTATATTTTATGAATCTCTCAAAAAAATGTTTTTAACATTTTCTATATGCAGTTGGTTGAATACGTAGATATGGAACTCGCAGATTGTATTTAAAAATAAATTGCTCATTTTAGTTACTCTCTGAAATTAAACTATTATAAGATTTCATCTTGTGATACAGCTGCAACTCGGTATAAGTTTTGCATATGAATATTTAAAAACAATCTTTTTTGTGTTTTTTACTTTTGTATATGTTTCAACATTAGCCATATGAATTTCTTGTTTTTTTTTTAAATGTTAGTAATTTATATAGTACTACTTTTATGGTATATAGTACTAGGTACTTGTATGGTATATAGTACTACTTTTGACATCCAATGTTATAGCATTATGATGCATAATTATAACATGTCATGGCTCAAATTTGTTTCCACACTCCTACTAGAAACACAAGAACCGTTTAAAATTAAAAAAATATATATTTTGCTAATGACACTTTCTAATTCATAAATTTTGAGAATGCACTATTGGGTAACTCTGTCTGGTTTGATGGATATTGTTAATAATATGGTGTTGAACCCAGGAGGGTCCTTTCCTCAATCTTGGGTCTTTACTGGAAGACTGGTTATTCACCCTATAATTTTGTATTATCATTGCCCTTGTGAGAGATTTTATATTTTCTCACTCAAGTCTTGTATTTGATTATTTTTTTACTTTCTGTGTATATTGGTCTTTTCATTCATCATACCTATTTTGAAAGGTACCCTGAATTGTTAGTTTAATTGGACGATGTCGACATACTATCTTTTGTTTTATAATTGTTACTGTGATATGTAAAGGGCACTAAACACCCTTACCTTTATGTTTTTTTTTTATATGTTTATACCTGAAATATGCTGGTTTTTTTAACATTTTTCAGTGTGTGAATTTTGTCAGATTTCACAAAAGCCCAAAAATACTCCATAAAATCCCCTAACCAAACAATACTTTAAAAAACAAATCTAACGATACGAATTAATTCTAAAGAGAAATAAAATATCCACTACGATCACTAAATAAACTAATATTTATACAAATAGAACTAAATAATTTTAACGGTTTTATTAGAAATATGTCAAGTAGCTGGCGAAATAAAAATATGTAAAAACGCGAGAAAAAACTTTACGAGACACAAATGCAATGCATTCTAGGTATAAACTGTAAGTACCTGTGGCGAATGAAATACAAGTTGGTTATTTTTACGACCGTTATTGTTTGCCACTCTTAACTGGATCCAAGTTAACAGTATTTGGCAGGCAATTGGTGCGCACATTGTGTAGGCCTTGGGCCGTTAAGTGTTGTTTATTTTGTCAATAAAATATGTTTGAGGGCAAAACAATTTTTCCTGTCGTATTTTTTTGCCTTAAACTTATTTCCAATTTACATTTTGTTTACAAACTATTAAATTAGCTAAGTAAATTATATCATGCACAGTTGTTTGTGGTTCACGATTAACTTAAGCTTTAAATTCATAATTTTGTACTTAAAATATTTATTAAAAAAAAAATCCTCTTTTAAAATCTACTTTTGATTATTTATAAAGATTGCTTGAAATAATATTATATTAAAAGTTTTTATAAATGTAAATGTTTTCAGGGCGAAACAGAATGGCAAACATTCCTTCATCACTGCATCGAGAGCATAGCCAAAGTTGCTGAGATTGCTCCTTTGCAAATATTTAACCTCGGTGTAAGTTAATTCAATTTACATATATAATTTATTTTATACTCACAGTCTAGTGATAAGTATGCTAACTGAATATTCTGAGACTACTTGTGACCCTTTTAACTAAGAAAACTACTACCTGTATTCTTTTTTTGGAAGTCAAGTGTTCTACCAACTAGGCCACAGAGAGTGTATTTATTGATTCTAAAATGATTACATGTGTTTTTGAATAAGGCTTCTCGATTCGTCTAGGTTTTTAATAAAGGAAACAATATATTTGCTGCATACTAACTTTTGATATCTGGAGCATTCTTACAAAACAAGCTGGTTTCCCGATATTAATTCCAACTGGAATCATTTTCAGACTAGTTTTACTTACATACCTCATTTCACCTGAATGTATTTATTTATATATATATAGCTTATAAGCTGATTACATAAATTCTAGAACGCAAAGAAAAGGCTGCAACATACTGAACCTACTGGCCATCTTAGAATCTATACCTCCTTCCATTAGAAGTTTTTCATTTTATAATTTATATCTCCTATTGTAAGTTTTTCAAACTGTGCCCTTGCTGAAATACATCAATTTGTACACAATAAACCGATATATGCCCATGCATTATCCATTCACGGGATGAACTGAAAATCTTCCTCAATGATGAGGATCGAGGAATCGGAGACCTTTGTGGCCTAGTTGGTAAGACGCGTGTCTTCCGATCTGGGGATTGTGTGTTTGATTCCGTTGGTACCTAATTATTTTCAAATAGAGCTCCAGTCTGATTTTCATTTAAAACCTCTTTCTGGTTGCTTGAAAATGATTGCCACATGGCCTACTAAAAATATCTTATATGTTTATAATGTATAAGGAATGAATAATTACATATTTTTAAACATAGCAAAGTATGCATTATAAGTGTGAACTGTGTGTGTTTGCATTTAAATTAATAATAGCTTTTGTTTCAAGATCTACCATTGCGAATAGGTTTTTCTAATTTCTTACAATGATATGACAATCAAAATGAATGATTGTGAATGATCAATAAAATATATGATTTTTCCAGTTAGAGGTCTGGCAAGAGGCAGTATCTGCCCACGCCCAGGGGACAGTGAGCCTGCACCAGCTGAGGGACCTAGCTTCACTCACACAGCTCCTGGGAAGACTGATGCCAACACTCTTCCATGGTCATTTTAATTTTTCTTCAGACTAGAGTTAAATGAAATTTAAACGGGCGTAATTTACATTACTTACCTTAAAATATTGTTATCCTTTATTTATGGTGACTGACAATTAGAAAAGGCAAATTTAAAATTTCATATTAATTGAAAGAAAAAAATCACTGTCATGCTGGAAAGTGTAAAATGGATTCATGAGTATAATTGAAAAGCACCATATGAGCGAAGTGCCAATAAGCGGTACATTCCTGCATATTGGTTTCAATTACATTTATTATTTAGTGTCATTTACTTATTAGATTTACTCCAACAGTTATTCTATTGCCAATTGGTATATCTCAAAATAAAGCCTCTTTAAAATTTATATTGTTTTGAACTTTTATCACTCTAGTGGAAGTCTATTCCACATCTTATTGATTTGTACTTAAAATTGTTGGAATGATTTTTTTATTTTGTAAAAAATTTACCTGTTACCATCAACGATGATGACAGAGATGCCATAAAATACCTCCATCCAGTACAAATCTCCCTATTGTGACACTGATGTATGGTTTTCTTGATCATTGTTGAATTGATTCATTGTATACTGTAAAGAGTCACCTTATATAGTATTTTTCTTTTTTTTTGTAATTATAAATTTATATCATATTATATCTTGGTAATCCTTGAATTTTTGTAATACAGATGAATCAACAGGCAAACAATGTCTCGCTCAAGCGGATCAATTCTTAGAGTGTCTGATGTTAATCCTGCAGCGTGTGTCAGCAACTGATCAAAGAGTGCTTCAGCTTCAACCCAAAATGATGATGGAAGCATTTATACAAGTGTAAGTATTCTCAACATATATGGAATAAACTATTTAATAAGAAGCTCAGGCCATTTGACATATTTATCAGGTCAAATATAACTACTTTTTTTGCTCTTATCTTATTTTGTTATCGAAGACATTTTCAAACTATTGTATTTACTTCACAAATTATCACCAACACCCCACACTGGTTCCTCATCTTCGCAGTGTATACAGAAAATAATTGTGTATATATTTAATTGCAGAAAATTACAGAACAACTTAATATTTTAGTACAATTTGACAAAAATAGAATTTAAACCACTACGATTTATTTAAATCTAATTTCGGACGAATATGTGATTTTGTACCAAAAAATGTATATTAAACTTTCATTGTACAACCTTTGGTAAGACAGGCATTTTACCAACTTGGCTACAGTGGTTGTCTATATCAAATATTTTTTAACATGAACAAAATTTTAATTAAAAAACTTTTCATTTCTTCACCATAAAAGATGAATGAAATTTTTATAATCTATCTACTTTCTTTATAAATAAAAAGTAAAGAAACCAGTCAATTATAGTTGCACATAATAGGTGTGCGTAAGTAACATATTATTTCATCTCCATCTTGCTCTCAGTTGTTCTTAGTGACAGGATGTCTCGCTAAAATATTATATTCCCGTAGCAGCAAACATGTTTGGTTATTCGCAGCTTGCTTTCAAATGTCTCGACAACATATTGTGACTGGACTGGACACATACTTCGTACTCTGACTGGACTATGGAGAATATTTATCTACTCTTTTGCAATGCATTGCATTAAATGGTATTGTGCACTTGATTTTTACATATTCTTGTATGTTTGATAATAATACCAATTTAATTTAGTCATGGGGTTAAGAAATGTTAGTAAAAATTAGTAAGAAATTTTTTTTTTAAATAATTTTTGGCAATTCCGGGACAGAACCACATAAACCTTTAAAAAAGCTATGCCACTGATATTTATATACAATCAATACTATCCAGTGTTGTTAAAACACAAAAAATAGCACTGTTACAACTACTTCAAAGCAGCATGCTATTAAATTAGTTAAATTGAAATAGTAACGGGACTTCTTGACAAATACTCTTATGATAAAATTTACTACTTATAACCCTTTAATACTCTTAGGCTAAAATACACTACTTGTAACCCTTTACTTTACCTAAACATCAATGATGTTATTATTACTCATATCTTAATTTTCTGTTCTAGAGTCAATTTCCTACAAACATAAGAAATTTACATTCATTGCTACCTGAGTTCAGGCAATAGATAATTTCTAAAACATCTAATTTGTTTGGTAATATGTGTTATTGAATATTTATATCTTCTAAAAAAATCTTCATGATCTGAAAAGTAAATATCCATACAAGGCCCATTCAAAACCATCAAACATTCATCTCTTGAGATTTGTAATTTCATTAAACTACGACTTTCGCATCTTAATTGATAGAAGGTTTGTCTTCCAACCTAGGGGTTTTGGGTTCGATTCCCTTAAGAACCCTAAAAAAGAGGTTGAATAAAAATTGCCACATAGCTATAAGCCTACTAGGTTAAACTGTATATACAATCACCCAATTCCTTTTATATATTATGTGATAAAAATAGTATAATAACAAATGTTTTTGGCTATGACTTCATGTGAGGAGCAAACACTACGCAATATTATTCCAATTAAGGGCCCAATAGATCAGTAAAGATTACTTTGCGTGGAATTGCACAACACCCTCGCTTCAAAAAATAGTCTTAATTATATTGCACAACAGGATGACTTATTATGGGCTAGTTAAGGGACCAAAAACCCAAGCCTGTATCATAAATGATAACGATATGATCTATGTCATACATTTGAGCTTAACTATAGGTAAAACTTTTGAAAATTGCTCAGAGATTCGAATACTCTTCATTTTTAACATTTGGCACAATAGCGCCAGAAAAGTCAGTAAACATACATTGTACAGGAAACCTTTATCTTAGGATGGATTTGAAATAGAAAGCAAATTATCTATCTCGATTAATTTAATAATACTACAATTTAATATTTAAAGACACGCAGACGTAGTGGCATGCGTCGGAGGAGTTATCCCCTACGTCTCAACGGACTCCATCCAACCAGGGACCCTACTGAGGGCTGCTGCTCCTCTCCTGTTGCCTGCAGCAAGAGATATGCCTCAGGTAAATTCAATATTTATTTTTCCTTTTACAGTCAACTGAAAGGATGTGATCTAGAAATTTCCAGTAGTTTTTAGAATCGAAAATCGGGAGACTAATGCTAGAGATTTTTACAAATTACCTTTAAGTTGCTCCTTGATAACTATCAACTTTGGATACATTGAATGCATTAAGATATGTTTTGTATTTTTTTTTCATTCATTTGTTTTTGTATGGTGCTCTTCAACTTTTCTGAATTGGTGATTCAGACATATTAAAGAACATGGCCGAGAAGCAACATCGTCTTCAGCCCCATTAATCGAGCCTTCGGATTTAAAACAACTGAAATAGCCACGTAACTCATTGTAAACAATACTACCACATGTAAAGTGGTTTTCCAGACTGGGGTACATTTTTTTTTTTCGTGTACCATCGGGAACCGAATCCCCCAGGTTGAAAGTCAAACATCTTATCAACTAAGCCATGGAGGCTTTGTATCGAAATTTCACTATATGGACAACAATCTGGCGATATAACAAAATACCAATCAATCACAAAATGTTAAAAGGTCTTATATGACAAACTTGGGTTCCACCAGGAATCAAAACCAAAACCTCCGAGTTGGGAGGCAAACGTTTTACCAACTATACCGTAGACGTCATCACCTGTGTTGTCTCTAAGCTGCATGGATGTGCAACTCATGAAATTTTTCCGTGCACTACACAAAATTTTCCATGCAACATTCTGAAAAAATAAAGAAATATTATAACATCAACTCAAATTTTTCGAAAGCTTTATGAAATTTGACAAAAAAATAAACAAATTGTTTCCTAGAATATTAAGACTACATTCATAAGATTTTTTATCAGTACCCTTGTATGTATGTATACCTAATAGGAAATACTATTTATTGTTTCCTATTTGGTATACATACATACATGGGTTATTAATTATTAAATTAAATTTTGTTTTTAATTTTAGGGGGTATAAAATAGGTAGCTAACTACTACCATGTATATTATTTTGAAAAATAAATAACGAATTTTTGAAAATGTGAAGTTTCGATAATTATGGTGTGAAGAAAAATGTTAAAACTTTACCACGGAGAAATATTTTATTCCGCGCAGCATTTAAAAAATTAGAACATTGGTCATCATCATTAGGTCATATGCTTCAATATTGTTTGGCAAAGTAGTGTAGAGTAATTACAGTTTAATCTAAATATTGTTTGTTTTCCAATAAAAAAAAGCTTATATTTCCAATGGAAAGAGTTCATATAAAAGTATGTATATTGAATACTTGTTTTTCCAGATCTCACCAGTATTGAGTCATGCTGCAGCACACCTTCTCCTAAGCATAGCAGTCTCTCTAAGGGTATCTAACCCCTTACAGCACCTGGCAGATCTTGTGTCCCAAGCTCAATGCTCTCTGGCACATTTGCAACCAAAGGTATTTCACACAATAATTTACCTAATTTCTTGTTCATGTTTATAAAAGAAATTCCTTTCATCAAGCATTTAGTTAACTATGAAAAATAACCATTTATGCAATTTTAAAAATAAACTTTTATGCAATTATTGAAAGTTATAGATAATTTTATCGCACCGATGAATAACAATTCAGTTGACCAGACTATTGGCACTGATAATGGTTCCGCTGCCTCTTATTAGTGTCCATCTTAATATTAAATCTTGTAAAACACATAGTTTTTATATGCTCCATATACAGCAGTAATATTATACTCATAAGTAATGATCAATGTTTAAATTTTTTTTCCAACAGACTGCAGCAGTTGTTAGGCAAGCCCTCTGTGTGATGGTCCTCCAGTCCCCCGGAGAGAATGTACAGGTGGTAGAGCGTGTAAGGCAGTGCAGTACTCTCATTGAGGCATGGTGTGCACCTATAATGAACTCTTCGAGTGGCATGTCCTTAGGTGTGACTTGCAGCGCTTGCCTTCCACAGTTGGCGCAACTCTTGGATTATTTTGCTGAACACAACACGCAAACAAAGAAAATGTTGGCAGTTGCTGTAGAGGTAAATCTTTTAAATAAAATAATATTGGGTGTACAAATAAGTCACCGCCGTTTGACAAAAGTTGGCGCCACCAGTAAGTTATGGTTAAAATTGTCAGATGTAAAATGTCATTATCGTAAGGTTGGACATCTGTCAACAACATGACCTTGAAATATTAGTGAATTTTTATCAGTATAACATATTTTTTTGTGTTCGAAAATGTCAAGTTTTGAGCCGAATAAGCGTCATTTGCGGGAACTTTTGATTTACTTCTTCAATTTGAAGAAATCTGCAGCTGAGGCGCATCGATTGCTTGTAGAAGCATATGGTGAGGCTGCCTTAAGTGAGAGAAGTTGTCGTGAGTGGTTTCAAAAGTTTAAGAACGGTGAATTTGACATCGAAGACAAAGAACGTAGCGGAAGGCCGAAAGTGTACGAAGACGCGGAATTGGAAGTATTATTGGATAAAGATTCGTGCCAAACGCAAGAAGAACTTGCACTTACATTAGGAGTGACTCAACAAGCAATTTCACATGGGTTGAAATCATTGGGAATGATTCAAAAACAAAGAAATTGGGATTCATATGAACTGACACGGAGAAACTTTGAATGCCAATTTTCCACATGTGAAATGCTGCTTGCCAGGCATAAACGAAAGGGTTTTCTGCACCATAT
This sequence comes from Odontocerum albicorne, assembly GCA_949825065.1. Lineage (NCBI taxonomy): Eukaryota > Metazoa > Arthropoda > Insecta > Trichoptera > Odontoceridae > Odontocerum > Odontocerum albicorne. The sequence continues at coordinate 20,124,673 of OX463847.1, read as the reverse complement.
AGTCACTGGTGATGAAAAATGCATCCATTATGATAATCCAAAAAGGAAGAAATCATGGGGATCCCCTGGTCATGCTTCAACATCTACGGCTAAGCCAAATATTCATGGAAAAAAACTCTTGTTGTGTATTTGGTGGGATCAGCTTGGTGTCGTGTATTATGAGTTGCTCAAACCGAACGAAACCATTGCTGGGGCTGTCTACCGAACATAATTGATGAGATTGAGTCGAGCACTCGAGGAAAAGCGCGCCCACTACTACGCCAGACACGACAAAATTATTCTCCTGCATGATAATGCTAGTCCACATGTTGCGGCACCGGTCAAAACCTATTTGGAAACACTCAATTGAGAAGTTTTACCCCACCCGCTGTATTCACCAGACATTGCTCCTTCTGATTACCACTTGTTTTGATCGATGACGCATGGCCTGTCTGAGCAGCACTTCACATCATATGAAGATACCAAAAATTGAGTCGATTCGTGGATAGCCTCAAAAGATGAATCATTTTTCCGACGCGGTATCCGTATGCTGCCAGAAAGATGGGAAAAAGTAGTGGCAAGCGATGGGCAATACTTCGAATAAAACATGAGGTTCCGTTCTTTCACAATAAATGCCCAATTTTTGATAAAAAACGGCGGAAACTTATTTGTACACCTAATATAATACATGAAGAGTATCACAATGGTTTTCCTGCTTAAATTTTGGGGACATCAAGTGGATTGTCTTAAAAAATAGAATAAATACTCTTATGACTTTGGTCATTGAAATAAATAATTAAAAAAATTGACATCTTCCATTTGCTCAAAATTGACTAACATCCCTTTAACCCATGCCACTCCGAAAGCCAATATAATGGCTTTAAGGCGACTGGTAGCCAGCTCCGAAAGCCATTATAGTGGCTTTTGTGAGTGGTAACTTTAAAGCTTTATTTTTAATATTTGCTGATAATATTTTGAAGATGTTATTTTACAGTAGTGCACTTAAAGGATTTTACCATATATGCTATATAATGTATTAATAGACAAATTGTAGTCAAGTGTTAGCTTTTATGTTGTTTTTAATGTTTGCATTCTTTACAAAGCTATTTCCGGTGTGGTGACATGTCATTATGGTCACTATTGGAGACAAACAGATTGTCTCAAAAAAATGAACACATTATTTATTTTTTATTTTAAAAATATTATCCCATTTCCTGATCAAATGAGGACATTTATTCGATTTAATATATCAATATTTTTTTATTTGAATAGCAGAAATTTTATTAAAAAATAAAATATTTTATTTTTTTAGCCCCAGAGTAGTCGATTAGTAATGAGTAAATCCAATAGGAGTGCAAATGTGAACTATTTTCAGAGACCTGTACAAGCTGCCTTGATGGCTTTCCAAACCTCCAATGGAGATGGAGAAGTATCCACACTAGTGCTAGAGTTGTTCCTCTCGCTGCTGGGCTCCCTACACCAGCAGCTTGGCAATGATTTTGTCCAGCAATCCATACGCATGTTTTTGGATGTAGCTAAAAGGTAACAATAGACGCATTCTATATTTTTCCCTCTCTGCATTTGGCTTAGGGACTTTGAAAATTCAGTCTTCAAAAACTCCCAGTCCTTTGCAGCTTCACTTTACAAGCCAATATTTTGGCAAATGTATGAAATTGTTTCAACATTTCAAGTAACTTTTCTCTTGCCATTTATATAAGTTTGTATTAAGATTTCAACATAAAAGTCAAGTTCAATTATGAAAATTTGTCAATATTCTCTTTCTCAATCTTATAAACTAAACATTCATTATCGTGACTCCTTCGATAGTTTCTCATGACTCTTCTCCATTCATCCCTGTATAGCTCAGGTCAGAAAACAATGATTAAAGATACTCCTGTTTCATCTTTAAATTGAGCAGCTGAGGGAATTGGTCACCTTTCTCATGTGCATTGTCTTTCCGGATTTCTAATGATTATAAGGCTCTCCAAACTATATTCCTTTGTCTTTGCCAACGTGTCCAAAAAATTAAAGGACCTCATTAAGGTTTCTTTTATGATTTTCGTCTCACCACCCTTATTACTCTCTCCCTTAGTTGGTAAAGGCAGCAGTATCCATATTCCTAATTCCACTTCGCAGCCTATTGAAGTTTTTCTGTCCTCTGGGTCATGACCTCGTTACAGACTGCTTGAAGTCGTGGGTGAGGTTGATAAGGTCCACATTGACAGAACTCTTCTGTGACTTCAGCTTCAGTTTTGGATGTCTTTCTTATCTTTGTTAATAATAATTAATATTCCAGACAAGAACAAGGGGCTCTACAGAGACTACTACGTGTGCTACGGTTGTGTGTGGAAGGGGGCGCACTACCCGGAGAGGTGGCCCTCACCGAGGTGCTAGCACTCTGCACGCAGCATGTCCTGCCACTGGTACCTACCGCTGATCCGGATGTTACACTTTCTCTTTTTCAGCTCTTTGCAAGGTTTGTAATCTATTTTTCGTAGAAGTGAGGAGACATCTTTTATTTCATTTAGGTAGTGATCATATCCATTTTTGATATGTCTATGATATGGAGAATAAGTTAAATCTTACTTACCCTCCGCGGTGAATGTATGGAAGGGCGCCTGGGTCTCTCTCAGGCTGGCCACGAGAGTTTTGTGGTCCTCCAGCATTGAGCAGCTGATAGCTGCATGGTCTCTGCCTCTGTATGAGAGCGTAATTCCCGCCTTTGTGAGAGATTTGGCCAGAGCTATTATCCGGCCATGGGTTTTGTCCCCTAGAGTGATAATTACTGGGGGGATCTTGGAGGTATTCCCCTTTACGGGCGCTTAGAAACCAGGTGTTCCTAGGGCGTCTCCGACCTCCGCGAGTGCCTCAAATTGGTTTTGGCTCGGTAGCGGTTGAGCCAGGACTGGGGTTGTTTGTTTTACTTCATTGCATGGAGTGATCCACGCGCTGGAGTTGCTGGTGCTGGTGTTCGCAGCTACAACAGGACTCACTTTGGTGGTAGCTCGTAGCTTGGCATCCATGCTACGGCTAGTGTTAGTTCTCGAGGATTTTGAATCTTTTGTCCTAAGAACCTCCATGTACGTTTACAATTAAAACACTACAAACGACATTAGACTAAAACGATAACGATGTTGATAGGACCGCGGCAACATGTGTTAAAAAGACAATATAAACTAAAGTGACGACGTCTGAACGGCGACAGCGTCCTACCCAAAACAATAACACTTCACAAATTTCAGTCCGTGTATATGAAATATTGTATTTTGTCTAATGGTATAAAATCATGTTATGTATGGAAGTGAAATGTCGATGTGGAAAAATACTGAGAGAAGCCGAATAAATGCTGTAGAGATGTGTGCATTGAGAAGAATACATGGAGTGACAATGTATATGAGAATACGGAATAAAGGGATGAATGTGAACTTAAGGCTGATGTGTGGAGTAAGATGAATAAGAGTATGTTGAGATAGTTTGGATATGTAGAACGAATGAATGAAGAAGGGCTAACAAAATAAATATACGATGCAGATGTGAGGGGAAGGCGTATGAGAGGAAAACCAAGGAAAATATGGTTGGATCAAGTGAATGATATTCTGAAAGAAGGAATATTAAAAAGTCGGAGAAGTTGTAGAGGTTGTATGAGAAGGTGAATGGATGTGGAAGAGGCTAAGGATGTATGTCAAGTTAGGAAAGTATGGCGGTCCGTTCTCTCTGCCTATCCCGACGGGGAAATGGTGTGATCGTATATATGAAAGTATGAATATAAAATCAATTGGATGACCTCCATGTAACTTTTAACTATTTTATTTAACGGAGTCATAGAGTAATATTGGAGGAAGTAAGTTGAACTAGCTGAGAAGTTGGCGACTACCAATGTGTGTGTGGTTCACTTGAGATTTTGTAGGATTAATGAGTAATCCATACATTAATTCAATACAACACAAATTCTATAACTAGATGACGGAAGATGCAAAGGAGGATATCTAGACCATAAATTAGTCTCTTAAACTTTTCCTGAACTACGAGTATGTATCTGAATATGTGGATTGATTTCAATTTTACAATTTCTAAAAACAACTTTTATTTAAGTAAATTATTTTATTGTTTTTTAGCATTCTTCTAAACCGTTGGCAGTACTTCTATTCATCCTGCGTGAAACTGGGCTGGTCTCCAGTGGCCCTGGAGTCTGTAGACTCGTCCATTGAAGATGGACAGAGAGATCAGCACACGCCACATTTCCGTACTCTCATGCATGCTATAATGGCATCATTCCTCACTGACCATATTGATGTATTCAGACTGAATCTTCAAACTTTGGAAAAATTGAATACTAGGTGTAAACTGTATCAAAAGGTATATATTATTCTTTTGCTTTCATTTCATCTTAATTTTTTAAAATTACTTATATATGATGTGATTCATCTTCTTTCTTCGATAACTTATATGAGAGATGTGAAGAAAAATATTTTTAAATTATTGTTTTGATTTCCAGTCATAATGATTGAAAAGTGTAAAAGGAAAGTAATGTGTTATATTGAGCTGTCCAAAAAGTAGTATTTCTCGGATAGTTGCCATTAGGACAAATTTTTTATTGCTAACTTCATTCAAAACATGCTGAGCATATTTTATTATGAAAAGTAATAGTTTAGTGCATGTCAAATCTGATTTTTTTAAAATCATTATGGTGATACGACAGTCATAAATGGGGTCCTCTCTGGAAGGCTGATTACCACTGATAATGATCAAATCAAGGGTTTGATCGAGAATAACCAGCGTTCTAGAATAGGGGAGATTGCTGATATACTTAAAATATTTAACATCACCGTCTACAAGCAATTTTGTGTTTGAATTTAATCTTAAAATACTAATTTACTTTCTGAACAACCAATTCATATATATGAATAATCAAAGTACAGGAATTTCGGAATTCAAAGAATATTCTCAGGTAGCGGAAAGTGACACGAGATATTGAAAAGTGACATGAGATATAGTCTTGCAGTTGGAAATATCAAAGACAAGATCTGCCATAGTGATGGTACACAACAGCATATTGTAACATTAAGATGAGCTTAGCATAACATAAGAATAACATATAACAGTTTATTACAATTAGTGTGAAATTTGAAGATCAATCTTCGAAATAACCAGTATTTGGGCATATTTAGCTCAATAGTTGAAATGGCTACCCTTTATATTTGCTTCTTCTTTCAATATAGAATGATACTTACTATTTATTACAGTTAGAACTAAAAATGCAGTTTCGCACTGATACTATAAATAACAAAATCAAATTCCCTCAGGTATCATTCGCTTTCAAGGAAGCAGAATGAAATAACATCTTAAGGATGTACAGGGATGGATCTATATGGTAAATGAGGAACGTTGCCTAGGTGTTTAAAGTGTACACTCAACTCAGCCTATGTTTGGTCGTAAGCCCAAAAAAATACCAATTAAAAAATAGATATCATCTCATGTATATCCAAAAAAACAGAGTACAATGTTCCTAAAAAAAAAAAAAAAAATGCCGTCCAGGTCAAAAACAAATATTTAATAAATTTAAATACTGCAAAGGAAGTCTTCTGATGGAACTCCGGGTAGATCCGAAGTAAGATTTCAATTAGTTAATATCTATTTAACTTACTTGCAGCCTCGCGAAAGTACCTGAAAAAAACATATTATTTAAGTAGAGTTGAATGGAAGTAATGATTTAACACCTTTTCTGATTAAAACAGAGTATTTTTTTCCATGGAAATCCAAAATCAAACACAAAGGGAGCATAGTAGGTCCTTATTCGAACATGTTTGAGTCACAGAGCGTGCGATGTTGCTGCAACCTAGCGAATCCCAGGATCCACACCACTGGCCATACATGGACCAACCTGAGCTGGGCGCACAGTAAATACTTTTCCCAGTTGTGCCCTAATTTAAGAGAAAACTCTCATAATATTTTTTAAGATATTTGGAAATTCTTATGATAAAATCTAATACTGTTGTTGTTCTTTTGCATGTAAAAATAGTGCTGGCAAATAAGAAATATAATTTTGTTTATGAATATACTGCAAAGTGGCAGACTCAGTTTTTTATACAGAACATGATTTTTTCTTTTCTATGTTAAGTTGTGATACATTATTCTCATGTATGAGTCCATTTAATGTATATCTTAATTGTATTTTGAATTTTATTAGTTTTTTTCTTTCTTTCCATATCTAAGTTTGTAAAGACTTTATGGAATATGTTAAATTCTTTGCATTTGAAGTTTTTTTTAAATATGTTATCAGTTATTCAAAGCAATGAAAGCTTTTTAAATCTAATGTAATGAGCCACAAATACCATTATAACCTATTTGCTCCTTGATTAAACTATACTTGCTTTACTCCACTTTTTTTAAATGAATTTTGTCAATTTTTAACATGATATATTGGGTGTTAACATAAGTTGTGTCCGTTTTTTTCCAATTTAAAAATGAGCACCAAAAGTAAAACAAAATGGTAAATGTTAAACATCATTCGAAAGAAAATTTTCTGCTCTACAAGATATTGTTTGTTTTTACGTTACATATATTATTTTATTTGATTACAAGCCTTCAAAATGGAATGTCAAGTAGACGAAAGTGAGCATTTTCGACACATCCTTCTGTTCGCGTTCAATCGAGGGAATAAAGCTGCTCGCGATATTTGCAAAGTGTACGGTGAAGATGCTATGAATTAAAGGACAGCTCGTCGATGGTTTTTGCGTTCTAAAGACGGTAATTTCGACCTGAAAAACATGGACTGTTCCGGACGACCAGTGGATTTCGATGAGGACCGCTTAAACTATATTATTCATGAAGATCCCCGTCCGGAATGCTCCATGTCTTTCAGGTCGAAATTACCGTCTTTGAAACGCAAAAACCATCGACGAGCTGTCCTTTCATTCATAGCATCTTCACCGTACACTTCGCAAATATCGCGAGCAGCTTTATTTCCTCGATTGAACACGAATAGAAGGAGGCATCGAAAATGCTCACTTTCATCTACTTGCCATTCCATTTTGAAGGCTTGTAATCAAATAAAATAATATATGTAACGTAAAAGCAAACACAATATCTTGTAGAGCAGAAAATTTTTTTTTTTTTACCATTTTGTTTTACTTTTGTGTGCTCATTTTTAAATTGGAAAAAAACGGACACAACTTATGTTAACACCTAATACAATTGTAGGAACTACTGTCGTCGCTGAAATATTGTCAACATACACGGTCAACGACCGACGAAACGACCTTTGGATATGTCCAAAGGTCGCATACCAAAACATTGATATTGTTTACCCACAAATACTATTTACGATACATTCCACAGTAGAAAGAGAACGCATCACGCTGTCTCGCCGTTTTCGCAAACAAATCGTCTACCCACAACACTAATTGCGATGTCTGCAATATTTCAATCGACCATCTCTGCACGCACAGAAGCGAGATAAAAATATATTGCGGGCGCACTCCCGCGCCCATTCTGAAATGTATAAATACCTACTTACCGATAAATAAAGCATCATTAATCACTATTTATTATTTATTGATTCATTCACTCTCTCTTTCCGCATCGCTAATTGACGTATTTAAATACCAAACAATCAAAATCATCAGCGCGTCCTTCAAGGACATTCCGCTAAACAATCTCTAATATTTTTGCAGCGCTTATTCCGCCAAGAGTTACTCTCTCCTCTGTTGGGTGTCCTGCTGGGAGCACTTGTTCGCCGTGGTGGGGCCGCTCGATTGCTGCAAGACGAGGTGGCTGCCCTGTGTTACTCCTTAGCTGCTGTCGATTTCTCTGCATACTATAACCAACTGTTACCAGCTTTTTTAACATCTCTCGAGCCACAACTAAAACTGAACGAAATAATTAAAGTCAACAACTGTACTGTAAGTTAATTAAATGGTACTTTTTATTAAATTCTGTGAATACCAAAATCCTAATCAGATGTCAAGATGTTTTGAATTTTTAGAGAAAGAAAAAATGTTATTGTGGTTAATTATGCAATTTTTTATCAAAATTCATCATCACCATCACGCCCTATTGGAGTAAGCACAGAGAACAGGCTTCCACTTCCCTTTTTCGAAATTTGATTAATTTAGTCATGCCACATTTTTCTAGGTCTACCCAAACATGTTATACCTTTTTCTAAATTATTCATTGATTTACGCATTTGTTTCCCAAACATCATTTAACAATAAATAAACAAAGTTTTTATAAATGATAAGACAACATGACGACCTCCATGGTCTAGTTGGCAAGATACCCGTGTCAGGTATCGAACCCACATACCTAGGATTATGGGTTTGATTTTCACTTAAGTCCTCTTTAACATCTTTCTGCTTAGTTGAAAGAGATTGCCGCATGAAAATAAACCCACCAGGTCATACTGTATATAATGAAAGTGTAAGACAATAATACATGTATGGTTATTGGTAATTCTCAAGTTATGAATGAATTAAATGTATTTGACGAGTAAATAGTTTTTCTATTGCAACAGCACTCAAAATAAATCCTGCGAGCTTCATTCCGATTAGCAAAGAAGAATATCTAAGCATGCAATGCACTAGTAACGCTTTAAGTGGAGTTAATTTCAAGAATTCTTATTTGTATTACGATTACAGCTTAGTTAATTCAATTGAAAACTATTTTTCATTTCAGGATTCGCCTTCATTCACATATTCATTTATCGCCATGGTGGATGACATTCGATGTATAATGGGTGAATAACGCACAATCAGCATGATGACATCGAGAAATATCAAGAGTTCATTCTATTGATAATCATTGTATCTTCATTTGAGTGTTATGATAAAAATACGAGTAATTATGCTCACTGCCAAATTGAAGTGAAAAACGAAATTTTATAGACTATTATCAAATTTATCGCAGTTGCCATTAAACTTTCTTCTTTTATTTTTTTTTATTCTAAGATTTATTATTCTAAGAATTTTTATTCTAAGAATTAAAAAAATATTTTATTCCTAAGACATTTTGAAATCTCTTTCCTCATTACTATTTTATACCACTTTTACTGTTGATTGTTTCAATGATTCTTTCTAAAATAATACCATAGCAATATTATCCCTCATTGGCACACTTTTTTATAATTGTCAAAAGAAACACACTAATCATCATGTTATGTTATTGGTGAACACCTTTCCTATTGTAATTGATTGTACTAGTACTCATTAATATATGTCAGAAGTTAAATATTTTAGGATTCTTCAACAATTTTTTTTGTTTTATCGTCAGTAAAATGTTCTTCACTTAGTATGGTATATTTTTAGAGAAAACTTTATAGAATAGATTTGCTTATCGTGATTAAAGGGGAACTGAAAAATCATCACAGAGTGCGAATTTCTTGATCAGTGAACAATCAGGTTTTTTTTTATATATATTACTGTATAACTATAATATTTTTTAAATCATTTTCTAATTAATAAACAAAAAAAACTTTAAAAATGCAACACAAGTAAGAAAACAATTTTTATTCATAACACGAATAAAACATGTAACTTAACTTTGTTTTCTTTGGCAATTACGTATGTAATATAAGTTATTGACTATATATCGGTTCAGAAAAGGGGTACATAAATGATTTGATTCCGGATGTGGATGGAATAGATTTTTTCAAAGATGAAGAGTTGGAAACTACAGTCTTACTAAAAAACTTACCAATTCTAAAAATCACGGTTATGCGAACTTTATCGTGATTTGTATTTAATGTATACTAAATAGTAAATTATGGTAATGCGAACAGCACGGTAAGTGAGATCATGGTAAGTGGACACCTAATGTACAGTATTTTTTTTAAATAACATTCGAATTAAAATTATTAAAAGTGAAGTTTAATAGATTGAAAGCATTTTTGGAGCAACTTAAAATATAAATTACTTCTTAGACATATTTTATAAATTGAAATATGTAAAAAAATCTACCCAAGAATATTATTATGTAACTAAAAAAACTTTTTTTTGACTATAAAATAGGCATTGTTTCTATTTAATTATCAATTTAGCAATACTGAGACTTACTTATATCTTAGTTCAAATCGATAAATATTACTTATTTTAAAAATGCATTATGGAAGTCATCATTGAACATTGGTTTGTCAATTTCCTGAACTTTACAACAATCCTTTTAAATGTTTGGTTAACATTTATTGTATATAATTTCAACCCATTTAATTATGCACCTTTGAACATGTGATTGACAAGAACCTTGCAATTGTCAGATTATGAGATTCAGTTTATTATTACATTTAAAGATTGGATTAAATAATTTATAACACCTACAGTTCAAGATGGTATTAGATTTTTTAGTGAATGTGAACTCGTAAAAGTTAGCAATGATAAAGTGGTCATATTTTAAAGAACGTATTTAATACTTGAATGATATGTGCCGACTCGACTACATTCATGAACTATAAATTACTTTGTTTTTCCACAAATTACAATTAATTATTATGATATATGTTTTGTTTCTACCTCCTATCCCAAGGCTCTTTCTAGGCAGAATGTTCTTGGTTTATTATGAGAGTGAATATATTTTATGATGTCATTATTCATCAGAAAATATATTCTTTGGATTAACAGACAACACAAACTTCCAATGAGACATAACATTAGTTTCACCTAAACATTGCTCTCATAACAAACCGAGATCTTTTTACCTGAAGAGAACCTTAGGATAGGAGGTAGAAACATGTGTTGCGGTGATTATGTGTACTTTGTGGAATAAAAAAATTATTTCTAGTTTAGTATTCTAATATAGAATTCCATAAAGTAAAAGCTGAAATATTTGTTAAATTATATACATCACATAATATGAGATAAAAAAGCTTCAAAGTATAAAGACAAATATAAATAAGTAATTTTTTTGAAAAGATATAAATTATATATAAGTATTTAAAAGTTATAATTATTGTTAATATTGGTCCAGTATTGAAGTTTTTTTAATACATAGCATTTATCGCATTAATTTTATCCTTTCAAGTGTTTTCATTAAAGGGAACTATGAACTTCCTTTGAATTTATGTATATATAACATTTCTTTTTCTCAAATGAATATCTTTTTGGCATTTATCTAAAATATAGACTGGTTTAATATTACAAAAGGGGTATAGCAAAGACCTGTTACACCCTGACTATTCAATATTTACATGTCATGTATGAAGGCACTACAGAGATCAATGAATGGCATACAAATGATGAACGGGAATAAATATAGATTCCTCCCTGCTGATGACATGATAGTAGTAGCGGAGATGAATATGAATTACAGAGTTTGACAAGTAAATTGTGTGAGAATATTCAAAAATTCAGTCACCATGTCATGGTGAAGAAAAGTGTGAAAGGAGAAGCAATATATGAGTAAATTAGTGAGCAATATAAGATAAAAGCAAGTTAAGGAATTCTGGTAAATACTCAAATGAGTAGTATTTTTCCAAATGATGAAGTGTTATAAAGGTTATAATTTTGTGTAGCGATAGAAAACAAAGTCAATAGGACATTAAACATATATATTTGAAATAAACAATATCAAAATCGAATAAGATGATGGTTCACAAAAGTATTTTTTTACAAACTTTGATGTATGGGAGTGAAATGTGGACATGAAAAAAACTAAAAGTAGCTGAATAAATTCTGTAGAAATGCGTGCAGTGGTAAGAATACATGAAATGACAATATTAATATTTTTTTAAAGTATATCATGGTGGATTGATTAGAATTAATCCTATTGTATTTGATTTACGCCATTTCACTTAGCGTGAGGTAATTACAGGTTGAAATAATTGTGTTAAACGAAGGTTTCCTGTATACTCAAACTGGCCAGTATCAAAATCTACTAAGATAATGGTAGATTTTGATACTGACCTAATAGTCCACAAGAGTATTTTGGTGCCAACTTTGATGTATAATATGTGGAAAAAACTGATTGGAGCCGAATAAATGGTGTAGAAATACATGCATTGAGAAGAATACGTGGAGTGACAATGTATAACAGAATATGGAATCAATGTGAACCTAAGATTGTTGTATTAAGTAGGATGGAGAAGAAAACTCTAAAATGGTTTGGGCATGTAAAATAAAAGACTGACGAAACAAATATATAGTGCAAATATGAGTGGAAGACTAGAGGAAGATCAAGGAAAGTATAAAGTAAATGATATGTTGAAAGAAGGAAATGTTAAGTCAGACAAATTGACAAGGTGAATGGGTATGGAGGATGCAAAAGATGTGCATCACAAGCAAAAAGTTAGGCCTTATGACCTCTCTGCCTACCCAGATAGAGAAACCGCATGATATGTATATTCAAGTATGTAGGCTGAAAAAATATTGTACGCACTATAATTGCATACCCAGACTTGCAATCTGACAATTTTTGTGGTATTGTATATTAATTTTTCACTATACTAATAAGTGCTATTATATTTTTGATACTTATGCCATTGAGACAGTTGCTTAATATTTGCTTAAGCCTTTAGTCATTAATATCTATGGTAATTTAAAACAAATTGTATAAGAGAAAATTCTAAATAATGTTAATAACATGCATTTCATATAATAATTTCAAATATTTAGTTCTTTACATGAAATTTTGAAAATTGTCATTGGATGTATTGAAATCTATATTTCTATCATTAATTTATTCAGTCATTCATTAGTCCCCATGTCCGCATCGTCAATTGTTAATTATAGCACATGCTGAAAACAACAGAGATTATCATTCGCATCAATCAAGTCATGCCCAGAGTATGTAGTCCCGATTATCGGACAAGTTAGTATATGAGTCCTGTATAGCCCCACAATCACATTCAATGCTTATTTTATTCTAGATGCCCCATTTCTGCATGTTCACCTTGCATCTAATCGCCCCTACTCAGAATCTATTCAGAGCTCTCCGAGTAGGTCTAGGCAGTCAGTCTCCTGGTGCAATCTTTTCTGAAAGCTCTATTTTCTCATTTGATGTATTTTTTTCTACTTCAGAGAATGCACTTTATCCGAAAGAATCTTCAGTTCTTGTGCTCTCCTCATAAAACTATTTCTAGATTTCAATATTGATATTGCTGCCTGGAGACCTTGTCTTGTCTTAGATCCTGAACTTGCTTTGTTCTTTCTAGGTCAACTGTAATATATATGCATGTCGAGAGGGGTAATACCAATTAATTGGTGAATTTTTTCCACTAATGTTGTTTTTAAGTATCCTGTTATTATCATCCCAGTTTAATTCATGATGACGTCAACATGTTTAGCATATGAAGAGTTAGTCCAGACTGAAGTTGTTTATATCATTATAAAATGCATAATTATTTATCTGGGACTTGTTGAATTTACTTATCAGTATGACTTTTAACATAATTTGTTTTATTTCACTTTCATTGGATATAATATAATTTGGCTTGTAAAAGAAAAGGTGCTCTCTAAACGGCACTATATAAATGGTCCTTTTATGACTAATTTTCATTATTATCAATCTATTTTAACCAACCATAAAGTTATCAAAAACCTGACATTTTTTATTTAGCTTTCATTCTGAATTGAATCCTGCATCTGAAAAATCATTATTGTGTTACCAACATCCAAGTATCTTGTCTCAAAATAATTAAATTTACTTTAATGGACAACCTTAATGGCTAACTGTGTAGAATGTTTGTCTCACCAAGGGGTTTCTGGATCTCTCTGTTTTTTTCGCAACATTTTAATATATTTGTTGTTTGGAAGATATTTTCACATGGTATTAAACTCTTCAGGTTGTACTATACAATTATTTGATAAAGATTGTAAAATTGATACAAATAAGTATTAATTTATCTTAACACATACTCATATTTGTGAGAAGTTTTTTTTAATAAATAAGAAATATTTCGTAAAATGACTCGCATTCAAAATATGATGCAATAAATAGTTCTACATGTGTTGTACAATTCTAAATTGGGTAACTAATAAAGATATTAATAAAAACATGTTTCATTGTAAACATTCCTTGGATTTTTTATATTGTTTTTATATTTTATATATATAGTCATATCATTGAAGTGTCTTTGGGACAGATGTAAATGCACATAAAACAAATCTTACAACTGAGATGTGTAACTTTTTGCTGTAAGAAATGGAATCAAAAAGAGGTTGATGGAATTTTTAAGTCAGCGTTGTGCGCAGTGTTGTGCTGAATTGTAAACAGTTGCATAGTTGATTAGCACAGAATAAGGTACTGAGTTGTATCCCACCTACATAAATATCTATTGCATTGTCTTTTCTAGGCAAAAGGCATTTGATTAAACATATTTCTCTTATTAAGAATAAATGTTAACCATTCATAAAAGGAATAAGAAAATGTTTATCTTTGACTATTGACAAATATCTCCTCATTATTAAAATACATTTTGTTTCTGATATCTTCATTATGATCATATATTCTGTATATGATATACAATATGATCATATATCATATATTTTGTATCTTATTGAATGAATACACATAAACAACTGTGTTGTATAAATTTGCATACATATTTTTAGTAAAATTTACATTTTTTTCTAAAACAATGGGAAATGAAAATCGGAATTTCATAGGGAACAAAATTATAAACTATTTGAACATCAAAGTTGATTTGGTTAATATTCTGGAGTCTCGTAATAAGATATCAAGATTTTAAGAAAAATGTATCAAAAGTTAATATGTTCCTTTCACTAGGAATGACATGGATTAGGAATTTAAAAAAAAATAGTTTTCATATTGAACTGATTGATGCTTATTTGTGAAGAGAACATATCTAGAGTATGAAATCAACAAATATGTAACAAAAAATAATTATTTTTTGTATCCTCACCTAATTTTTTGGCTCTTACGTAAAATTTAATTAATATTCCTTTTCCACAGCTTATTATGTTATCTTTATTATATTTAATAATTAATTGTGTAATCTGTAATTAAAGGCATAAATATGAGGCATCAATTATAGCAACTTAGATGGAAGAATATTTTACATATTTTGTATGAAATAAGCATCGCATTTATACT